>CM045761.1:69947451-70523220 GCA_025200525.1 Camellia lanceoleosa | reverse complement strand
GAGTTATACATAATTTATTAAAAATAATATATATATTTTTTATAAATTTTAGGTAAATTAAATTAAACTATTCTTAAAATAAATCATAATAAACTTCATCCTGTAATGGTAACTATAATCGAATAGCCCCTACATACAGGCTAGATAGTTTACAAATAAATAAAGCCTAGAATGGAATTTTATGAATAAGTTAGGTCCCTTTCTAAAGAGAAAAAGAAAAAAAAAAAAAAAAAAACTTTATTGATGAAAACTAATTACACAAAGAGAGGATTGAGACAAACATCAATAAAGGAATGGTGAGTATAAAACTTTTAAACGAAATTAAACAATCCGTTACTGAAAAACAAGTCATATCATCTACACACCCAATAGGTTAGGTTTTAAACACTAAAATGGTTTCAATTAGAAAATGAGCCAAGAAAATAAGTTTGTGGGCTAATTCGAATTAGAATTATTTTATATATAAATATATTTTTATTTATATTTATATTATATAAGCAAACATTGAAAATCTCAATCAAATTTTTCTTATATTTTTTGAATTTTATATCACTCTAAAAATACACATGTAATTTTGTGATTAGTCTCAAGATCTTACATAAATTACGTAGAATTTTATATCCTTTTTAATCATTGTCAATATTATTTTCTTAAATTTTTGTAATTTCCAAAACATATAATAACATTATTACTATTTTAATTTCATGAGTTGTTGGTGGTATGAAATCTATATCTATTAGATTTCTGTTTATACTATTATATATATATATATATATATATATGTTGTTGGGTCAATAAACTTAAAATTTCTAATTTAAATTTTTTATAATTTTAAATTAATAAAATATTTAATCATTTTATTTTATTTTGTGATAAAATTATATATTTTATAATTAATATTATAAAATTTTGTAATCATATTACGGTAATTTGTAATAAGATGACATGCATTCTAAAAACATCTGACACCTCATATAGCTTTTCCTTTTATAAGTTTGTAATAATACCTAAAGAATAATACTGTAAGCCTTTCGAAATTTCACGTTGTCTCGAATGGTTTCGGGATTGCTATCAAAACGATGTCGTTTAGGTGGTTTTTCCTCTTATATCTCCTCGAAGCAGAGGAGGAAGAAAAAAGAAGAGAGAATAAGAGAAAAAGAAAGAGAGAGAAGAGAAGAGGACGATGTAGAGAGAGGTCGAACTAAGTCTCTCTCCTTTTGTTTGAATGGCTCGATCGTCTATACCATCAATATCAAATCACAAATCCATCAATTGTCATACTCCGATCTGACATTCTTCCATCGCCTTGACCACATTAACCAACTGTCCCGAATTTAACACGATCTAGCCCTCTTCTCTTTTCCTTTTCCTCTCTTTTCTCTCCCTCTTTCTCTTTCTTTTTTTTCTTCTTCTCTTATCTCTCTTCCTCCCTTTGTTTGGAGTAGATATAAGAGGGAAAAAACCCGCTCAAAATCTGATGATGTGATGATAGGACCGAGCAAGGAATCGCGTGAAACTCCAAGTAATCCCGGATCTAGTCCAATCCAATCTAGTGGGTTTGGATTGGTTTTTGAATCCATGGTTCGGGCCCGATTGAAAAATTAAAATCCCAGTAATTCTACGGATTGGTTCCGGATAACTCACTGCCCGATTGGGAACCGATCCGGACCGTATACAAATAGTCTATATTTTTATTATACACCGCTTCAAAGATATAGTATCTTTTCTTATTTCATATAAAACTTAAATCTAAATCTAAACTTGCATAGTATGCTTCTTTTATTACTTTTGTTTACTAGTTTTTTAGTGCTGATTTGTAATGGTCTAAATACTTATGGTGGAACTAGTTTTTCTTATGATTGTTTAAATTTTAGAATAGTTTGTCGCTATTACAAAAAACGATGTTGCTATTGTGAAATTAATATAGTGCTATATTTATATTTTTATGAAATTAAAGTGTTTTATATATATTTTTTGTTATTTAATTATGTAAACTGTGGTCCTAAACCCAGTCAATCCGCTTTTAAATGGATTGGTTAGGATGGTTTCACGATTTAAATAGATTGAATTGTTCCAATTTTTCAAGATCCGTGAGATAACGGATTGGTCCCGATTTTACTCTAATCCGATCCAATCCGGACCACATGCTCCTATATGATGATGATGTGTTGAAAAAATTCAGATTGTTACAATTTATTATTTATTTATTTATTTTTATTTTTTTGTGATTGTTGGTTGTTGTTGATGATGAAAAAAAAAAATTTTGTTGATGATTGTTGGTTGTTGAGATTCTACAATTTTTTTATTTTATTTTTATATATATTTTTTTTTATTTTTGTGATTGTTGATTGTTGTTGATGATAATGTGTTGTTGTACCTCTATTGGTTTTTGTTGAGGATAATGTGTTGTTGTCTCTGTCTCTTCTCTTTTTTTCTCTCCCCTCTCTGTTTCAGATTGAAAAGGAAAAAAAAACAAAAATAAAAATACAATACGACAGCAATTTTGAATTCAAGTCATTTTGGACCAGCTCGACTTCAAGCTAAGTAGCAGCGCTGATACCTAAATTTGTTAACATTTGCCTTGCGAATATATAAGATGGGGCAATAGACTCAATCATAATCTTCCGTTGTATCAAGAAAAAGAAAAAAAAAACACTCAATGATGAGGCGCAATCATGAGGTGTAACCAATTAAATTTAGGTAATTATAGGCACAGAAGTCCAGGACATGTCAGCATGGAGATACAAGCCTACGATATGATAATGTGACCACTTATTAAATTTATAAAATATATAATATAATTTTAGTTTGAAAGTATATATTTTGTGTGTGGAAATGATAAAATTATATTAAGAAAGCCTATGGTGTGTATTTTTTTAGGGTTTATATTATATACATTTTATCATAAATTAATGTAATTTTATTATAAAATTTCATAATATTAACTATAAAATATTTAATCTTCGTTTACAAATTAGTGTAACAAAATTTTGTAATTTGGTTATGACATTTTTATTACATCAATTTATAATAAAATTACACATTTTATTATTGATATTGCTAAATTTTATAATAAAATTATGCCAAGTTATAATAGAATGCATATGATCTGAACCCTTAAAAATGCACATCATAGATCTCCCTAAATATATTGTTTCTTAGATGGAAAATTTTGGATTCAAGTGCTCATCTCCTCTCTATAAATAGGCTAAAAAAGATAAATGTTACATTATGCCAATACTTTAGTAAGCCTTCACTTAAATGAGTAGATTATGTAAATAATCCTCAGTAGATAATAAGATGTGTCAATTTGGTTCCTATTATTTTAATTTGTTCGATTTTGTTCTTTAATTTAACAGAATGTGTTATATTGGTCTAATAAATAATGGCCGCTAAGTTTGGTGGGCGGAAAATCGTCATATACTCAAGTGATGTGTCAATTTAGTCTTTATAATTTTAATTTGTTTGATTTTGACAGAAATTAAATTGATACATCGTATAAACTATATAGATCAAATTGATATATCGCTTTGAGTTTCGCTCACCAAACTTAACGAATCGTTATTTATTGAACCAATATGATACAATCCGTTAAATTAAGAAAAAAAATTGAACAAATTAAAATAATAATGACCAAATTAACATATCGTGTAAATTACAAGAACCATTAACATAATTTACCTTAGAAAAATTTCAAATTTCTCATTGGAAAATAATATTTGTAGCAAGATGAATTTCCCTTGTTTTTGTACCTCCAATATGTAGATTTATAAGAATCCAAATCATCTATCCACTTCTATCCACCTTTCTATGTATGATTACTTATAATTTTACAAATACATGTGATATTTATTGTGTACTTCCATGTAGGAAATAATAAAAAAATTAAAATCTATTTAGTGATATATATAACACAACTCACACTCTAAATAGCTAATTTATAAAGTAAGAGAGAGAATTGGAACGAATGTGACAACGCAATAGCATTGTTTATCGAATGACTTGGGAGCAAGAGTGCTCAGAGAGTATATATATGTAGGAAAATGTTTTAAAGAAAAGTTCTAAAAGAGTTCTAATTTATTTTTATTTTTTTATTATGATTTTTTATTATTTTATTTATTTATTTTTTTTTCACTACCAACTGTATAGACCACATTATTTATTGAGAGAAACTACTTCTCTTGAAGTCTGAGAAATGATCCTTGACGTTTGAGATGAATAATTCAATATTACACCAACAAATTAAGGTTAGTACCTATTTGATTGTATCATTAATTAAAGAGGACTCCCGTATTAAAGTCAATACTTTCCAAAACACAAGAATACTTAAAAATTCTAAAACTAAAAGCTATAAACTCATAACCCAACTCATAGGGTATAGTTTTTTTTTTTTGGCAAGTAAAAAAAAGGGTGACACAAGCTCTGTCAAATCCCAATTCTTAACTAAGATATTGTTTGAAGCAACGACATGAAGAGGCGATATGAAGAAGCGATAGAGAGTCGAACCTGGGTTGAAAGTATTTTTGAGCCAACTCTTTTCGCTGAACCCAAACTCTCTAGGGCAGGGTGTAGCCTTTACATAAGAATAATGTGATTTTTTTTTTTTTTTTTTTTTCAAAATATAGTTGTGTAGCAATTATTTTTAGACTTTAGTGCCGTTAAAGGCTGTAAAACCGCCGTTAAAACCTTTAACGGCGGTTTCATTACCACCGTTTATGCGCATGTCGGAAAAAGTGAAACCGTCGTAAAAAGGCAAATTACCGTCATTAAAATTCGACCAAAAATGGCGGTAATATAGGACCAAAAACGGCGATTTTTTACCGTCGTAAATAAGTTCAAATTTTTCAAAAAATAATTCTTTCTTCTTGCACTCCCCAAGTTTTGAACCCAAGACCTCTCATCTACCTACACTAACCACTCTGCCATAGCCACTCTTCATAAAATATATTTCCTAAATAAATATTTAAACATTACTTTTACTTTATTGTAGATGGTTTCGCCGGAGCACGCCGGAGTTTCGCCGGAGCTCCGCCGGCAAAGACCGCCGTCACTAACGGCGATAATGATTAGGCATTAGCGGCGGTTTTGTTACCGCCGTTAAAAGTGGGCATTAACGGCGGTTTCGTTACCGCAGTTAAAAGTGGGTTTCATTATCGTCGTTAAAGATATTTTTAGTGGCGGGTTTTTAATGGCGAACGAAACGCCGTTAATGATACATTAACGGCGATAACGGCGGTTTTATTACTGCGTCGTTAATAGTACCTTTAACCTTGGCGATTTTGTTACCGCTTAAAAAACCGTCGTTAATGCCCTATTTTGGCGTAATGAACCTCATATAACTTCTCGCATTAGGTCCTTATTCAACTTAAAGGAGTTCCTATTATACTATATTTGCTTAACTTAGAAATCACACTTAGGCCTCGTTTGGGAATAGACTTTTTAGTAACTATTTGGTTTTTGGCTAAAATATGATGTAAAAAAGCTAGTATGTTTGGGATGACTTTTTGACTTTTTACGAAAAAAATATGCAAAAAGTAGAGAAAAAGGAATTTTGACTTTTGGTATGGATTGTTGGTTTTTGGTTTTTAGTAACTTTTGATTTTTTGGCTAAAAGGGCACTTGCCAAACGAGGCCTTAAATTTGGTTTGACATCCATTTTTATCCCAATGAGTTATATTGTGGCAGGACTCTATCCAAGGATATATATGTAAGTATTAATAATACATGTAATTATAATAATAATGTGGAATTAAACCTTCGGATCTTGAATTCAATACAATTCAAGAATAAAAGCGAACATACCTTTGTCAACTATTGAATTAGAGAAGTTGAGAAAATACCTCTAATAGTTGAACCTTTAATTCTTAGCTCACCTTCTTCTCTATGTCTCTCTTAATTAGGATGATTATGAAACTTAGAGTGATGGGAAAATACTCATGATATGAAAAATGAGTCACCCATCCTTATATAGAGAAGGGAAGAGGGCGGATAAACTCTATTAGAAGAATTCCTATCCATCAAGGTTTCCTTCTTATCTTGAAAGAGTAATTATATTAAAATTCTAATTCTTGAATTTTATCTCAAATATTGGCTTTATTTAATTGTGGAGTCCAAATAAATTAAAACATGTAGATATATGTAGACTATTGGGTCACACTAGAAAATAAATCTAACCTTCTCCCACTTGGCCTATTAAGCTGTAACAAGTTGAATCAAATTGAATTTATACTTTAATCTCAGTTGGAGATTTATTTTAAATTATTTAACTCCATTCATTTTGGACCCAATTGATTGAATCGTGATCCGTTAGTAACCATATAATATTGTTGTGGTTTTATTATTATTATTTGATTACCATAAAAGAGTTGTAAATATTTATGATATGTACCATTAAACGAAATATATTTTGTGGTGAGAAAATATTATATTTACTTTTGTCATTAAAGATGTTGAAATGTATTTTTGAATTGATATATATATATATATATATAGGTATATATATATCTAGGTATATCTATATGGTTAGATTTTTGTTTAGTTAGATATTTGTTTAAAAAATATCTATAAAAAGTGACTAAATAGATTTTTGTCAAACTTTTGGGAGTTCTTGGAACTCTTGCCATGGAAAAAAAAAAGAAAAGGATTCCAAGTTGGTTTTTCTTATGTTTAATCTAGTGTAAGTCCTTTTTGACCCTAGTGCTTTGGATCAAAAGCGTAGAGGCGAAAAAAGGTGTCATTTGGCTCTAAAAAATTTAATTTTTGTTGCGAAAAATTTGAAAACTTCTTAGCTTGAGGTAGGGATTTTTTCTACACTTCTTTATGTATTTTTACTTGATTATATGGAGTTTAGAGTTGTATATAATTTAATTAGAATTTTTGAAAAATTTGTGATTTATTTGCTTAAAAGGGAAATTTTGAGAAAAATAAAGAGTTGATACCCAAATTGTGAAAGTGTAAACTTGGAATATGTTTGTAAGGTTATGGAAGAGCTATGGTTTAAAATTGAACAAAAGCAGTTCGATTCGTCGGTTTTGAAATTTTTACCAGTTTGTGACCAAAAGAGCATTTTTAAAGAAAATAAAGGAATTATATTTAACTTTTGGGATTTTCGATCAAAATAGGATGTCATAATTGAATAATGCTTGGAGAATGAGTTTGGAAAGAAAATGATGTTTTCTTGGGCATTAACGGCATTATTTTGTTTAATGTATCTGTTGGAATAAACCGACACGGTTAGAAATGGACCTTGAGAGGTTACCGGACGTGATTGTGATATGAAAACTAGTGTAGTTGTTCATATTTGATGAGATGTGGAATAGATTGTATGTATCGAATTTTTTTTGGATTTTAATTGTTTAAATATCCGTTTAGAAATATCTGTTTTGGGCTACCAGTGGAGGATAGCCATGATTGCTGTAGAAATATATGAGACTTAGGTAAATTGAACCATATTCCTCATTTGTTGCATTGGACATTGCATCATATTCATTTCATTGGACATGTATCTGTTTTTGAGAAATATTTGGAAATGTATTTGTTTACGAAAAGATGAATACTTGGTGAATCTGGGTAGGGGGTAGAAGCTATGGCGGTTAGGTATCGAGCCTTCAGGTTCTTGGTAAAAATGATGGTAGTGCATTAGGGCGTACTTGCAGACACTCACCTAGAGATTTATAGAGCTGTATTCATGTAATAGGTATGGTTTAAAATGGAAATGGTTTTTATATCTGTTGTTGCATCTTAACATTGCATACTTTATAAAAGCGAGATAAAGCTGTTTTATCATGAGTATGGCATGAGCATGCTCCTCTTTAGTCTTGTCATGGTCCATATGTTGTATAGTATATCTCTCTTTGGCTGTGGTTTACCATATAAGGAAACCATTTTGGTACTGAGTGTTATGCCTCCGCCAAGGCAGTGACTTGAGAGGACTCGGAGTTGAGGCTTCATTTTTGTTTTATTGTTATTTGTTGAATGTAAGCCCAGAGCTGTATTTGCGTTGAGTTGAAACTCCATTTTGTGTAACCAAGAATGTTCTTGGATAAATACGTAAGTCTGTAGAGCACTTATTATCTGTTTGGCTTCCATTTTATACTTGTTGTAAAATGCATGCTTGGGATTGGAACTGGGGCATTGAGATGTGAACATCATGTATTTGGCATTTGGGATTTAATGGAAATGGATGTATGGAATAGTTAGCTATATATATGTGTTTGTCTATCAAGTGGGTTTTGTTACATAAATAGATATACCCTGCCCAATTTTCAGGGCGTTACAAAGCCGATTATGATGCAATTATAAGTTTTTCCAAAACATATGCAATTTATAAAATTTTTGACTCTTTGGATTCCACACTAAAAATTTTGACACGCGAACCCGAATTTTAAAAATAGCTAATAAGTTCAGATATATTAGAAACTATAATACTGTGATTACTTGGATCATCAATGTGAGTCATAGCGGTTATATAACATTTATGTCATATTTCCTTCGCACTACACTATCAATAACCTTCACCAACCTAGTCCATTATTGGAATATGTAATTATTTGCTGAAAAGGCCCTTAATTTGTCTTGTTTAAGACATTTCATGTTTATCAATATTTAAATTATTGTGTACACACACTTTTAGAAACAGGAAAAAATAGAAACAAAATTATTATTGCGCAAATAGTGTCAAATAAAAATAAGAACTCACGATTAACCATACACATCAAGGGTTGCTTAAAGAGCCATTACGATAACATGCTCTTTGTATATCTTTGGTGGCAATCCCTTTGTATTTGGATCGACAATCATAAGAGAGGTGCTCAAATTTTCAATTAACACTTGTTGTTTTGGAACCCTGGAATACTTTCCATTCTTAGAGAAGAAAAGCATTGCGGTATTGTCACAATATATTTTCAGCGGCACAGCAATTGAGTCAACAACACCAAGTCTTGAGATGAAATTTTGCAACCATAAAGTATGATTTATAGTCTCAAAGCATATGGAATGTCCTTCATTTGTTTTCTTTCCAAGTCATTCCTTGGACACTGTTTTTCACTTAATTTATCACCATTCATGATGGGTGCATCACCGGCGGAACAAAACTGCATATTGAATCTCTCCAAAACACGATCAATATATCATTTCTGAGATAGTCCTAGCAATCCTCGAGATCGATCTCTAAAGATCTCTATGCCAATAACATAGTTTGCCTCACCCATATCGATTATTTTAAAGTTCTTGGAAAGATATTCATTGGTTTCATGCAATAAGCCAAGGTCATTATTAGCTAACAAAATGTCATCCACATATAGCACCAAAATACTGAACTTTCTCCCACTAACCTTCAGATATATGCTTTGATCAACTGCATTTTCCTTAAATCCGAATGAGGTAATGGTATCATTAAACCTTAAATACCATTGCCTGGAAGCTTGTTTAAGGCCATATATGGATTTCTTTAATTTGTAAGCTAAATGTTCTCTACCTTTCTTTGCAAATCCTTCTGGCTGCCCTATATAAATTTCTTCATCCAAATTCTCATTTAGAAAAGCAGTTTTCACATCTATTTGATGCAACTCTAAGTCATAATGACCTACCACTGCTAGGATGATTCTAAGTGAGTCCTTGTTACATACTGGAGAGAAGGTCTATGTATAGTCGATGCCTTCTTTTTGAGTAAAACCCTTGGCAACAAGTCTGGCTTTAAATCGTTCAATATTGCCTTTTGCGTCGCGCTTGGTCATGAAGACCCATTTATACTTGACCTTTTTACAATTATTAGGCAATTCGACGAGATCCCAAACACTATTCTGTTCCATGGATTTTAACTCTTAATTTATAACATTGACCTATTTAGTAGAATCATCACTATTTATGGCTTGTGAAAATGAGACTGGATCTTTGTTAATCCCAATATCAAAATCAGATTCCTTGTAGATACACCATGTAATCATCTGGAATGTCAGGCTTTCTTTCCCTCTGAAATCTTCTCAGAACTGCCGGTTATGGTGGTTCTATAATATTTTCAATGGTGGTATCTTCATGAAGTGGTGAAACATGAGGTGGTGAAGGATTTTCATTATGTTGTTCGTTTCCCTCAGCCTGTGGAATAGTTTGAGGAACAACAATTTTTCGATAAGGGTCAAATGTTGGCACATCCACCCTAATTTCCTCGAAATTCACCACTCGTGTTTTCTCACTCCCACTAATTTCACCATTCTCTAGGAATCTAGCATTACCAGTCTCCACTATCCTCGTATTGTGGTTAGGACAATAAAATTTGTACCCTTTAGACTTGTCTGGATAACCAATGAAATATCTAGATATTGTTCTTGAGTCCAATTTTTTCTCTTGTGGGTTAAAGATTCTTGCCTCGTTGGACAACCCAAATATGTAAGTGTCTCAACTAGGTTTCCTACCGATCCATAATTCAAAAGGAGTTGTTGGGACCACCTTACTAGGAACCCTATTTAAGATATGCATTGCGATCTTTAAAGCTTTACCCAAAGTGAAATGGGTACAATTAAGTAACTTAACATATTCCTAACCATATCCTTAAGTGAACAATTACGCCTTTTCACAACTCCATTCTCTTTGTGGTGTACCACGCATTGTATATTGAGCACAAATGCCTTTTTTCTAAGAATTTGGCAAATGGGCGAGATTTTGGCCCAACTCATCATATTTACCATAATATTCACCACCCCTATCTGATCTCACTATTTTAACCTTTCTATCTAATTGTCTCTCGACTTGATTATGTACACCTCAAGGATTTCAATAGCCTAAGACTTTTCATGAATTAGATACACATATCCATAACGTGAGAAATCATCTATAAATGTGATGAAATATTTTTCAACACTAAGACATGGGATGTTGAATGGCCCGCAAATATCTATATGAATTATCTTAAGAAGCTCATTACTTCTTGTGGCACCTTTCTTAGTGTGTTTGGTTTGCTTTCCTTTAATTCAATCCACATATATCTCAAAATCAGTGAAGTCTAGGTTTTCCAAAATCCCATTCTTCACCAATTTTTTTTCAATTCTATTTCGAAAGATATGGCCCAACCGCCTATGCCACAAGATTGAGGATTTTTCATTAATTAGACCACGTTTTAAACCAATATTTGAATGTAGAGTTACTAATGATTGTGCAAACTCATGATTTAAGGTAATTTTATATAAATCATCACATAAATTACCAGAACCAATTGAATTAAACATTAAATTGAGTTTTCCACAACTAAATAAAACTGAATATCCAACACGATCTAATTTGGATAACGAAACTAAAATCCTAGAAATTGAAGGAACATAAAAAGTGTCTTCTAGATCTATCTGATGACCCATCTCTAAGATCAGTCGGAAGGTTCCTACACCTACGACTTCAGCTTTTAGACGGTTTCCCATATAGACAAATCTTTCACTTTCTTTCGGTTTCCTGGTTGAGAGGTATCCCTACATGTCATTTGTAATGTAGGTCGTGGCCCAGAGTCAATCCACCAAGTATTGGAAGGTACTTCAGCAAGATTTGATTCATAACAAACAAAAGAAAATTTCTTACATTTCTTTTCAAACCAAGCCTTTTGCTTGATGTAGTCTTTCATCACATGTCCCTTCTTGCCATAAAAGTAGCACTTGACAGTGAAACCATTCTGAGCCTGATTTTCTTCCCCAGGTTTATTCTTTTTCTTGGATGGATTTTTCTTTGATTTTACAAACTTACCCTTTTTTTTCTTTATAGCTCCATGAGTTACAGCCAATGCAGTGACATCCTTCCTCCTCAACCTTACTTCCTCACGAACACACATATTAGTCGGCTCATTCAAACTCCACTTATCTTTATTGGTGTTATAGTGAATTATGAATGCATGACTGTGATGGAAGTGAGGTGAGAATAAACCACACGAGGAAAGTTTCATCAACTTGCATCCCTAAAGTTTTAAGCTTTGCAACTTTGTTAGCCATATTGAGGATGTGATCCTCAACTCCTCATTAACTATTATATTTTATTGTTGTCAATTCAGCCATAATAGTGCCAGCAAGTGACTTGTTAATCTTCAACAGCCTTTAAGTATTCCAATGCAATAAGATAGAATATGTGACGCCCCAAATTTTACTTTAAGCGTTAGGGTAACGTCACTAAAGAGTCCTTTGGTCAATAACCAATTAAGATTCCAGGAAGGTTGAAGGAGTCAATATAGCCTCCCTTCTAAGTCCAATCACTTTAGATAGCAAGCTATCTTTTTAACAAATCTTAAGAGGTATTAAGACAAGGTCTCATAAGTAACGCGAAAATAGGCATAAACAATATACATATTAAAGCTTTGAGAATTATAATGATGAACTATTGATATCACATAAGTCTTTCCTTTGGACAAAACTTAGGTATATTTATTGTCCACTCGTCAAGAATCACTTATGTAGGTCTAAAGTAATGTATGCAACTTTTCAGTTAGTCATGTTACCTTTGGATATTCAATTCTAATATGTCAAATTACTTAAGTTACCCTACCCAGTTCATAATTATTTGAAAGTGACTCTCCTTTGGGCTAGTCTCAATCTCCTAATTATAATTACAATTGAGAATATTATTGACCTTAATGTTATCCTTTTAACAATTCTTTTATGTAGTTCTATATTCATAAGTTTTACAAATCTAGACTACTTTGGCAGCTACTAAATTAGTAAACCTTATGAATACGGAACTAACCAACAATATTCTTTATTCATAAATTTGAGTTATTTAATTATCATTAATTCAATCACTATTTTAATGAAATCACTATTTATGATTTCTAGAATTTCTTTTATATGATTGCAATTACCAATATGATAATAATAATAATAATAACTCCGGACAAACATGAATATTCTATATATATATAATGGTCAACAAGAATTACACCTAAATGAATTAACCACTTCAATATTTAATATTCAATGTCATAAAATTATATCATGATATCAAATTTAAATCATGAAAATATATAAATATCAACAATAATGGACAATAAATGGATACAATCAGATGAGGTAAAATCATAATTCTTTAATAGACCAAAATGATTCAACAAATTGCTTTTAATCTATGCCCCAACCGTCTATTTAAATAATAATTTTATAATCATCTAATTCTATGACATACAGGAGGAAGTAATATTCTTCACTAATATTATAATGATTATAAAATAATAAACCGAAGCATGCAATAAACCGAAGCATGCATATTACTTATTATAAAGGGATATGAACAACATGTTAATAGCATAACAAAATCAAAAGGTGTGTTACACGTTCGACCAATTCAAACAAATTGAGATAAAATTTTAAAGTTAATACCGATAATAAAACGAAGGTACCGTTTATTAAAAACAGTATAATAAATGTATTATTATTCCAAGGTGTATTGATTCACAAAACGAAAGCTCTGATACCATATGTAAGTATTAATAATACATGTAACCATAATAATAATGCAGAATTAAATCTTACAGGATCTTGAATTCAATACAACTCAAGAATAAAAGCAGTGCCTTTATCAGCCATTGAATTAGAGAAGTTGAGAAAATACCCCTAATAGTTGAATCTTTAATTCTTGGCTCACCTTCTTCTCTCTGCCTCTTTTAATTAGGATGGCTATTGTAAATCAAAGTATAAACACAGAAGATGAAAAATTATGGTCATACCTTTTTCTGCAGAGTTTGAATTGAAGGATCTCGTGGGTAAATCACGTGCTTCCTGAATCTGATCAATCAACCCAGCAATGGAATGATATTACAGAATGAATATCACCCACACAAGTCACAGTGCAAAATGGCTCTTGATCGTTGTATTTTGGGAGAGAGTCAGTATATGGGTAAAACATACAACATACATTATTATTCTCTTAATCATCCATATCCCATATTATATCAGATATGTTGGATAATATTTCATCTATCCATATCAATTGATATGATAGATATGGATATCCTGAGTGGTTATCCAAGTAAGTTTTGAATTCAAATTCAAACTTACATGGATAAGGTTCAAAAGGTTCTAAGGGTCATGCCATATGGGCGCCCAATTTCTAACATCTCCCACTCGGACATGAGTTGGCATGATACTGCCACATCTCTATCTCAATCTCTCCAAAAAATGAACAATCTCATACTAGCCACAGCACTGTGCGACTGCTGAGAACACCTACATGTGGGAGCTTTATACTAGAAACTCAAAATGAACAAGCATAGAGACATCAACCCAAAAAGAATAGAAATAGTGTCTCATATACCCCAGACCCATCTAATTACACCGGTCCAAAAAACATCTCTAATCCCTCAAAAAAGAGCATGTTTAACCCTCCCAAATTCTTGCAATATATTCACACTCAATCCGCATTTCATATAGAGCGATATGAGTTGCCGGCAGTGAATATACAACAGTGGTGTAATACTAGATAATCTTTCCTTTGCCCTCATGCCATTTAGTTTAGGATTGAGCGCTTTCCCAGTGATGTCCCTTAAGGTCGAATCATTCATGACCGCAGCCAACATACCAAAGTAGTAGAACATCAACTCCTTACCTTATGACATAGTCAAAAGTCACAAAAGGGTACATAAATGAAAGTCATATCAATAATGACACGTAAGACTCGCACGGTGAGGAAACAGGGATCCATTCTCTCACCTCATTACTCGGTCGCCAAGCACATATAATATGCATACATGTTACAGTGGAGCAACTCTTCCAAAAAGAGTGACGTCATACTTGATACACCGTACAGATCTTAGTCTAGTCGCTTTCTAACGCCTAACCGAAATTCTCCATTTGCTCGCCTTCCAAGCGCCAAATGAGATCTCGCATATGGCTAATCATAACAGGCACAACATGGAAAGTGGGTACTAACATCCATGTTTGGTCCTTAACACGACCTCATCTTGGTTGTAACCAAGGCAACATACATAGTGGATTATTTAAGCCTCTCTTGGCTCCAAATAAAAAATAAACCATTAGTCTCATCCTTGCTCGCTCCCAAACGCCAAGGGCGAATGCTCGTGTGAGTGAGCCAATCTTGCCTGCTGACATCATCATATGCTAATCATTATGACACAAACCATAATAGTGTCAACATCCTATCATCTCAAAATAAGTGATCGATTTTAAAAAAAAAAAATTGACCACAGCTTGCTCAATTCTAGATTCCAAACATAAGCCTTATCAGCACCTCTTACGATAAGTATATACAACGGAATCCACCATGTGCGCCTCACACGAAGTGATTTAAGATCATTACCTCTTGAGCAATCACCTCTCTAAAGATATTTTGGTGACCAATTTGCGTTCATTCTTGATGCGCCCAACTAGCGCATATGCGCCCAACTAGCGCATTGAATCTTACAAGGAGCAAATTAATATACTACTAGTAAAGCATTCTATCCACAGTCTAATGAGCAAGGTCAATGTCTAAACAACTCAGTTGACCATTTACCAAAGATAACACTTATCATGCCGAATACGCCCACAAAGCGTACTTTAGGTCCACAATAAAGAAAAGATCAAGGAATATAGGTCATCTGTTTCTCCCCAAGACAATACGAGGATACACTCAATAGCTAAGGCTCTGGCTTTTACCAATAGGTAAGTCAATGGGTTTGCAATTTTGCATCTAGAATCATTCTAGGATATTCCTTATGTAAGTCATCGAAGACAAACCAAGAATTTTTCCAAAACAATCCCTAAGGATCGTACATCCGAGCAGATAAATTACATCACCCATGTCCATCATATCTAAAATAGAGGACTGCCCATCCTAGGTGGCGACAACCTTATAAATTCCTAGCTCATAATGACTAAGTAAGGAAAAAACTTCTTTTGGACCATTGATCATGCCTCAGTGGTCTTCATCGATCATCGTTGGCCTATCATGGCTTGACGAAATCTAAGAACTACTATTTTGGATAACTGTTTTAGGCTGTAAAAGATTATTGGAACTAGCAACCTTTTTGCGCTCCTAACTTTTCACCATAAAAGCATAAGGTAAATTCCTATGGATCTACTTATCCAATTCTCTAACGAGAAAGTTGGGTCACAATGTCCACAAATCAATGTTCCGAACTTATGTCAAACATAACCTAAGTCAAAACAACCTCACTCCCCAAGAGGAAGTTTTCTCATGATCTACACTTTCCTCAATGGTGCGACTTTTCGATATCTAGCGAGCCTTATGCCTCAACAATGACTATCCAAATTACACATAACTTTAGAACAGTTTCGCGTCATAATGGAAAGTCAACCAAATTCTAGAAATGGTTAATCCTCAAAGACTTTGTCTTAAATCATAACATTGATTCACTTCCTAAAACAGAGGACTAGAGCCTTTGGCATTATCCTAGGCTCTTTATCATCTGGAGCAATCATGAATGTTTCCTTCTCAATCACCCGGTGATGGCGTGAAAAATTTTCACATTCGCTACCACGCAACTAAGAATGTAGAGTATTCTTCTCTAATGGATTAATCCATTAGGCATATTGCTCCCACTGTCCCTAGGATATTGGAAATTTCTTTCCATTCTTAACTAGGCTACAAAAAGCGCTATGCTTAGAATTCTCTATCTTATAGAGTTCCAGAACTCTATTCACGTCACATTTACTAAGAAAACTTTATGTGACTTAGTTACACTACCACAAAGCTTACCTATATGCATATGACCCGGAGGGTTTACATGACCGCATACAATAATGCGCCACACGATCCTATGTGTTCACAAGACAACATACAATAATGCGCTATAGAACCCTAGGTCTTAACTTCGCAATCTTATGAGAAGTCAAATAAAGATAAGCTGCTTAACGGTTACAGGTCGCCCATAGATGGCTCTCCGCTAACCCATTACTCAAATGGAGTGTAAAATCTGATATGGAGGGCACTTAGTTAGGGATATAGGCAACAAACTAGTGCAATTCCCAATTGGGAAACATTTTGCGCCATTATCCACCTAACATTAACAATATTTAATTCCTTATCTCTACTACACCATTGTGTTGTTGAGTACTAGGAATAATCAATTTTCTAAGCATCCATTTCTCTTCACGAGCTTTCTAAAAAAACTCAAATAGATACTGCCACCTTGGTCAAAACTAAAAGCACAAAAGCTCTTATCTAATTGATCTCAACCTCATATGTGCAATGTCAAAAGCATCTCAAAACTTTTGACTTATGGGAGATCAAATAGTCTTGACTCAGATGTATCGTGATCTATAAATGTGTCGAGATTGAGGCTTAGCTATCATACCCTTACACATATCTAGTCACAAATATCACAGTGGACTAAATGCGCCAAAACAAATGACCTTTTACGGCTTTCCTACTTACTTGTACGCACTCATTGCGAACAAAGTTAAACATTCATAAGAGAGCAGGATGTCACAAGCGAGTGGGCCCTAGAGGGCCTACTTAAAACATCCATGCATCTTCTCATTAATGTGATTAAGTATAATAAGCCACCAGTTCATGACCAATGTCATAAACTAATTCCAATCATATTAATGTATGAGTTCTCGAAGACAAGTTTTAAAGGTTTAGGCCCAACTAGGTAATGACTCATGACTAATTCATATTCACTAGATCATAAAAGGATGTCATGGAGATATCAAGTGTGCCTAAGTCGCAAATTTAACTAGTAAGTGCTAATCCCCTGCACCTTCAAGTCAATTTTATTCTCCATACACTTTAATGCATCTAGTTGAAAGATGACGATACTCCTCTTGCCATCTCTGTTTCTCGCTTCATAGTTACTTACAATAAATTCTACTATCCACAAGAATGAGAGAATAAGCTATCAATCTATGACAACTCCCGAAGTAACTTAAGCGCGAATTAGGCTAAAGAGTCTAATTCAACACAATGCTCTCACAAGTGATGCGTCAAATTCTTAGAGTCAAAACAACCTTGTCAGCCTTGACCTTTTCATTACTATGCTGCAACGTTTGCGCTTAGTGGTAAACGTTATTCAAAAAACGTTAGCCTAGCTAAGGAATCATACAAAGAAGCCCCTCCTAATGTCTCACACTCAAGTGTAGGAACAGTAAGTGTCCAGGCTAAGACGAGTCGGCAATGCTAATAGATTTTGCAGCCACTAAGCGCTAATCTTTTCACTTAGTGTTAATAGATTTTGTAGCTTCTAAGCGCTAATCTTTTCACTTAGTATTAATAGATTTTGCAGCTTCTAAGCACTAATCTTTTAACTTCATGTGATATTTCAACGCACACTATTATAGTGCATGAAATTTTGCTCCATCTACTCCCAATAATTGGGTAGAGAGCGAAACACTGCTCATACTGGCTACTCGTCTTACACTTAATGACTAATTTATTTAAGCTCGCATTTCTTAGATGACGTTACTCTTGAATGTTACTTCATCCAATGATGTAACATTATTTACAAGTCAAATTACAAAGTCAATCCGCACAGCTCAATAGTCAAAATCACATGCAGATCTATTGAAGGCTTACTAATTTCATAACTCTAAAACTTGCCAACTACGTAGCGTGCCACTAACCATAGCGCACACATTAGTTTTTATTATGCCAAACAAGGCAACAAAACCACGGCGACTTTGAGTCATGTTTCCTTACTTTGGCTCAATTAAGGCTTGACCTAAAGTCTCCAAGACTTTTGGTCATCTAAAGAATGGGATTACATTGTTCACATTTGAACATCTTTACTAAGTCTAGGTCAACCAATTAACTTTCATAAGCTAAGTCAATTTAGAGAGAAATTCGCATTGGGATTAATTTGATTAGCATAATATAATTTTGCCACAAAAATCTAAATTAAATATTGACAATATTACACAAGTTGCAAGATCGAAAATCCGCTATACTCGTAATCATCTCTTGCACCACAGGTGACAATTATCCAAAATTTAATTTAATTTATGTGCAAAATATTGGTTGTCGAGAGTTAATCTACAAAGATTTCTCTCAACCGAATAACCTCCCACTGACTATGGAATGTCTAAAAGCATGATAAAAAATTTTAATTCCATATAATAGCATTATAATGTAGATTCATAACCAACTCATGCTATGTCACAATTAATAATGAAATTTAAACAAATAACAATTAATCATGCTATTCTAATTACAACATATTAGAAACTCTAAAAAAAATAATATGTTGTATTTAATATTCAAATTATGCCATAACAGAATGTACATCATTCTGAAATTTTTTGAAATTTTTTGGTATTTTCTGGAATTTTAAATAACTAATAAACGCACATAAAATTAGAAATAAATATTCCAGAATCTGGTAAAATGCAATAACCATACCAGTAAATAGTAAATTATAACAATAGTCTACAATAAAAAATTCAGCCCTAGAAACTTAATCATGTAACACCAGATGCAATTTAAAGCAGAAATAATGAATTATTATTTCAGGAAAAATATTTTTTATTTTCATAAAATTTTGAAACTTTTACAGAATATAAAAAATTTAATTCTGAGTCTAATGGTCTCAACCACGCTAAAAACAAAGCTATAACGAATTAATTATGACCATTTAACGCGATTCAAAATTAAAAACAAAACAAACAGAGCCCTAACGTTATGAGCTGCCGATCGAGAAGCTCGCTTGTGTCTGCCATCTCAGCGAGCCAAAGGTGGCTCAAGCGGCTCAAAGAGCGGCTGAAAACTTAGAGAACGGCCAGTGAATGGCTCGGCAAGACGGCGTGTGCGTGGCGCAGACGGCACGCGAGTAGACAGTGCGGTTAACGCGCATGTAGGTGCGTGGCAGCGTGTGAGAGCGCGTGCCGCCGCTAACGGCGTCATCTGGCCCGTGAGGCACACGCACCGCCTTCTAGGGTGTTTTCTGGTCCGATTTCGGTACTCCCGAACTCCATTTTTCACAACAAAAACATTTATGGCATCGAAAATCACATTTAATGAACATAAAAATGAGGTGTACAACACTCTCAATCTAATGGGAGTTGAAATTTTCCTCCTTTATAAACATTCATGTATATAATGTGTATATATATATAATATACACATGATTAGAGAAAACACGAAAATACCCATTCAGACTCTGATACCAATGTAAATCAAAGTAGAAATGCAGCGGATGAAAAATTATGGTCATACATTTTTCTGCAGAGTTTGAATTGAAGGATCTCGTGGGTAAATCACGTGCTTCCTGAATCTAATCAATCAACCCAGCAATGGAGTGATATTACAGAATGAATATCAACCACACAAGTCACAGTGCAAAATGGCTCTTGATCGTTATATTTTGAGAGAGAGTCAATATATGGGTAAAACATACGACATACGTTATTATTCTCTTAATCACCCATATCCCATATTATATCAGATATGTTGGATAATATCTCATCTATCCATATCAGTTGATATGATAGATATAGATATCCTGAGTGGTTATCCAAGTAAGTTTTGAATTCAAATTCAAACTTACATGGATAAGGTTCAAGAGGTTCTAAGGGTCATGCCACATGGGCGCCCAATTTCTAATAACTATAAAACTTAGAGTGATGGAAAAATACTCATGATAAGAAAGGGGAGTCACCCATCCTTATATAGAGGAGAGAAGAGGGCCAGATAAACTCTATTAGAAGAATTCCTATCCATCAAGGTTTCCTTCTTATCTTAGAAGAGTAATTATATTAAAATTCTAATTACTGAATTTTATCTCAAATATTGGCTTTATCTAATTGTGGAGTCCAAATAAATTAAAACATGTAGATATATGTAGGCTATTGGGTCACACTAGAAAATAAATCCAACAATATCATGTGGGTGTTTGGAAAGTTACTATTTTAATAGGCTATTTAAATTTTTGATTATTTTAATAGGCTAAAATTTTTGTATTTAGGAAGATGATTGAATTTTTTTTGTAGTTGGATGTGAGAGAAAAAGTGAAATAATTATAGATTTGATGTAACATTTTGTCTTATTAGTTATTTTAACTTATTTTGTCTTTTTGTAAATTTTAGCTTAAAAGTGGCTAAAATTTTTCTTGCCAAACACCCTAATATCAAGACACACTTCTTCTTACTCAGAAAATATGTCCCACATATACATGTATTTATGAATTTTTGTATATTCATATCCATTTTTTTGAACAACTAGTTTTTTATGCATTAATCCTTGTATACGAAATTACATCTAACATAAATATTAGAAAGAGTGGTGTTATTAGCACCCCATTTATTATTTTGGACCCCCCATTTATAAATTTTGAAACCCTTAAAATTTCTTTTCTCCCTCTAAATAATACAAAAATTATCCTTGTGAAAACATTACATCCATTCAATTGAATGCACATCCCTCACACCCCAAAAAAACCTCTATTCCAAAAACCCTAACAAAACCCAGGAAGAAGAAGAAGAAGAGCCAAGTGTAATTATTGTCTCTGCTCTCTCTCTCTACCGCCTTATCCTTTTCTTCGGTGATTAATATTCGGTTAACAATTCTCGAACAAGTAAACAATATTTGGGCTTGTGTTCCCGAATGTCGGTCATATGTTCGGGAGTTCAGTTTCGAAAAAATGACGAACAAATTTTATTATTTTTGCCATTTTTTAAAAAAAAAACTTACCCTTACAAGGCCAATCTCCTTTAAGCTAAGAACATCATCAAAGCTATGAACATCCTCTGAACTTTTATTGTTGCACTCCTTTTGTCTTATGGAGTTGTGGTTGCAGAAAAAACTTCCATTCATTAGCATTGCTGGAGAAGTGTGGATAATCAAATAGTTGTTACCGTTATCGTCGGAATATTGCCACCAAAGGGTTTTCAAGGTTTTGAGGGTGAGTAAGTTTTGAAGGTGAGATTTGGGAAAGATGAATGGGTGGTGATGGAGGTGAGTGCTCTCATAAATCCTAATTTATGACGTAGTGGTGTATAGGTTTAATTGTGAGATGAGGCGTCCTAAAATTAATGATGTTTTTTTTAGTAATTTTATTTGAGATTATTATTGTAAGAAAAAAAAGAGCTAAAAATTGGGAAGTCCAAAATAATTCATGGAGGGCTAATAGCAACACTTTATTAGAAAAGATGCAACACATGTAGAAAATAAAAATCATAAAGATACTACATAATGGTATGCTAGTAGAGCAATAAACAAGCTTGACTTGCAATTTTTTATTTTTTTATTTTTTGGTTTTTTTAATTAGTAAGGAACAATAGTGGAAAGGCAACAATTATTGGAGGTGTATATAGATTAGATTGGTCCGGTTTTAAAGTAAATTAAGAATCAAATTGGTTCTTACAATTTCATAAAAATTAAATTGTAACTGAACCATTAAACCTGAGGAATCAAACCATAAAAACCGACTTGGTTTAGTTCACTTAATGGTTCTAAAATTTCTATATAATAATAAATATAATATATATTTTATGTTAGTAAACCAACTAACAATAATTAATTTGGTTAAGTTGGTTAAAGTTTATTAATTCACAATTTAAATCTTATAAGAAAATAATAAACAAACTGGTTTGAACGGTTTCACTATTTTCAAAACTAATAAAATTTAGATCAAACCGTTGATTTGACCTGAATTGAATCGGGTTTCTGGTTCTACCGGCTTTTTTGAACATCCTAACATTTACTAAACACGAACATGGAAACATGGAAAGAAATTAACATTTACATAAACCCAGGAGAAATAAATACGAGTATCAAACTCATTTTATAAGAATTGAACTTGCAATCTCACACTATAAAATAATGTTACATAACCACTAGACTAAATCTGAAGAGTACAAATTTTAAGATTGAGCTAACCTAAATAAATTTGGGACCAATGGATAGGTCTAGGACCAAAAGCCTAAACCTCTACTCCTTTTTGGACCCAATGAGAGGAAAGACGCAGCGTATAGAAGGCGGTTGGGAAAGAAAGACCACCATGGCTAACCAACTACATTAGCTAAAGAAGCACAATCAAATCAATTAGATTGAATGAAATGACAAGTGTTAGAACATCGCCGTTCGACAAGATTACAGCATTTACAAGACGTCTTATGGATGACGGATTATCGCTTTAGTACCAAGAAATACTAGAGAAGAGAATAAATAGAAGGGAGAGGTAACACTCAAAGCACACAACAATTGTCATTCAAATATTATTCCTTTCTTATTCGCTTATCAGAATTAATTTGAGCGCCAGAATGCTCTCTTGACCAACAATCAAGTGGGCAAGGCGTAACAATCTTATTTGTTTGGTAGACTTGAAGAAGCTCTAATCTCATTTTACTCTCAAACACTGTGAGATGAGATGAATCCACCCTTCGCAGCTTCACTTGCATTTTGGAACAATAATTTTTAGGAAAATGCTATAGTACACACTCTTCAAAAGGTATGTACCATATGCATCTTGTTATATTTTTTTTGGGATATATATTACACATTTCTTTGGTAAATATTAAGTAATATTTTTTTTGATAAAGTTACGATAATTTGTGATTCAAAAATAATATTATGCATTTTGTGGTAATATTACACATTTTTGTAGTAATGTTACGTATTTTCTTATCTAATTTTTTTCTAACACAAAAAATGTGTAATGTTGCTACAAAATGTGTAATCCTATTTTTGAATCACAAATTATTATAACTCTACCATCTATAAAACTTTAAGAGATGTGTTTGTAATTTATATTACATGAGATAGATAAGATTTACCATTACATTTGTATAATGAAATATATTATGTCCGCTTGGTAATTTATAATTGACTAATGGTAGGGGTGTAATTATGGCCCAACCTGGCCCATTCGGGCCCGGGCCCAAGCTCAGCCCGACCCAAGCGAGCCTTGTGGGCTCCCCTTTTTTTGGCGGGTCTGGTTGGGCCGGCCCATGAGGCAAAAAATGGGGCCTAGACCCACTCAGAATAGGGGCTAGGGCCAAGCCCGTGGGACTGGGCTCGGGCTACGGGCTGAGCTTGGGCGAGCCTTTTTTTTTTTCCTTCAAAAAATGAACGATAAATACATTATCTATGTAGATTATTTATTAGAGATAAAAAATAAATGCAAAATTGTACTAAAGTATTTTAGTTAAGATTAATGAGATGTTTGGTTATGTTTCATGTATGGTGGTTTTTAAATTTAATTATATATGACTTATGTTTTTTTAATTATGAACTTATAACTAAAAAAGTATGCGAGTATGTATTTTTTTTCGGGCTTCAAATGGAAGGCCCGGGCCTAGGCCCAAGGTCTTGGGCTGGGCTTGGGCCAGGGCCTAACCGGGTCAGGCCCACCTCAGGCTGCCTACGGCTCTCCGGCCGTTTTTACACCCCTAAATGGTATCAATGTTAATATTAATTAATTGTTTTCTCCTAATCTATATGTTAAGAATAATTATTTAGTAGTCTCGAAATATCATGTTATAATGAAAATTTTTACATATGAAAATGTTGATTCATTTTAGGATAAATTACCAGTTGGTCCTAATAGTTAGACTTGGTTCCTATTAAGGCATTATTTGACATCCCTATATCGCATTTTTTTTTTTCTTTTTTTTTTTTTTTTTATTTTATCTTTTTTGAGTCACATTATGTCTGTACTTTTTTACAAATTTTGTTGTAAAAAGGCAAAGAGTATACTCAGATTTGTCGCTAAAACATGATCCTATCAAAATCATTGCTAAAAAGATTTTTAGCATTTATTTTGTGAACCTATTGCTAAAAACTTACAATTAGTAATGTTTTTCAATGAAGATTTGTTTAAACTGTTATTAAAACTTATAATTAATGACATTTTATGTGAATTAATTTTCAAACTATTATGAAAACTAACAATTAGTGACTTTTTTTATCAACATTTGATGAAAAACGCTGCCAATTATCACAGGACCTATTAGATAATAAATTCATCAATTGGGACATACACGTATGTCCCCCCTCATTTTAATAGGTAGTTGAGAGAGATGGAAAATTTTTTACCATGTTCTGAGTTTTCATCTATCATAAATAGAAGGCAAACAAAGCTATATGATACTCTTAAAATATCTAATATTTTAGATAAATTATTTAGTAGTTCTGAAACATTGTGTGATAATTCGTACATGGTTTTCTAAACGAATCACTGAGCAATTCTTTTTAAAAATTAATTTTTTGTACTCCTCAAAAATTCCTGTTATCACTCAAGAAGTTCTACAGGTGTGAAAAAAAAAAAAAAAAAAAAAAAAAAAACACTTGTTGATTAAATGCAAGTTTACCAAAACTTGTAAACCTAGTTCAAGGTGTAGGAATTGTTGAATATTTCTGACTTCTAACACAAACAAATGACTGTGTATGGCTAAGAGGAGCCGTCATTGGTTCGAATCTTACCCAATGAAAAGGACTTTTAACAAATTTATAGGTGCCAAAGAAAATTAGACTAAACTTGTGACTTGCATTGATTGAGAATGAAGTACAATTGATAATCTAAAATGACTAAGTTATGAAACTAAAGGAACTAAGCTATGAAGCTATGATAAAAAAGATATAAAGCTAAATTCAGATAATCAAGCTATGAAGCTAAGATAAAGAATTTTATGAAACTATAATGAATTGAAAGACATATATTGAGAGATTCTTAGTTCAGTGTTTCGTTGGAGACCCCTTGAATGTTGCACTTAGAACCCCTTATATAGTGTTGGAGAAGCCCCTATTTCTACTCAACTACCAGGAACGCGGCATCCTATCCTGGTGACATGTGTCATTGATACTAATCTTCATTCCCTAAGAGTAGGAACAATTTTGATTTTCAAAGGCTAATGCATATCCTTATCACTTTGATTTGGTCTATTGAGCTCTAACAGGTCGCCACGTGTCTCTCTAGACTTGAATTTGATTTTATTTTTCTTGATTTGAGGGACAGAGTCCTTGGTTGTTACATAGAATCCTCTTCTTGATTGTGTATGTTTATCCTCAAGGAACTCAACAAACCAATCTTGTCTTGCTTGAAAATTAACTACTTGATTGTAGTCTATGTTGATCCTTCATATCTCCACAAGTCGCTATGCGTCCAAAAAAAAAAAAAAAACAGTTCTACCTTTGTAGATTTGTAACTGATATAGAAGATCTTCAAATCTTATAAGCCTCATCACTTATCAACTAGATAAGAGACCAAAATAGGAAAAAGCCTCAATCACTTCCTCCCTTTTAGGAATAGTTAATACCTATCCATCCAATCCGAGCAAATCTAAATTAATTAATTAATTAATCCAATGGCTTGGTTAATCTATGCTGCCATCTTCTTGATCTTGGCTGTGAGTTCCATAAAATCTTTGACCTTTCATTTTTCACTACCATGTGGCATTAATAGTTACGAAAATTGCCACATAATAATTTTTGTAAAAAAATGTACAAATGATAATATATCTAACTCATCTTTGTTACCTAATTAAAAAATATTTATAAGTTTTATTTGGAAAAGTTATATAAGATATGGTCCTATGAAAAAACTTATAACCTAATAAGTTATGTGGTTTTCTTGTGGACACATCTACCCACAATCTTAATTAATTAATAACCTAATTAATGTTAATACCATATATGAAAAATCTAATGATACTATAGATTGTAATCATATCTATATGGTTAGAAATTTGAAATTCAAAATAATCTAATTAATGGCAATACCATATATGGAAAATCCAATTTTACCATAGATTGTGATCATATCTATATGGTTGGAAATTTGAAATTCAAAACATAAATGTAACATGTAACATTCTCAATCCCAACATGACATTCTCATATGCTTCTCATCCCAAACCAAACATAAATGTAAAATGTAACATCCCAAACCCACCGTGATATTCCCATATGCTTCGCATCCCAAACCCAACGTAACATTCCAATACTCCACCATTGAATTATGAATAATGTAACCTCCTAAATGTAACATGTAACATCCCGACCCAACCCATGTATTGAACCACCATCACCCCAACCCAGCGTAACTTCAACATTGAGTGATAAGATTCAATCCATATTCAATTACAACCCAAATCCCCAATAATTTTGCGTAATGTACTGTGACATGTATGTAAATACTGATTACAACAAAGACACGATACACATTCAGACATATATATAACCGAACAAATACATAAATATCATCTACTACATGCATATTACACACTAAATGCAACATGCATCGTAACATAATCATCCAGGTCCTAATGTACAATTGTTATCCTATGATGTGGTTCACATTCGACATCTAACTAATAACCAAAACCAAATACCTCCAACCCAACCTTTGAACTCATGCACTCCACCTCACACATCGAACATATCAAAACGCATCAACCATCACAATGTCAAATACACACATTTAATTAGAACATTGGCTAAAGTGTGTCTATCAATGAGTGTAATAGATTGTCAATGCCCTATTAAAGATGAACAATCCACACTTCAACAAACAACAACACACTTCAAAAAAAAAAAAACATTTTCCCCTCAATCGATAGTCAAAATTTGTCGAAGGAATGAACACACAACCCTTAAACTTCGTCATATGATCGACCATATCCACATCCATTTAAGTAACATTTTGAAAATGCACTGGAATCCCGCGATCAAGGCAAAAAAAACTCGTACGGTCGTTGCCTGCAGACTTGTCTTTCTTAAAAACCTTCCCAAATATGATATAATGAATGAGAAAATAAGATACAATATGAAAATAAATTAGGAATATAATAGCACACTAATATCATTCATTTACAACTCATAGACAGGGGTGTAAATTTGGCCCGGGCCGGGGCCCGGGCTCAGGCTAGCCCATGACGGGCCTTGCGGGCTCCTTCCAAAATTCGAGTTAGCCCAGCCCGGCCTACAGGCCAGAAAATTAGGCCCGAGCCTAAGCTTAGGGATATTCGGGCCTTGGGCAGGCTGAAACTTTTTTTTTTTTATTTTTTCCATCAAAATCTTACTATTTTCACTAAAAATGACACTAAGCCTCGCCTGAGCTTTGAGTGGGCTGAGAGCAAGTCGATGGGCCAACCCACGAGCCAAGCCGAGTTTCAAAATGACGGTCTAGGCCCAGGGTTTAAGGCTAGGCTTGGGCCTGGGCCTAACCGGGCTTGGCCCATCCCGAGCCGCAGATGGCCTTTGGGCCGTCCACGGGCCACGAGTCATTTTTGCACTCCTACTCATAGAACCTTATGGAACACATAGGATTTCAAATTATAAAAGAATATTCATAGCACTCACATTAAATAAGTCTTTCAAATATGATTTATAAATAATTTTTCTTAAAAAATAAAAGATAATCTATTTAATGTGAGATGTAATTTCTCATTAATTAAAAATACCTTAGCATCTAATAATTTTCTTAATTTTTCACATAGGAAAATGATCAACTTTTGTTGTCATGAGATGAGAGTTCGACATCAGCCAAATGGAAAGTATTGTTAAAAGCCTTCGGTTGTGTTTGGAACACTTTTCCAAAGTTAATTCTACCCCTTTATTTGAGTTTCATGTTTGTTTACGGTTTTCAAAGTTAATTCTACATTCAATTTTGAAAACTCTGTCTTAGACAGGAAAATTTGGGCTAACCGGACGTCCCACCGGTTGTCACGCCCCACTTTTATTACTCGAAGTCATTACCAAGTTCCTTAACTTAATTCAATTTCGGAGATAATATGCGGAAATAAACTCAATGTTCAATAAAAGTAATGAACAACAATTCTCTCATTCGAATGAAAATTAAATACAACATGAGCATTCTCAATAAATTGCCCTTAGGCTTACAACAATAAATCAAATGAAGGGTGTAATCCTTTTACACATATGGCATTCCGCCAACAACAAAGAGGCCCCGTGGCTAACAAATAAGAAGATCCAAATCTTGTAGCACATCCTGCTAAACATTTGAAAAAGATTCAACAACGTGGAATGAACATATAGTCCAGTAGGGATCTCAACATGATCCTCAACAATAACAACATTACAGATTGCTATGATCATGAACTCTCATTCTCATACTAGAATAGTAATGTGACAGTTTAATACAAAATATATATATGTATGAACTTTTCTCGAAAACAACCTTTTCATTTGACACTATAAATGATTCATCTTTCCTTTCCTTTCATTCATTAAACCCCCTCTATCTCACTCTTTCATACATAAACAATTACTTAGGAGATAAATTCACTATGACCACTACTCTTTTCCAATTTCTACACATACAACAAATGTGCCTATTCAAAACATATTTCTACAATGTTCGGTTTTCTTCACACTTCCAAAAGACAAAAGGGCATTTCAATTCAATCCCAATTTTATCATAGTTATCCATGCACTCCTCAATAAAAAGGAAGATAACAACTCAACTACGTGCATAAAATAAATCAATGAGGCAACTCGTCCCTCCAACACTATAACCAATACAATTCACAATATTTCCAGATACACTGAAACAATAACAACACAACTCTGCTCTACTAGCTATATGCGTAGTAAGCCAAAGATAAACTTCTCACAACAATCTACCAGTTTACCAAGCGCTAGCTGGAAGGGTATGGTACCTTAGATTATCAGCGCGTCAGTTCTCCAGGCGCTAGCTGGAAGGGTATGATATCTCTGATTATAAGCGCAGAGTGTAGAGTCCATCCCCTATCTTCTCACACACACTGGAGTACAACCCCTCTCTTCTCCCCAACCAATATACAAATATAATGTAATTCAGCATTTCATCACATACGATGATCAATCAACAAAGATGTAATATATATACACGACAATTCAACGCAACCGTGTCATCCTCTGCCGATGACCAAGGACAAAACCTCTAGATACAGGTATTTAGTACATCTATTAAAAGACTCAATCATCATGAGATTACAAACCCAACAACAACATTAACATGGTAGTAAAGATACAACCTCCACATATGTGTGTGTATTCAACACTCAAATTACAACAATCCAATTCTCATACCTTTTGTTTTCACAAATTCAATTCCATGGACAATAAGGCCATAACTCATTTTAATCTACTACATTCTTTTCAAGCCATTCCAATTTAATTATGCAAATTAAGTCATAATCATTAACTTAGGGTTTTCCTTCCTCTTTCTCGATATTGACCTAAAAGGTCCAATTAACAATAACAAAACAACAATGATCACAGTTAAGACCCAAAATACCTAAGTATTTGCCTAAAGATCAAAACCCCTCTATTAATTTATCAATCAAATAAAATTAGGGTTTCCTCTCCTTTCAACAATAACATGCTAATTAACACACCGATTAGCCTAAACCACAAGTAGTGATAATAAACCCAAATTCAACTACCAACCCAAGGTTCAACCTCATGATTTTCATCAAATTCAACATGATATAATTTTCATGCAATACAAAAATACCACATGTCTATCTATAGATGGAGTATTGATAAGAAACAAGGAGAATTCCTACCTTGAAGAAAATAACCCGAATGGAGAAGACGGAGATGAAGACCCAAATTTCAAAGTGCTCCAAACCACCAAACGTTCAGATTAAATGGAAGCCCTTGACTCACTCTATCTTTTTAATAAAGGATCTAGGATAAAACACACCCTAAATAGATCAAATCTAAGAGAGAAGGTGTGTAGAGGTAGAGAGAAGACGGACCTAGGGTTTTGAAATAAAAAGAATGTGAAAAAGTGATTTAAAACCCGCTGCTGTCTAATTAAATCTGACAGGCTCGCTCGAGCGAAGACATGGTCGCTCGAGCGACCAGACACAAGAAAGGCTCGCTCGAGCCAAGAATGCAATGCTTCAGGTCTGCAACCCAGAAGCATGCTCGAGCGACAGAAATCTCGCTCGAGCGAAGAACTCAAAAACATACACCTCGCCGCCGGCGAAGAAACACCGCTCGTGTCTAAACTAGATGCAATCGCCCGCCCGAGCTAAGAAACTCTGGCTCGAGCCACCGTGACAAAAAAACAACCCTCGCCGGCGACCAAACCAGCCGAGCGACCAAAAAAAAAAAGACAAAGAACACTTGGTTTCCGAGCCCAACCAATCTGAAATAAACCCGCTCAAGACATCCTATAACTCAAAAAAAAAAAAAAATGACAACAACAATTATACAATAATAGAATCCAGGGAACCTAAGTCCGGATACAACAACCAAAAGGAAAAAGACCGGGGTCGCTATACCGGTCGTCCGGACGGTTGACCGGAACAATAAAAAAAAAAAAATTTGACACATTAATTTTTATATATTTGGAAAAATATTTTTTGAATTTTTTATGAGTTTTAATATAATTACTCTCAAATCATATTTAGAAAGTTCTACCAAGGGCAACGGAAACCTTTCCTTTCATGACGTTGCAGTTACATATTAAAAACAAATTCAGTATACATTACATATCGTATGTAACTCTATAAAATTATGTAAATTTTTATAAATTTATATAAGTGATATTATATAAATATGTAAATTAAATATAAATTCACATAATTAAAGAAATTTTTACAAATTTATATTAATTTATATTCAATTTATACATTCTTATAAAATCATTTATATAAATTCGTAAAAATTTATATAATTTTATATAAAATTACATACAATGTGTATTATACATTGAAACATATCTCTATTTGATAAGAGTGAACATGGTCCGGATTGGACCGGATTAGGGTAAAATCAGGACCAATCTGTTATCTACGGTTCCTGAAAAATCGGAACCAATCCAATCCATTTAAATCTTAGAACCAATCCGAACCAATTCATTTAAACACGGATTGAATCGGTTTAGAACCACAGATTCACATAATTAAATAACAAAATATATATATATATATATATAACACTTTAATTTCATAAAAACATAAATATAGCGCTATATTAATTTCACAGTAGCAACATGTTTTTTTATAATAGCGATATAATGTTCTAGAATTTAAACAATCATAAAAAAATTGATTTCACAATAAATATTTAAACCATTACAAATTAAAATTAAAAACTAATAAACAAAAGTAATAAAAGAAGATATTATACGGGGTTTAGACTTGAGTTTAGGTTTTATATAGAATAAAAGAAGATACTATGGGGGAGGATATATAATAAAAATATAGATTTTTTGTATTCCAATCGAACCATGAAGTTCAATTCGAAACCAATCCATGAATTACGGATTTTTAATTCTTTAATCCGAAACCGAACCACAGATTCAAAAAATCAATCCAAACTTATCAGATTAGACTAAATTGAATCGAATTACGAATTTTACGATTTGACTGTCAAATAGTAGTAGTAATGGTGCTTCCTCAAAAAAAAAAAAAAAAAAAAAAAAAAAAAAAAAAAAAAAAAGGGGAGTAGTAATGGTGGGGTTTGCCCTCAAGCTGTAACCGTTTGCTAAGTGCATTATTTTAGTAAATTATTTGGCTTTTATTATTTTAGTAGTTATTTTAGTTTTTGTGTTTGGGAAGATGAGATAGATTTTATTTGAATTGTTGTATTGAAAAATGTGTTGAAATGATGTTTAAAATTAAAATGACAAATTTGTCCAAAAAAAAATATTTTTTAAAATTATTATCCAGGGGTAAAATCGTAATTTAGCAGTGATGGACATGCACAGCCGGCTGTGCAGTGTAGGCTGTGCCTACACTGCGGCTGTGCAGTCCTATATTTCTTTTCTTTTTTTTTTTTTTTTGAAAATCAGCAAAAAAGTTGCACAGTATTTGATTTTAGGCTACTTTTGCAAAAGTGGCTATAATAGCCAGTTTTTCACATTGCCAAACACCGCCACAGTAATAACCCATGGTGGGGTTTGCCCTCAAACACAGTTTTGCCTTGCCAACCCCATTGCTCACGTGCTCCCCTCGACCCCTCTCTATCTCTCTCCTACCCTCAAAAATCGCCGTCAAATCTAACGCCGTCAAACCCCCCAACTCCCCACACCTAACGGTCCCGCCTACTCCCCACACCTAACGGTCCCCCTTAAACGCCGGTTCCCTTAATCCAGCACCTATTAATTCCCGTACATCACCACCCACACTCTTCACAATCTCCCTCTATCATACGCCCCTCCACCACCACAACATTTCCGCTAACTTACGCCCCCTCCAAAAAAAAAAAAAAATGGATCTTCTCCTCCTAGAGAAGACCCTCGTAGCCCTCTTCATCGCCGTAGTCCTTGCCATCACTATCTCTAAATTACGCGGCAAACGCTTTAAACTCCCACCCGGGCCCATACCCGTACCCGTATTCGGAAACTGGCTCCAAGTCGGAGATGACTTGAACCACCGCAATTTAACCGACTTGGCCAAGAAATTCGGGCAAATATTCATGCTCCGAATGGGCCAACGCAACCTAGTAGTAGTGTCCTCCCCGGACCTGGCCAAAGAGGTGCTCCATACCCAAGGGGTGACGTTCGGGTCCCGAACCCGGAGCGTGGTATTCGATATATTCACGGGTAAGGGTCAGGATATGGTGTTCACAGAGTACGGTGAGCACTGGAGGAAGATGAGGAGAATCATGACGGTTCCTTTTTTTACGAACAAGGTGGTCCAGCAGTACCGGTTGGGGTGGGAGGAAGAGGCGGGTCGGGTGGTGGAAGAAGTGAAGCAGAACCCGGAAGCGGCGAGCAATGGGGTGGTGCTGAGGAGGCGGTTGCAGCTGATGATGTACAACAACATGTACAGGATTATGTTCGATAGGAGGTTTGAGAGCGAGGAGGACGCGTTGTTTGTGAAGCTGAAGGCGTTGAATGGAGAGAGGAGTAGGTTGTCGCAGAGCTTTGAGTATAACTACGGCGATTTTATCCCCATTTTGAGGCCCTTCTTGAGAGGCTATTTGAACCATTGTACGGAGGTTAAGGACACCAGGTTCCAGCTCTTCAAGGACTATTTTATCAATCCAAGGAAGTAAGTCTCTCCTGCTATTTTTGCCTTTTTCACTCTTCTCTATATGCATGCAAGCTTTCCTTATTTTATTTTTTTTTAATTTTTAAATCTATATATTGCCTGTAACAAAAAAAAAATCTATATATTAAGCAAAAGAGCCTTTTAAAAGCCAAGGCTTGTGGAAGCTCCAACATGTCAATCCTAATTTTTTGATTTTTTAATATTTTTAAAAAAAAAATTAACTTGGTGATTGGTGATTGGTTCAAAGATTGTAATAATTACACTATTGATTACAATAAACACTTAATTTATAATAATTACCCTTATTAAATGAATAACGCAATAAATGAAATCCTAATTTTCTTACTTTTTACATCTCTAAGAGACCCATGTAATTATTGTGTAAATGCCTCTTAAATAAATAAATAAACACTTATTAAATTCTTTCAAACTCCTCGGTCAAACCTCATGTATTTAATTTATATATTATGTAATTATTGTGTAAATGCCTCTTAAATAAATAAATAAACACTTATTAAATTCTTTCAAACTCCTCGATCAAACCCCATATATTTAATTTATATATTAAAAAATCCTAATTTTCTGATTTTTTAATATTTTTTTAAAAAAAAATTGACTTGGTGATTGGTGATTGATTCAAAGATTATAATAATTACACTATTGATTACAATAAACACTTAATTTATAATAATTACCCTTATTAAATGAATAACGCAATAAATGAAATTCTAATTTCCTTATTTTTGCATCCCCAAGAGACCCATGTAATTATTGTGTAAATACTTCTTAAATAAATAAATAAACACTTATTAAATTCTTTCAAACTCCTCGGTCAAACCCCATATATTTAATTTATATATTAAAAAAAATGAAAACAAATATAAATATCTATAATTATTCCGTGCATAGCACGGGTGATAGGCTAGTTTTTTTTAGGCCAAATTACAAAAAAAAAATCTCAAAAATTTAACTATTGTAACAAAATAAATACTAAGTTTTTTTTATTTTGTTAATTTAAATCTTGAATTTTTTTTTTTTTTGTTTTTAATCAGAACTATTTATTTATTTTTATTGAGTAAAATTGATTGAAAAATAAATATTTTAATCATAAAACTTAATGAAAATATATATTTTAGATATTTTATCAGTTTTAGTTAACGAAAATAAACAAAACAAATAAATTAGATTGAAAATAAATAAATAAAATTAATTTAAATTGATGAAATTAAAAATTATTTATTTTATTATAGGGATCAAACCCTTTTTTCTTTTTCTTTTTTGTAATTGTCCTTTTTTTTTTTTTAAACATCTCCAACATTATATATATATATATATTTTTTTTCATCAAATTTGATATGGAACGTTTTGATATTTTTTTATTTAAATACAAATTTGAGAGTTTTAGGATTGTCATTACTTTTTTTTTTCTTTTCTTTTCTTTTTTTAAAATGCTGTTGTTAAACAGAGGGCTTGCATTTCAAATTTTTGGATTACATCATAGAATAAGAAGTGTATTGAAATTAAAAATAAAATTTTGAGAATAAGAGATGCTCCTCTCACCAAGGATGTGCTTTTTTTAGGTGATAAATTTGGAAGCTAATAGAGGCTTTATATGCTCTTTGATTGTGTTAATGAACCAATCTTTGACATAAGCCTTTTAGTGAAAGAGGCTTTATATGGCTCTAATAACAACTATGCTCTTTGACATAGTTGTTAGTTTTAGTTTTTTTTTATTTTTATAATGTTATTTATTTATTTGAAAATCACAGGAACCAAGCAAGCACAAACAGCATGGACAACAATAGTCTGAAATGTGCAATAGATCATGTTCTGGATGCTCAACACAAGGGAGAGATCAATGAAGACAACGTTCTGTACATTATTGATAACATTAACGTTGCTGGTCATAACTTTTCCCCCCCACTATTTACATTATTGTTTTGTTTCCCTTATTTTTATCTATGCTTTCTTCTTTCTCTATATTCTATTCTATTTATTTATTTTTTAAAAGGGAAAATTACACAAATAGTCCCTATAGTTTGGAGCTTGTGTCACTTTGGTCCCTGACTTTTTAATTGTGACACATTTGACTCTGAATTTTGAATCTTGTTTCAAATAAGGACAATTGAATATATAATTAAATTTTTCAAGGGTAAAATTGTCAATTCGATAAAATATAAACTAATTTGACAAAAATAAATGTCAAGCAAATATTTTTGAATTTTTAAAAATTATTTCTACCTTCTAAAAATAAAATTATGTAAAATTGATAAATCTTTTGGACATTTATTTTTTTTTTACCAAATTAATTTTTATTATGTGTTTGGATGATGATCATGTAAAATTAATTTTAAAAAATTAATCATGTAATTTTTATTAATTTTAAATAATTTTATCATTGGTGGATAAAAATAATTTTAAAAAAATTAAAAATATTTTTTTGACATTTATTTTTGTCAAATTAATTTATATTTTATCAAAGTGACGATTTTACCCTTGAAAAATCTAATAATATTTTCAATTGTCCTTATTTAAAACAAGATTCAAATTTCATGGTCAAATGTGTCACAATTAAAAAGTCAGGGACCAAAGTAACACAAGTCTCAAACTATAGGGACTATTAGTGTAATTAACCCTTTTTAAAATGCATTTTATTTGTTGGACAAAATGATTTTGTTGGGTTTTGTTAAGTTGCACCTTTCATCTAAACGGTTAGGCTGTTTGATACAACTTTTTAAAAATTGTTTATAAATTTCATTTATTTATTTTAGCTTATATTTATAATTTATTAGGTATAAATAATTGAAATATGTTGAAAAAAAAAGGCTTTGGCTTTGGTCTGGTCCTTAATCGGACTGGACGATGCTGTTGGGCCCGTGGGGGCCCACCACGGGTCCCGTTTTAAAATTTTGAATCAAATTCAATGTGTAGATTATATATCTTGTGAAAATCACGTTGATCGGATATTGATAGCTATGTGATCAAATCAGTTTTTTATCAACCGTTAATTTATTTACCGTCTATTTTTTTTTTTATACAAAACTGATTTGATCATATAGCTATTGATATCCGATCAACATGATTTTTTACAGGCATATAGTACTCAACGAGTTCTACACATTGACGGTTTAGATTATCGAAACACGACCCGTAGTGGGCCCCAAAGAGTCGAACAGCACCGTCCAGTTCAGATTTGGACAGGAGAAAAGCTGGGCCCAAAAAATAAATCCCATTATCTAGAAGTTAAGAGATAGTAAGTGATAGCTTATATTTACTTTTATAATTATCAATTTTTAACTTAAAATAATTTGCATCAGACAATCGCCGTGGCAAATAAGTAGGACTGTGTTAAAATAGGAAAATGGTTGGTAGCTCAAAACTGTGGCTCAAATTGCCAGTTTTAGTAACTTTGTTTTTTTTTTTTTTTTTTTTTTTACCTAATAGGGAAATTTGAGCCACAATTTGAGCCAAATATTTGAGCTCCCTAGCAATGCCCGTTAAAATAATTGCTCTATAGGTGATTTTATTTATTTTTTATTTTTATTTGTGTGTGTGTGTGTGAATCTGACACACAAGAAAGATTTAAATCAAACATAAGAAAAACTTGTATTATGCATACAGGAAATTTGTATCATCATAAAAATAAAATTATTTCTCTATTCTTCTCCTGAAATGCAATTTTTTCTAAATTATTTTATTTTTTTTTTTTTTATTTTTAAACTTTTGCGCTTGTGGTTTTGCCCTTTTCGGCCGGCAAAGGGCAACCTTCTATAAAGAACTTAAAATCACAACTATTGAAGACTCCTCCCCGAAAAAAAAAGCTACAGCTTTTGTTAGGTCATTTATTTTTTTCACGGGAAATATAAAGAGCCATTTAATTAAAGGAAAACTAGCCTATCACTCGTGCTATGCACGGGATAATTATAGATATTCATATTTATTTTTATTTTTTTTAATATATAAATTAAATACATGGGGTTTGACCGAGGAGTTTGAAAGAATTTAATAAGTGTTTATTTATTTATTTAAGAGGCATTTACACAATAATTACATGGGTCTCTTGGGGATGCAAAAAGTAAAGAAATTAGGATTTCATTTATTGCGTTATTCATTTAATAAGTGTAATTATTATAAATTAAGTGTTTATTGTAATCAATAGTGTAATTATTACAATCTTTGAACCAATCACTAATCACCAAGTCAATTTTTTTTAAAAATATATTAAAAAATCAAGAAATTATGATTTTTTAATATATAAATTAAATACATGGGGTTTGACCGAAGAGTTTGAAAGAATTTAATAAGTGTTTATTTATTTATTTAAGAGGCATTTACACAATAATTACATAATATATAAATTAAATACATGGGGTTTGACCGAGGAGTTTGAAAGAATTTAATAAGTGTTTATTTATTTATTTAAGAGGCATTTACACAATAATTACATGGGTCTCTTGGGGATGCAAAAAGTAAAGAAATTATGATTTCATTTATTGCGTTATTCATTTCATAAGTGTAATTATTATAAATTAAGTGTTTATTGTAATCAATAGTGTAATTATTACAATCTTTGAACCAATCACCAATCACCAATTACAAAGTCAATTTGTTTTTAAAAAAAATATTAAAAAATCAGGAAATTAGGATGGGCATGTTGGAGCTTCCACAAGCCTTGAATTTTAAAAGACCCTTTTGCTTAATATATAGATGAGTGAGACCCTTTTTTCGAGGATTCCCACAACTTCCATAGTGATTCATATCATTCATGATGTATGGGGTCCACTCATATATATATATGAGGTCTACATCATGAATGGTGTGAATCACTATGGAAGTTGTGGAGATCCTCTAAAAAGGGGTCTATATCATTACTCTTAATTAAATCGTGGCCAAATTGGCCACTATCATTTATGACTCTTCTTATAATTGTGAAGGGCTGCGCTACATCACTCTAATTTTTGGCCTCCTAATCCCTCTAAATTTCAAACAAAGGCAAAAAAAAAAATGCCCAAAACAACGTCGTTTTGGGCATTAGGGGGATTAGCGAGGCTTTTTTTAGGAGGACAAATCATTTTCCAATTGTGAAATGTGTTGGTTGTGTTGGTAAAATTTTTATCATAAATTTACACGATTTGTTCAGTTGTCAAGGTAGCATTTGGTAACGTTTACGTTTTTTGTTTATGTTTATAAAAATTTTATCAATTAATTTTTATTTATTTTTAAAAAAAACGTAAATTACAGACAAGTTTTGTTTGAATAAAATGTTTAAAAAAATTTAAAAACATAAATTAAAAAATATTTATATTTAGTTTTATTATTTATGATAATGGGATCACACACATTGTAATTGAAAAAAATTAATTGAAAAATTTTTTTGAAAAACAATATTAATTGAAAAAAAAAATTATTTGAAAAAGAATTAAAAAAATAATTGAAAAAAAAATTAATTGGGAAAAAAATATTTGAAATAAAAATTAATTGAAAAAAATTTACTTGAAAAAAAAATTAATTGAAAATAAATTAATTGAAAAAAAAATTGAAAACTGAAAACGTAAACCCATTTTTTGAGTTTACGTTTTTTCCTCAAATTTATAAACTAAGACAACCATTTATAAACCAAAAAAATTATCAAACAAGTTTTTATGATAATTTTTAAAATTTTTGTAAATATAAACTAAAAACGGAATGATTATTAAACAGGCCCCAAGTGTTTCTAATTCGAATTGTGAATTTAGGCATTTTGAATAATCTTGTTAGTTGTGTCCTAACTTAATTGATGCACGTGATTGGTGAGTGATTATGTGTATTCAAAATTTATTTTTTTAAGATAGGTCCAAGATTGTTAGTAAAAAAAATAAAATAAAAAAGAATAATGATATATAAATAAAAAAAATTCATATAAAATGATATGATTCGAACTTTTTATTTTAAAACACAATAACCATAAAAATAGGTTTCATTTATGAAACTATCATTGCCACATGGTGATTTGGTAGGGATGGATATAGTTTTTTAATTAAAAAAAATGATTTGGTAGGTATAAATATAGTTTTTTAACTAAAAAAAAATTAAGAATTTATTTATTTATTGAACTGAGGTCTTATTGGGGGTTTGACTTTTTAAGAACTAGAAAAGTTGATGAATTTAAAAAGTTAATAAAAAAATTATATTTTTGTAAGTGAAAAAATTGACTTGTTTGGTTTGTTTTTCAAAAAAAAATTTAAAAAAAATTCTTTATAAACAAATTTTTAAGAGTAATTAAATCAAGTAAATTTTTTCAAAAAAAAATTTAAAATTTTGTTTGGTTATCTATTTTCTAAAACCACTCTCTTTTACACACACACATCAAATTAATTACTTTTTTTAAAACTCTCTCTCCAAAATAATTTTTCAAAACTATTTTTGAAAAAAGACAAACCAAACAAATTTTCATACTTTTTATCTCAAAAATTACTCTACAAACACAAACTAAACACATCCGATAAATTTAATTTTTTTAGTTAATGATAAAAAGTTTAGTGAAATTTTAAATAAAAAATTAGCTTTTTGTGAGTGCTCCCAAACGACTCATTTATTATCGCGTGACTATGGCTCCGTTTGGTATAACTGTTAAAACAACTTATAGATTATAGCTTAACAGATTATAGATTATAACTTTAATCAGAAGTTGTTAGTCTGTTTGGTGTAGCTTTTAGATTATAGATTTAAGTTGCTGAGTAGTGTTTGTTAAATAAGCTGTGAAATAACTTTTTCAATTAATTTTTATTTTTTGTTTGTCTACATTTCTCATAAATAATAATAATAATAATCTATAGTCCATTTGAGTCTTTTTTTATTTTTATTTTTTTTTAAAAAAAAAATTTAAGAGTATAATCATAAATTAACATGTCTACAGCAGAAGCTGATAATCAAAAGTAAGGGGTGAGGAGCTTCTCAGAATCAGCTTTTTTGAGTTAAAATAAACTGTTAGAATCAGAAGCTGTTTGAAATAAATTTAGCTAAACAGTCCAAAATAACTTTTTCAAAACTAAAAGTCATAAGTTGATTCTGAAAAGTTGAAACAAACGCCCCCTATATTGCGCTTGCCGACTTAGGATGACGAAATGAGGATGAAATTCTAAAAATTTCATGTCAATTTGTCAAAACTGTTCAACTTAGGACTGAATTTGAAGCATATAAATAAGGTGGATGATAAGTGTAGTTGGGGTTGGGGGTGTCTTTCTCTAACAAACTGTTTACAATTTGAGTCATGCCATTTGATTGTCCTGTTTTGGAGCAAATCCATCGAGACTTTCTACTTTTCACTAGTAAAAATATTAAAAAAGTACGGTCTTTATTTTATTTAATTATTTTATTTATTGTATTCATTAACCACACTCTTTATTTTAATTAATCATTCAAACTAATTTAATTAATTTTTAAAACAAAAAATACTAATTGTTGATATTTTATTAATATAAATTTACAATAATAATAAATTTGTCCATACAAACGTACAAAACCTGTAAAACAAGGAGAAAAAAAATATAAAATACAAAATAAATTATTCCGTAATTCATCAAACAGAATTGAAAGAACATATAAAATTGTTACATACACATATACATATATAAAATATATAAAATCTCAAATCCAAGATATAAATATACAAAAATCAAAGATATATACATATATATTTATTTGGAAAGCCTCTAGGGTTCTTCAATTGTAGCCACAAAAAAAGTAGGATAATAAAGTAGCTAGCTCAATAGCCAGGCTATTGGAACTCAAAATTAGAGTTACATTTGCTAAAATACCTAACAAGCCTTTTTTAACTATCCCCTTGCAAGTTAACGAAACTATATAATATTATAATTTAATATGTTTCTAAAAATTTAATTTTTTTTTAAATTTTAGTTGGACCCACATCCATTTGAAAATTTTGACCATCTTAATTTTGATTAATCAAGAAAATTTATTTTCCTTGATTAATCAGACGGTGATCAACACACGTGAAAAGTTAAGGCTCTGTTTGGTAAGCCTCTCAAAATATAATTCTAACCATTTATTGGAGTGTGTTGTTTGTTTAGAGTTTTCAAATCATAATTCTACATCCATTTTTCAAAACTCAATTCAAAATATAATCATTACTTTTCAAAATTCATACCCAAACACATAATTCAAAACTCTTTTCAAAACTCAATTCAAATCAATATTTTAATTATGTTAAGATTTTAAATATTTTAATATTTAAATATGTTACGATTTTTTTAATTTTTTAATTTTTTTGAATATTTTTAAATATTTTAATCTCAAAATATTACGATTTTAATTTTTTAAATTTTAAAATATTTTATAAAAATAAATTCATACTCTATTTTATAAAAATATTTTTAAATATTTTAATTTTTTTGTTATGTATTTGGTTACGATTTGAGTGTAGAGTTGTGAAAATAATATAGAGTTTCGAATTATGTGTTTGGTTATGAGTTTTAAAAATAATTTCTTAATTGAGTTTTATTTTATGTGTTTGGTTACTATTTGAGTGTAGAATTGTTTTTAAATTTAAAATATTAACATTTAAAATTATTTAAAATTTTTTAATATTTAAATTATTTAAATTTTTATGATTCAAATTTTTTGAATATTTATTTTAATTTTTTACTTATTAAAATTTTTAGATTATTTAAATTATTTAAATATTTATGATTTAAATTTTTTGAATATTTATTTTGAAAAAAAATTATTTCCTTTGTAGTATTTTCAATTAAAAAATTGATTAATGTTATTTTCTGTTAATAATATTTTTTTTAATTGAATTTTAAAAAGAGTTTGGTTATGAGTATTGATCAAAATTTTTAATAGTGTGAAAGTAGTGTGTTTTGTTATGAGTTATAATAATTTGAATTAAATTTTGAAAACTCTTTCCAAAACTTATAACCAAACAAATTTTTTTACTTCACATGTCAAATCAAACTTTCAAAACTCAATTCAACACTTTATTCAAAAACTATAACCAAAAAAATTTTCTACACTCAAATCATAATTTCATAACTCATAAACTCAAAATACAACTCATACTCGCAAATCATATTTACAAAACTCTACTAAACATAACCTAAATGTCTACAATGCTTATTGTACTATTTTTGTTTTGTTTGGTGTAAACTCTATTTTTGGATGGTCTCTATAAGTGCCGATTTAGCTTTTTTTAATGGATTTTCTTCTAATAAAAAAAAACAAAAAACAAAAAACAAAATTACTATATGTGTGAGTGATTTTCTGACCACACTACCCGCTTAGTAATTCAGCTGGAGAACACTGGCAGAATAGATGGCACTTGGCTGACCTTAGACCCATGGGGGTGCCTCTTATTTATAGCCAACTCAATCCTAGTCCCAATGGGAGCCTAACTCCAATGGACTCAGGATTACTGCTAATCTGGAACTCCCAGTGAGGATAAACTCTCTAAGAGTTTTATCTTTACTCAAACTGAAGTCTTCTCCCAATCTAGGACTCTTGTCCCATATACAAGTTGAGTTTCATCTTCATTCTAGGACTCTTGTCCCTTATCCACTTATCTCGAATTCTGGTATCTTCGAAGATAACCTCGGCAACCCCGAGATCACCTCAGCGTAGCTGTCATGACACGTGGCACCTCGGCTGACACGTCGGCGTCACCTTGCCACGTCTTAGTACTCTGAAAATATATCCCCACAACTGCCCCCTATGTTCTATTACCTCGGTATTCTGAGGTGATGGAACCTACATTGTTCGTTCATCTGTGCCCCTCTATCCGAGATCAAATTTGCCGACCTCAAAGTTCCCTGGACTTTACTGTCCACTAAGTATCAAGCCTCATGCCTTCCAAGCTGCTTGACATCATACCTCCTAGCCGAGGTTCTGGTTCCATTAATTCGTAAACTCCAAAAGCTTTGCAACTGCTTTACTCACACTCTCTGGTGAGTTCCCGATTTCCAGTCATCTATTTGACTCAGGCGATTTTCATATCGGCGTTCACTTCACTTGGTAGGTTCATAAAATCTTTACTTGCTATTAAGCTCAATCTTTCATAACTCTTCTGAATCTGTTTACTTGCCATCTGTTGTCTTCTATTTTCGTCTGTTTTCAAGTTTTGAATTGTTTGAATGCCTGGCATTGTTCTTGTCATATCTGCTTTCTGTTGCTAGCATCGTGTTTGGGCTATTACTTTCTTGTTCTTCACATACTCACTTAGTGCCTGTGCACTTAGCTTTATTCTTGAACTTTGTCGTCTTCTTGACTCTGATTTTTCTCTTCTTTTTTTTTCATTCAATCCTCTGGCTTTTTTCCTTTCTAGCTCTTTTGCTTAAATCCGTCATTGTTCCAAGCTTTCAAGCTCTGCAATTGTTTTTGTTCCTCTCATCCGGTGAAGCTTTCGCCGTTCCGTCGTGTTTGCAACCGTCGCCTGACCTCGGCGACCTTCATACCGGCTCCACTTTTCCTAGTAAGCCTCTGTTTCTTTCATTCTCAATTCTTCTATCCTCTTTTGCTTACTTGCTGCCATTACTGCTTTATTCAAACTTTTTATTTACTGAACTATTCATCTGGATGCGTCTATTCCATGATTTCACTCATGTCTTGAACACTTGCACTGTTTCACCACTTTCTTGCCATTGTTCTTGAGCCTGTATTTCTGTGTCTTTTTCCAGATTTTTGCTTTCAATCCTTGCCTTCAAAACTCCGAGGTGCCAATCGCCTAGAAGAGCTTTGATCAAACTTTTCAGGAGATTGATCTTTGAGCTCGTGGGTAGAAGAATTCTTGAAAGTTCTTTCCAAGCGTCTTCGGGGGTGAGACACACCCTCCTGCTGATGCCGAGTAGTTTGCTTCCTTCTTGAAATTGATGCTGAGATAACGGTATAGAAGCTCTTCCAATCGATCGCCGATTTGAACCATCGCTGCTCGTTAAGTAGATCAGTCCGACGTTCTTGCTTTCAGTCCCTAGTTCTTTAAGGTCTTCATTTTTGTACCTGCCAACCTTCTCAGCTCTTAACAAGCTAGTTGGTCATCTCGGATGGAAACGTTTGTCGATGTTTATCTTGGCTATACCAAACTTGTAAATTGCTCTTTCACCTTTTCTCTGCCCCCTAATGTGAGCATAAGTCTGCACTTAGGATCACATTAGGGAAGTTGGCTTCGTGCCGTAGTTACAGACCTGATGTGTTCTTCTTTTGCCGATGTATAAAAACTTCTGTTATTTAATTCACCCCTTTAGACCCTCTTTCTCTTGGCCTTTGCAAACTATCATCGTTGTTTCTTGAAGCATTTATTCATTTCAAAATTCTAGTCACCACTTCTGGCGTGCACTTAGTGGTTCTGTTCTAATCAAAACGACGTTTGACTCCGGTGAATCTTTTGCCGACATTTAACTTTGTGCACTCTTTAACTTGTAAGTTCTCTCAGAATTTCAACAAGTGTTATCATCAATCGTTTTTAACTTCGTTTAAATATCATCTCGGCTTGACTTCGGTTAAGCATCATCTCTGTTTAATTTCGGTTAAACATCATCTCGGCTTAACTTCGGTTAAGCATCATCTCAGTTTAATTTCGGTTATTACAGTTTGTACTCTTTGTACCTTTTTGCTTATTTTACATGGCCGATGGGCCTCTTGTTTTCTGCTGAATGCTTTAATACAACTATCTTTCTTTGAATGCTTGAGCCTTTGTCTTTTCTTTGACTGCTTCTGCATGTTTCTATACTTAGAATATTTTGCATGCCTTTCATACTCTCCCTTCTTTGTGCAATCTTCTCGGGGATATATACCTCGGGTATAACAACTGATGATTTACCTCGGCAAGAACTTGACCTGTAAATCTTTTCATAACTTTTAACAAGTATAGAACAAATACTATTTTAATCTCAACATGTAAACTTTTCGTAAGTTTGAACAAGTGTAAAACATATACTATTGTCAATTTCAATTTGTAAACTTTTTGTAAGTTTCAACAATTGTTTAAACAATGATCTTAGTTTTTACCTTAACCTGTAAATTGCTACAAATTTCAACAGATGTTTAAATATCATATATCGGCTTACCTTTGCCTTGTAAATTGCTACAAATTTCAACAAGTGAAAATAAAGAATAATCTCGGCGTAGCTTCAACCTGTAAATTGCTACAAATTTCAACAAGTGTTTAAACAGTAATCTCAGTCTAGCCTACTTGTAAATTGCTACAAATTTCAACAAGGATTAACATATACTGTAAAGTTTCCTCAGGTTCATAACAAGTGCTAAACAATGATCTACTTGTAAATTGTTACAAATTTCAACAAGGGTTTAAACAATATACTTAGCTTTTACTTCAACCTGTAAATTGCTGCAAATTTCAACAGATGATCGCATGTCGGCTTAACTTCAACTTGTAAATTGCTACAAATTTCAACAAGTGTTAAGCATCTTTTTGGTTTTAGCCAACCGGTAGATTGCCATAATTCTATAAGTAGTAACATCGGCTTCCCTTCGACTTGTAAATTGCTACAAATTTCAACAAGCGAAAAGAAACAGTAATCTCGGCTTAACTCCCACTTGTAAATTGCTACAAATTTCAACAAGTGTTAAGCTTTGTATCGGTTTGACCAACTTGTAAATTGTTACAAATTTCAACAAATGGTAAACTTTGTATCGGTCTGACCAACTTGTAAATTGCTACAAATTTCAACAAGTGGTAGACTTTGTATCGGTCTGACCAACTTGTAAATTGCTACAAATTTCAACAAGTAGTAGACTTTGTATCGGTCTGACCAACTTGTAAATTGTTACAAATTTCAACAAGTGGTAGACTTTGTCTCGGTTTAACTTCGGTTAAACATCTTCTTGGCTTAACTTCGATTAAGCATCTTCTTTGGATTCAAGCCAGGGTTTTCAATCCGACCAACTTCAGTCTGATCTCGTGTGTTTTCTTTTTATCCTCTGGGATCTTAGATTTGCTCATTGTGCTCTTCTCTTCTCGGACTTAAGCGCCGAAATCTTATCTTCTTAGATCTGCTCACTCGGGTTGAGCTTTTCTTTTCTCGAACCTACTCATCTAGGCCGAGATCATGTCTTCTAGGGTCCGGGATCTGAAATCCGGGACCTGCTCACTTAGACTGAGCTCTTTTATACTTGAATGTCATCTCCTTGGGAGCGCTCATGCCCCCTGTCTTTGTATCCCTTACAGAAGGGTCTTCATTCCGTTTATGTCGACATATTTTCCATCCTTACTAAACTAGTCGTTTCCGACACGTTGATCTTGTACGGAGATGGCCATCTATTCTCCTTTCGTTCCCACAGACGGCGCCAAATTGTGTGAGTGATTTTCTGACCACACTGCCCGCTTAGTAATTCAGCTAGAGAGCACTGGCAGAATAGATGGCACTTGGCTGACCTTAGATCCATGGGGGTGCCTCTTATTTATAGCCAACTCAATCCTAGTCCCAATTGGAGCCTAACTCCAATGGACTCAGGATTACTACTAATCTGGGACTCCCAGTGAGGATAAACTCTCTAAGAGTTTTATCTTTACCCAAACTGAAGTCTTCTCTCAATCTAGGACTCTTGTCCCATATACAAGTTGAGTTTCATCTTCATTCTAGGACTCTTGTCCCTTATCCACTTATCTCGGATTCCGGTATCTTCGGAGATAACCTCGGCAATCCCGAGATCACCTCGACGTAACTGTCATGACACGTGGCACCTCGACTGACACGTCGGCGTCACCTTGCCACGTGTTAGTACTCTGAAAATATATCCCCACACTATATTAGGATGTATTCAACTCTTTCTTTTCTTTATAGATGGAGAAATATTTAAACATTGCAATTTGCAATTAATTAATTTTATTTTCCCTTCTTTTTCATTTCAAAAGAGTGTATTAATAGGCTAATTCAACCAGTGTTTATATTTTTTAATTATTATTTGCCTTTGTTTTGCACCATGGCCTGAACCGATTAGTAGGCAAGTATTAATTTGCAATTTGGAGCCTAAGCAAGTTGAATTTCACTGACGCGGTCGCATTTAAACCTTAGATTTATATATAAATTTATAGCCAAAAAATAAAAGTGAATAAAATATAACCTTTTTTTTTTTTTTTTCTTTTACTTTTTACAATTCTTTCAATTTTATTTTTCTTCATAGTGAGGTTGTTAAATATTGATTGTTAGATATAATATATACCGTTATGTAACGGGATTTTGGCCGATCAATATTGTTATTCAATAAAAAAAAAAAAAAAACATTATAGACCCCAAATAAATTAACCCTAGCATGACTGAAAAAAAAAAAAAAAAAAAAAAAAAAAAAAAAAAAAAAAAAAAATCTTAGTAACGAAAGCTAGGGGAGGCTCCAAGGCTTGGTCAGGGGTGTTACCCGAACCCCTTGGCTGAATTTTTTTATTTATTTATTATATAAATATTAGATTTTAGGAAAAAAATTAGTAATTGAACCTATTAAAATATAATTTTGAACTCATAGTTTTAAATCTTACTCTTTTGAACCCGCCAATTTTGAACCCATATTAAATATTAGCATGTCTTTTTGCTTAAATAATAATATCAATATATTGAAATATTTTTGTTTATAATTTTAGAATGTTAGTTAGGCGTTGATTGAGGCCTCGAAAAATATAACTAATACTCTAATAATTGATACTATTATTTAAGCAAAAAGTATATATAGTAAGATTGTTAGTTAATACTAATATATTGATACTTAGTATATTGATTTTTTGTTAGTTATAATAGTATCAATATATTGAATTTTTTTTTCATAGGTGATATAATGATTAATGTGAATTTTTTGTAAAATATATAATATTTAAATTTTTGATTAATATCACTGATAAAAATTCCTAAAATCGCCACTGCCGAAAACTATAGGAGATTGTATTGGTGAGATCCAACGGTGAACCAAAATGATAATTACCGATATATTAATTGATATCGTCCATTATTATCATTATTTAGAATCATACTCCTCACGCATTTAAGATTTAAACATTGCTTTAATATTCACTCTTCTCTATACACTTTTAGGCCAAGTTTGGTTAAATTAAAAAAATGCACTTATTTCATCTTTTTATCTTTTTTGGGTTACATCAATCAACATCTCCTCTCTATTTTTTTTACACATAATATAAAAAAAATAAAAAAATACACTTATTTAATCTTTTCAAACTTAACCTTAGTGTCCAATGAATTTTTTGACTTTAGAAAAATGGTATTTGTCTCATTGTCCCATGCGGCGGCGGACTCAAGAAACGAAATGTTGATTTGGAATGTTTTAAAAAAATTTATTTTTTAATTTATTAGTTTATATAATTCAGGAGAGACACTTAATAATTTTAATTTTTTTCATAATTAATAATAAGAAGATAATAATAATTTTTGAATTAATATTAAGTACAAATACTTAGTAAATAAATTGTTATAAAAGTATTTTCACATAAAATTTTACAATTAATTTTGAGTAAAATCGAAAAGAAAATATTATATGTAACTAGTATATCATGGACAATGTAAAAATATCATATATTTAAGTCGTAAAATAAATTACATAATGGTAAGATAAATCAAATTTTTATAAAATTTGAGTAAAAATTTCATATAATAGTGATATCACATCATTGTTGATATATGATATCACCAACCAATAGTAAAGTAACATATGAAGGATGAACTCCACATGCAAATATAACTAACACTCTAATAATTTTTACATATATATAGTAAGATTAATTATATTTGTATATCAATAATAATGAATATTACCTTTATATTGAGATTTTTTTACAAAATTTTCATACATAAAAATATAATTTGTTGTGGTTACTACATTTTCAATAAAACAATCATTATTGTCTTTATAAATTTAAAAATGCCCTTGACATTTTATTCTAAATGTTATTTTTGTCTAAGATTATATATATATATGTAAAAAATAAAAAAATAAAAATAAAAATCCATGGGGCATGTGACCCCCCATAGGCACCATGGGGCTCCGCCACTGGTCCCATCTATCTATAATCAGAAAAGTTTATTTTTAATAAAATATTTTCATTGTGTAGTTGTGAACGACGGAAAAAAAAAAGAAACATTTATTTTGAATAAGATCGCGGAGATAATAGGGGTTAAGGATCATATGATCTGTCTAAAAATTCTTTGTTTCATTGTTTTAATATATTTATGGTCGTTAAATTATGTAAAAAATTTAAAATATAAAAATCTGAAAAACATAATTTAAAAAATGAGTGAATATGATTTTATTTATTTATTTATTTTTATTTTTTGAACTGAGTGAATATGAGTTGAAACCGAAAAATTATGGTTGGTTGGTCGGCACAACATCGTATATGTCAACAAATTAGATTAGGTAAAAAGCATTGTGGAATTAACCATCGAAAATGGAAAATCATTGAAAGTGGATTGTCAACCAAGTCACCTAACTATCCAACAAATTTAGGAAAATGTCACAAATTTGACTATGTTTTATTTTTTATAATAACTAGGCACAAAGATAATAAGCCTACATTAATACAAATGAGACTCATTATATAAAAAGATTGATAAAAAAACGAGTATAATATTACAAAAGATTTATTTTTATTAACGAGCTAATTTACTATACTGAACTTATTGAACTATTTTAGTTGATCATTTTTATTCAAGAGGATTGTATTATTAGAATGATATGGCTCATTTAAAACCATTAATTAGAAATTAAAAAAACATTATCATAAATTATAATTGCATAAATGCCATTATTACATCATTCTGTATGACATTTTCGTATAAAAAATCTCTATGCCTAGCATTTTTCTTACAAGAGTAATGTGCCAAAATGTCTTCCATGAAACAGCAATTGAAACAACACTATGGTCAATAGAATGGGGCACTGCAGAACTCGTCAACCACCCACAAATCCAGAAAAAGCTCCGGCAAGAACTCGATGCCGTGCTCGGCCCCGGCACCCAAGTCACCGAGCCGGACACTCACAACAAGCTCCCATACCTCCAAGCCGTAGTCAAAGAGACTCTCCGCCTCCGCATGGCAGTCCCTCTCCTAGTCCCTCACATGAACCTCCACGATGCCAAGCTCGGCGGCTACGACATCCCGGCCGAGAGCAAAATCTTGGTTAATGCATGGTGGCTCGCCAACAACCCAGAAAGCTGGAAGAAACCAGAAGAGTTTAGGCCGGAGAGGTTCTTGGAAGAGGAGGCTAAGGTTGAGGCCAATGGAAATGACTTCCGGTACCTTCCGTTCGGTGTTGGTAGGAGGAGCTGCCCTGGGATGATACTTGCTTTGCCGATTCTGGGTATTACTTTGGGGCGGTTGGTGCAGAATTTTGAGCTGTTGCCGCCTCCTGGACAGTCGAAGATTGATACTGCTGAGAAGGAAGGGCAGTTCAGCATGCACATTTTGAAGCATTCAACTATTGTGATGAAACCGAGATCGTTTTAAATTTCATCTTTGTTTTGAATAATATTAGGAATCATGAAAAAAATATCATGAAATACATCATGAATATTTTTCACCCTTTAATTAGTATGTGGTATTTTATTATATGTGTAATTTAAAGATGGAGAATATTTCATGATTATTTTCATGATATTTTTTTTTATGATACCTAGCATTACTCCTTCGTTTTTGCTTGTGGTTTTGGCAAAAACTTGGGGTAATGTGGTTTCAATTTCACTACTGGACTGTAAATCTATGGATCTGTAAGAATAATTCATGAGTTTGGAATAAGTTTTTTGTTCTATTTGGGTTTGTATGTGTATGTGATTAAAAGGATTATGATGGAAGTTGGAGAAATTTGCTGCCAGTTACATAGCACCCAAAGACAAAGAGCACCCACTATCAATAGATGTTGGAGTCAAAGGCATAGTAGGAGAGTTGTTTCCCTCTTTGGGGCCACATTCATGATCTAAAATGTTGTAGAATATACAATATACACTAACACAAATTTGTTGCTGAGAAACTGTCTAAAACTAGAAATTCTAGCAGCAGTTCCAGCAAATAGTTATATCATCCACCTAAAATAGAAGAATGGTACCATGCTCGGTCTTGCAAACAAAAAGAATATAATCATAAGGACTTGCCATGCTCAAGGTGTCTGGGACCATATAGAGCACGTCGAAGCTTATAGACCTGATGTGGTCAATGGGCATACCTTGGAAGAGGTTGTATGTAGACTTCTTCTGTAAGATTATCATTAATAAATGCATTTTTGGCATCCACTTGATATAATCGCCACTTGTGAATGACAGCTACAACAAGAAGACTACAAACCAAAGTAAGATGAGCAATCGGAGCAAATTTCTCTTTATAGTCAACACCATACTCCTATGTAAGGCCCTTAGCAACATGATGAGCTTTATATTGCTCAATAGATCTATTAAAGCAAGTTTTAATTTTATAGACACACTTGCATCCAACTGTAGTTTTGTCATCAGAAATATCAACCAAACCCTAAGTATGAGTTTTGGCATTATCATAGCGGAATATTTTGACAGAACAAGACTAAGTTTGAACCATACTAGCGAAATTGTAGTAAATCTGTGTTAACTCAAATTGATTATGCAAGAGACAAAGCCAAGTCTAATTAGTGAAATCATCAACAAATATAACAAATCATGGGAGTAGAGAATAAATGCGATTAAAAGGAGTAGAGAAAACGAAATCACTATTATTAAATAGCAATGCAGGTTGTTTGACAAGTTGACAAGCTAAACAATTGACATCATCACTTTTGATTGACCTTAACTGACCACTTAAAACTAAGGAACGTAAACAATCAAATGATACACGACTCAAACTAGAATACCAAAGACTAAGTGAGAAGGTTGTAGAGTTTGAAGCGACAGGACTGAACTTGTGACGACCCCAACATGCATATCATAATTACATTTATTTAATTATGTGTTAATTTTTAATTGTGATATGTGCCTTGTGATTAATTTGTGTATATTTGTCTAATTTTCAAAATTATCTGTTAGGATTTCTATTCAAAATTTGAAATTAATGGCTTAAATGATGTCAAAAACTGAAATTAGCTACATGAATAGACTAATTGAAATTTTTAGAATCATTTAGAAAGTTTGATTAAAATTTGATTCAACTTGATTAATTAAGTTATGTTAATTGGCTTAATGTTCTAATTAATATATTAAGCTAATCCTAGCTGTACATGTGTTTTAAACTCATTCTTCTTTATTTGAGTGCAAAAATTTGAGAATACATTTTAGAGAGAGAAAGTGAGAACTTGAAGGAGAACTTGGAGAATTAGCTAGAGTTTATCAAGATTGTGCAAAAATATAAGTATTTGGAGGCTCGAGGTGAGTTTTGTAATCTTAATTCTTGAAGAAATCAACACACAACCTTCAAACATTATCATATCATCGACTATATCCATATCCATTTAAGCAACATTTTGAAAATATACTAGAATCCTGTGATCAAGGTGACAAAAAACTCGCACAGTCGTTACCTATAAACTTGTCTTTCCTAAAAACCTTCCCAAACATGATATAATGAATGAGAAAATAAAATACAACATGAAAACAAATTAGGAGTATAATAGTACACTAATATCCTTCATTTACAACTAATAGGTAGGGGACTAAATTTGGGCCGCCCCATTCGGACCCAGGCCCAGGCTCGGGCTCAGGCTCAGGCTGGCCCATATTGGCCCTCGTGGACTCCCGCCAAAATTCAGGCTAGTCCATGGGACCAAAAAATTAGGCTCAAGGGGTATTCAGGCCTTAGGCGGGCCACCGGGCAAGACCGATGGGCTTGAGCCTAGGCTCAGGCTTGGGTTGGGTTTGGGTAGGCCTGAACATTTTTTTTATTTTTTTCACCAAAATTTTATTATTTTTCACTAAAAATGACACAAGGTCTCGGGTTGGCCGAGACTCAGACTGGGCTTTGAGTGAGTTAAGAGCAAGCCAATGGGCTGGGTTTCAAAATGACAGCCTAAGCCCAAGTCCAAAGTCTTGGCCTAGGCTCGGGCCTGGGTCTAACCGAACCAGGCCCATCCCAGATTGCGAGTCATTTTTAGACTCCTACTCATAGGACTTTATGAAACATATAGGATATCAAATTCTTAAAGAATATTTATAAAATTTCACATTAAATAAGTTTTTTAAATAAGATTTATAAATAATTTTTCTTAAAAAATAAAAGGTAATCTATTTGATGTGAGATGGAATTTCTCATTAATTAAAAATACCTAGCATCTAATAATTTTCTTAATTTTTCACATGGGAAAATGATCAACTTTTGTTTTCATGAGGTGGGAGTCCGACAGCGCCCAAATGGAAATTACTGGTAAAAGATGAAACCTTTCCTTTCATGACGTGGCAGTTACATATTAAAAAAAATATTCAGCATGCAATAGGTATCGAATGCAACTCAATAAAATTATATAAATTTTTACAAATTTATATAAATGATACCATAAAAATATATAAATTAAATATAAATTCATATAATTACATAAATCTTCATAAATTTATATTTAATTTATAAAAAATTTATATAATTTTATATAAAATTACATTATTACACATTAAAACATGTCCCGATTTGACTGTCAGATAGTAGTAGTAATAGTGGGGTTTGCCCTCAAACACACAATAATAACCAATGAAATTATGGCCATGTTGCCTCGCCAACCCCCTTGCTCACCTACTCCCCCCTCTCTCTCTCTCTCTCTCTCTCTCTCTCCTACCCCTCAAAACTCGCCATCAAACCCCCCAACCCCCCACACCTGACATTCCCCTAAAACGCCGGCTCCATTAATCCAGCAGCTATAAATCCCCCTACATCACCACCCACACTCTTCAAAATCTCTCTCTATCATACGCCCCTCCAGCACCACCACATTTCAGCTAACTTACGCCCCCCCACCAAAAAACAATGGATCTTCTTCTCCTAGAGAAGACTCTCATAGCCCTCTTCATCGCCGTCGTCCTTGCCATCACTATCTCTAAATTACGCGGCAAACGCTTTAAACTCCCACCCGGACCCATACCCGTACCCGTATTCGGAAACTGGCTCCAAGTCGGAGATGACTTGAACCACCGCAATTTAACCGACTTGGCCAAGAAATTCGGGCAAATATTCATGCTCCGAATGGGCCAACGCAACCTAGTAGTAGTGTCCTCCCCGGACCTGGCCAAAGAGGTGCTCCATACCCAAGGGGTCGAGTTCGGGTCCCGAACCCGGAACGTAGTATTCGATATATTCACTGGTAAGGGTCAGGATATGGTGTTCACAGTGTACGGTGAGCACTGGAGGAAGATGAGGAGAATCATGACGGTTCCATTTTTTACGAACAAGGTGGTCCAGCAGTACCGATTCGGGTGGGAGGAAGAGGCGGGTCGGGTGGTGGAAGACGTGAAGAAGAACCCGGAAGCGGCGAGCAATGGGGTGGTGCTGAGGAGGCGGTTGCAGCTGATGATGTACAACAACATGTACAGGATTATGTTCGATAGGAGGTTTGAGAGCGAGGAGGACGCGTTGTTTGTGAAGCTGAAGGCGTTGAACGGAGAGAGAAGTAGGTTGGCGCAGAGCTTTGAGTATAACTACGGCGATTTTATCCCCATTCTGAGGCCCTTTTTGAGAGGCTATTTGAACATCTGTAAGGAGGTTAAGGACACGAGGTTGCAGCTCTTCAAGGACTATTTTGTCAATCAAAGGAAGTAAGTCTCTCCTGCTATTTTTGCCCTTTTCACTCTTCTCTATATATGCAAGCTCTCGTAATTTTTTTTTTAATTTTTAAATTTTTTGGGGGTCAAATTACAAAAAATCTCAGAAACTTAAACAAAATAAATCCTAAGTTTTTTTTTATTTTGTTAATTTAAATCTTGAACTTTTTTTGTTTTAATATGAACTATTTGTCTATTTTGGTTGAATAAAATTGATTAAAAATAGATATTTTAGTAATAAAACTTAATGAAAATATATATTTTAGACATTTTATACTAATGGTTAAAATATTATTTTTTTTATCAGTTTTGTTTAACGAAAATAAACAAAACAAATAAATAAAATTAAAAATTATTTATTTTGTTATAAGGATCAATTTTTTTTTAATTGTCCTTTTTTTTTTATAAACATCTCCAACTATATATATCTTTCATCAAATTTGATATGGAACGTTTTAATATTTTTTATTTAAATAAAAATTTGAGGGTTTTAGGACTGTCATTACATTTTTTTTTTAAAGAAAAAAAAAAAAAAAAAAAAACTGTTGTTAAACAGAGGGCTTGCATTTCAAATTTTTTAATTACATCATAGAATAAGGAGTTTATTGAAATTAAAAATAAAATTTTGAGAATAACAGATGCTCCTCTCACCAAGGATGTTCTTTTTTTAGGTGATAAATTTGGAAGCTAATAGAGGCTTTATATGCTCTTTGATTGTGTTAATAAACCAATCTTTGAGGCCATCTCCAACGGTGTATCAAACTCAGCATCAGATTTGAAATTTGATGAAAAAGTCACTGTTTGTGTCTCTAATGGTTTCACCAAATTATTATCAAAATGAGAACAGAACAAAACAAAACAAAACTTTCATCAAACTGAGAACAAGCTCACAATTTCAGTATTTCACTGTGCTATAACGTTGGGGTAGGCCAACCGGTCAACCAACCGAATGTCCGGCTAGTTGACCCACCGGTCGACTGGTTCCCTTTCAAATAGGTAGGTTCAAATAGGGTCAAAAAGGTTCAAATAGGTTTTTAAAAAAAAATTCTTGCCTTACCGGTCGACCCATCGGATGACCCTTCCCTTTTGATACACGTTGGAGCAAGCCATATCAGATTGAGAAAATCAACTATTTTTTACTCAGATTTGATGAAAAAAGTAATGAACCGTTGGAGATGCTCAACCATTTAGTGAAAGATGGCTCTAACAACCATGCTCTTTGACATAGTTGTTAGTGTTTTTATTTTTTATTTTTTTTAATGTTATTTATTTATTTGAAAATTACAGGAACCTAGCAAGCACAAAGAGCATGGACAACAATAGTCTGAAATGTGCAATAGATCATATTCTGGATGCTCAACACAAAGGAGAGATCAATGAAGACAACGTTCTTTACATTGTTGAGAACATTAACGTTGCTGGTAATAACTTTTTGTCCCCCACTATTTACATTATTGTTTTGTTTCCCTTATTTTTATCTATGCTTTCATCTTTCTCTATATTCTATTCTATTTATTTATTTTTTAAAATGTATTTTATTTGTTGGACAAAATGATTTTGTTGGGTTTTGTTAAGTCGCACCCTTATTTTATTTGTTGGACAAAATGTATTTTATTTGTTGGACAAAAAGCAACTTTCTATAAAGAACTTAAAATCACAACAATAGAAGACACCTCCAAAAAAAAAAAAAAAAAAAAGCTACAGCTTATTTTAGGTCATTTATTTTTTCACGGGAAATATAAAGAGCCATTTAATAACTCGTGGCCAAGTTGGCCACTATCATTTATGACTCTTCTTATAATTGTGAAATGTGTTGGATGTGTTTCTAAAATTTTTATCATAAATTTATACGACTTGTTCAGTTGCCAAGTGTTTCTAACTTGAATTGTGAATTTAGGCGTTTTGAATAATCTTGTTAGTGATGTGCCCTGGCTTAGCTGATGCAAGTGGTTGGTAAGTGATTATGTGTATTCAAAGTTTATTCTTTGAGAGACGTATTTATAAATTCTTTTTCAGACATTTATGGTGGGTTAAGTCCTGTATAATTTTTTATAGAGTTTCAAGTTTTATTTATAAAAGAATCTATTTTACAAGATTCTACATAAACGTAACGTGACGTGATACTTACATAAACATAACGTAACGTGACACCTATATAAATGTAACGTAACGTGTCACGTTACGTTTCACAAGCTTAATGAATTTTTATTTTTTTAAATTGAATATGAAAATGTTACTGGTTTATGTTGGTGTCACGTTACGTTTTATATAAATAGGATCTATGGTATAAGAAATTGAATGTTGCCATAAATTATAGGTGTCACGTTACGTTTATATAAATTTGATATATGGCAACATTCAATTTTCTATATAGGAAATTGAATGTTGCCATAGATCATAGGTGTCACGTTACGTTTATGTAGATGTCATGTTACGTTACGTTACGTTTATGTAGATATAATCTATGGTAACATGTAATTTCCTATAAGAAATTGCATGTTGCCATAGATCATATGTGTCACGTTACATTTATGTAGGTATCACGTTACGTTACGTTTATATAAATATGATCTATGATATAGGAAATTGAATGTTGTCATAGATTATAGGTGTCACGTTACGTTTATGTAGATGTCATGTTACGTTACGTTACGTTACGTTTATGTAGATATGATCTATGATAACAGATCATATGTGTCACGTTACGTTTATATAGGTGTCATGTTACGTTACGTTTATATACATATGATCTATGGTAGCATTCAATTTCCTATATATGGTTTTACTATTATTTATGATATTAACAACTAATATTGAGGGTAAATGTGTCAATAAATTTTTCACAGGATTTATGGGAACATAAATTTTTTAGTAGGACCATATGTAGCATAAGTCTCCCTAATAGAACTTATAAATAATTCTCTTATTCTTTTAAGATAGGTCCAAGATTGTTGGTAAAAGAAAATAAAAATAAAAATAAAAATAAAGATTAATAATATATAAATAAAAGTTTCATATAAAATGATGTGGTTCATATGAACTTTTTATTTTAAAACACAATAATCATAAAAATAGGTTTCATTTACGAAATTATCATTGCCACATGGTGATTTGGTAGGGATGTATATAGTTTTTTAATTAAAAAGAATAAAAAGTTATTTATTTATTGAACTGAGGCCTTAGTGGAGATTTGACTTTTAAGAACTAGAAAAGCTGATGAATTTACAAAGTTGTTTAAAAAAATTACATTTTTGTAAGTGAAAAAATTGATAAATTTAATTTTTTTAAGTTAATGACAAACAATTTAGTGATTTTTTAAATCAAAAATTAGCTTCTTGTGAGTGTTCCCAAACAACCCCTTTATTATCATGTGACTATATTGCCCTTTCCGACTTAGGATGATGAAATGAGGATGAAATTCTGAAAATTTCATGTCAATTTGTCAAACAGTTCAACTTAGGATTGAATTTGAAGCATATAAATAAGGTGGATGATGAGCGTAGTTGGGGTTGGGGTGTCTTTCTCTAACAAACTGTTTACAATTGAGTCATGTCATTTGATTGTCCTGTTTTACAAGTTAACGAAACTATATGATGTTATAATTTAATACGTTTTTAAGGTGTCATTTGGTAACACTTACGTTTTCAGTTTTCTGTTTATATTTATAAAAGTTTAAAAAACTCAAATAAAAACTTGTTTGGTAAAATTTTTGATTTATAAATCAGTGGTCTCAGTTTATAAATTTGGCCAAAAAATAAAAATACAAAAAATATGTTTTCATTTTGAGTTTCTAGTTTTTTTTTTTTTACCACCCAACACTAGCCACCACCCACCACCATTTTTCACCACCATCTTTTGCCACCACCACCTGCCACCACCACCCACCTACCACCCACTCGCCACCACCACCACCACGCCACCACCACTACCATCCACCACACCACTACTACCACCACTGCCACCCACTTGCCACCACCACCACCACCCACTGCCACCACTAGCCACCACCGCCACCACCACCACCACCGCCACCACCCACCACCACCTATCACCACCCACCACCACCACTACCACCATCACCCATCACCCACCCGCCACCCACCTGCCACCACCACCCACCACCACCTACCACCCACCACCGCCACCCACCCACCCACCCACCACCACCACCACCCACTTGCCGCCACCACCACCCACCACCTGCCACCACCACCACTACCACTAACCACCCGCCACCGTCACCCACCCAGCCACCATCACCACCCACTACCCAGCCACCCACCACCGCCCGCCATCCGCCATCCGCCATCCGCCTGCCACCACCACCCACTCGTTACTACCCACCACCCACCATCGTCACCCACCCACCCACCATCTACCCGCCACCACCACTACCCGCCATCTGCCACCCACCTGCCACCACCACCCGCCACCACCACCCACTCGCTACCACCCGCCACCGTCACCCACCCACCCGCCACCACCCACCACCACCAACTACCCACCACCCACCGTCACCACTTTCTACCACCGTCTTCCGCCGTCACTTGTCATTTCTCACTTTTTTTTTTTATATTTTTAAAATTTTTTAAACATTTTGTCAATTACCAAACACGTTTATAGTTTATGGTTTTCTAAAAATAAACAAAAATCAGTTTATAAAATTTTTGTAAATATAAACTGCAAACGTAAACATTACCAAACACACTAAAAGTTTAATTTTTTTTAAATAGTAATTTAATCATATAATTGAATACAATTCTCTCACATAAGTCTTACTTTATGTCATAAAAGTTATATGACTCTGATCAAATTTTATACCCATAAAACTTTTCGTTGATTGGTAATATCATGTGGTAGTACCCAAAACACTTATTATAGGGATTTATAATTTAAAAAAGGTCATTGTTACAATTTTTTTGAATTTTTTTGTAACTTATATTTGTTTTTTCCCCCTTTATTTGTCAAATATTCATTTTGGGAGGGATTAAGAATTAACTAATTAGATACGTGATCATGTGATGTTGCTTCTTATAAGGATTTATTTCCCATTCTCCCATGAAAAAGGTTAGTAATTAAAAATTAGGATCATTATTATATTAGGATTAGATATAATATCTAATCTCTCTCTCTCTCTCTAAAACGGAGAGCCGCTCTCTCTCCTTCTTCTAGGATTACTCTTAATGGCACCGCTCAGGGTGGGGGAGGGGGGCTTCGGCCTCCGGCCGCCTTTCTCCTCCCTTCTACCCCTCTTTCTCTTCCATTTTCCTTGTCCTATTTGGATCAATGAACTTTGGGAGTCTAATCTTCTCATCTTCTCTTTCCATGTGAGGTGCTTTCCTCTCATGGTGGAATCTTTACTCTTCATCTACTTTTCTCTCCTTCCCGACTTCCTCAGCTAGGGCCTCACCTGAACTGCTAGATCGTGTTCTCTATCGCCTCCACAATTCTTCTCATCTAGCTCTATCAGATCCATCGCCTTCTTAGTTTGCTAGGACTAAGATTTGTAACTCCCTCAGTTGAATCACGCTGAAGCCGTTACAACCTCTTCTCCACCAGATCTGTCACGGATCTTAGGTCTAAGGTCCTAGCTTTTTTTTATTTTTCTATTTTCTTTGGTTTTGGTAGTGATTGTTGAGTCCATCGGTGCTTTATTTGTGGCTTACCTACTCAATGGTGACACATATGTTTTATCTCAGACATACTGTATTGTCGAATCTTATGATTGGTTCTACTTTGCAATACGAGCATGAGCACAAAATGTTTTGAATATATTCATACTTTTTTCTCCAATACGCTTGTGGTAATATCTCTGCTTTGTTCGGTGTAAGCTCTGTTTTTGGATGGTCTCTATAAGTGTCAATTTGGCTTCTTTTAATAGATTTTCTTCTAATAAAAAAACAAAACAAAACAAAACAAAACACAAAAAACAAAATTATTATATTAGGATGCATTCAACTCTTTCTTTTCTTTATAGATGGAGAAATATTTAAACATTGCAATTTGCAACTAATTAATTTTATTTTCTCTTCTTTTTCTTGTCAAAAGAGTGTGTTAATAGGCTAATTCAACCAGTGATTATTTTTTCTAATTATTATTTGCCTTTGTTTTGCACTATGGCCTGAACCGATTAGTAGGCAAGGATTAATTTGCAACTTGGAGTCCAGAAAGTTGAATTTCGCTGACGCGGTCGTATTTAAACCTTAGATTTATATATAAATTTATAGATGAAAAATAAAAATGAATAAAATATGAACTTTTTTTTTTTTTAACTTTTACAGTTCTTTCAATTTTATTTTTCTTCATAAGGCTCCTCGTCAAGTTGTTAAATATTGATTGTTAGATATAATATATACCGTTATATAACAGGATTTTGACCAGTCAATATTATTATTCAATAAAAAAAAGTAAGATATCTTAGTAACGAAAACTGTAGGGGATTGTATCGGTGAGATCCAACGGTGAACCAAAAGAATAACAGTAATGTTAGATATCATGAAAAATCTTTTTATGAAAATAATCATGAAAGTTTTGTGACCTTTGAATTACACTTAGAATAAAGTACTACACACTAATCAAGATAATCCAAGAATCATAAATATTTCATAATCATTTTTATAAAAAAATTTGCATGATGCCTAACTTTTCTCAAAGAATAATTGCCGATGTATCAATTGATATTGTCCATTATTATCATTATTTAAAATCATACTCACACGTTTAAGATTTAAACACTGCTTTAATATTCACTCTTCTCTATACACTTTTAGAGTATCAATGAATTTTTTTACATTAGAAAAATGGCATTTGTCTCATTGTCCCATGCATTTATAATCAAAAAAGTTTATTTTTAATAAAATATTTTGATTGTGTAGTTGTGAATGAAAAGAAACATTTATTTTGAATAAAATCGTGGAGATAATAGGGATTAAGGATCATATCATCTGTCTAAGAATTCTTTGTTTCATTTTTTTAATATATTTATAGTTGTTGAATTATGTAAAAAAATTTAAAAAAATAATTTAAAAAATGAATGAATATGATTTTTTTTTTTTTTTTTTTTTTGAACTGAGTGAATATGAGTTGAAGCCGAAAAAGTATGGTTGGTTGGTGGGCACATCATATATGTCAACAAATTAGATTAGGTAAGAAGCATTGTGGAATTAATCATTGAAAATGGATCCAAAAGAATTCATTGAAAGTGGATTGTCAACCAACTCACCTAACTATCCAACAAATTTAGGACAATGTCACACATTGGACTATTTTTTTTTTTTTTTTTAATAACTAGGAACAAAGATAATAAACCTACATTAATACAAATGAGAATCATTATTTTTATATCTAATAATAAAAAGATTGATAAAAAAAAACGATGTATAATATTACAAAAGATTTATTTTTATTAACGAACTAATTTACTATCGTGAACTAATTGAATTATTTTAGTTTATCACTTTTATTCAAGAGGAATGATATGGCTCATTTAAAACCATTAATTGGAAATTAAAAAAAACATCATCATAAATTATAATTGTATAAATGCCATTGTTACATCATTATGTATGACATTTTTGTATAAAAAATCTCTATGTTTAGCATTTTTCTTACAAGACTAATGTGCCAAAATGTCTTCCATGATACAGCAATTGAAACGACACTATGGTCCATAGAATGGGGCATTGCAGAACTCGTCAACCACCCACAAGTCCAGAAAAAGCTCCGGCAAGAACTCGATGCCGTGCTCGGCCCTGGCACCCAAATCACCGAGCCGGACACCTACAAGCTGCCATACCTCCAAGCCGTAGTCAAAGAGACTCTCCGCCTCCGCATGGCAATCCCTCTCCTAGTCCCTCACATGAACCTCCACGATGCCAAGCTCGGCAGCTATGACATCCCGGCCGAGAGCAAAATCTTGGTTAACGCGTGGTGGCTCGCCAACAATCCAGAAAGCTGGAAGAAACCAGAAGAGTTTAGGCCCGAGAGGTTCTTGGAAGAGGAGGCTAAGGTTGAGGCCAATGGAAATGACTTCCGGTACCTTCCATTCGGTGTTGGTAGGAGGAGCTGCCCTGGGATTATACTTGCTCTGCCGATTCTGGGTATTACTTTGGGGCGGTTGGTGCAGAATTTTGAGCTGTTGCCGCCTCCTGGACAGTCGAAGATTGATACTGCTGAGAAGGGAGGGCAGTTCAGCTTGCACATTTTGAAGCATTCAACTATTGTGATGAAACCGAGATCATTTTAAATTTCATCTTCTTCGTTTTTGCTTGTGGTTTTGGCAAAAACTTGGGGTAATGTGGTATCAATTTCACTACTGGACTGTAAATCTATGGATCTGTAAGGATAATTCACAAGTTTGGAATAAGATTTTTGTTCTATTTGGTTTGTGTGTGTATGTGATTAAAAGGATTATGATGGAAGTTGGAGAAATTTGCTGCTAACTACATAGCACCCAAAGACAAAGAGCACCCACTATCAATAGATGTTGGGGTCAAGGCATAGTAGGAGAGTTGTGTCCTCCTTTGGGGCCACTTTCATGATCTAAAATGTTGTAGAACATACAATATACACCAACACAAATTTATTGCTGAGAGACTGTCTAAAACTGGAAATTCTAGCAGCAACCCCAGTAAATAGTTATATCATCCACCTAAAATAGAAGAATGGTACCATGCTCAGTCTTGCAAACAAAAAGAATATAATCATAAGGACTTGCCATGCTCAAGGTGTCTGGGACTATACAGAGCACGTTGAAGCTTATAGACTTGAGCACGTCGAAGCTTATAGACTTGATGTGGTCGATGAGCATACCTTGGAAGAGGTTGCATGTAGACCTTCTGTAAGATTATCATTAATAAATGCATTTTTGACATCCACTCGATATAATCGCCACTTGTGAACGACGACTACAACAAGAAGACTACAAATCAAAGTAAGATGTGCAAAAGGAACAAATTTCGACTCATAGTCAACACCATACTCCTATGTAAGGCCCTTAGCAACATGATGAGCTTTATATTGCTCAATAGATCTATTAAAGCAAGTTTTAATTTTATAGACACACTTGCATCCAACTGCGGTTTTGTCATCAAGAATATCAACCAAACCCTAAGTATGAGTTTTGGCATTATCGTAGCGGAATATTCTGACAGAACAAGACTGAGTTTGAAGCATACTAGCAAAATTGTAGTAAATCTGTGCTAACTCAGATCGACTACGCAAGAGATAGAGCCAAGTATAATGAGTGAAATCATCAACAAATATAACAAATCATGGAGTGGCGAATAAATGCGATCAAAAGGAGTAGAGAAAACGAAATCACTATTATGAAATAGCAATGCAGGTTGTTTGACTAGTTGACAAGCTAAACAATTGACATCATCACTTTTGATTGACCCTAACTGACCACTTGAAACTAAGGAACGTAAACAATTAAAAGATACACAACTCAAACGAGAATACCAAAGACTAAGTGAGGAGGTTGTAGAGGTTGAAGCAACTGGACTGAACTTGTGACAACCCCAACATGCATATCATAATTACATTTATTTAATTATGTGTTAATTTTTAATTGTGGTATGTGCCTTATGATTAATTTGTGTATATCTATCTGATTTGAAAACTATTTGTTATGATTTCTATTCAGAATTTAAAATTGATGACCTAAATAATATCATAAACCGAAATTAGTTACATGAATAGACTAATTGGAATTTTAAGAATCATTTGAAAAGTTTGATTAAAATCTGATTCAGTTTGATTAATTAAGTTGTGTTTAATATGTGTACTGTTCTAATTAATGTATTAAGCTAATCCTAGCTATATACATGTGTTTTAAGCTCATTCTTCTTCATTTGAGTGCAAAAATTTGAGAACAGATTTTAGAGAGAGAGTGAACTCTCATTAGAGAAAGAAATTAAGATCTTGAAGGAGAACTTGGAGACTTAGCTAGAGTTTATCAAGATTGTGCAAAAATATGAGTTTATCAAGATTCTGAAGACTCCATGTAATGTAGGTCGGAGCTGATGAGTGTTAAAAGGGTATTGAGATGCGTTGAACTAATGTCTGGTCTTAAAATTAATTTTCATAAGAGCAAAGTAAGCGGGTGTAGACGTCCCCGAACGCATCCCGGGGAAAGGAGTGCGAGTCCCCCCCCCCGGTTCTGGTTCGATATTGGGTCACTACAGTTCGAAGGACTCAAATGTCATGGTTCTCAATCTTGAACCAAAGAGTCCAAATCCGGCAAATCGTTTTGAAAACAGATTTTTTGAAAGAAGTGCCAAACATGGACTACTTCGCCAGATACAGAGTCGCCACCTAAATGTTTTTAAATGGGAAATTTAGGAAACCCTGACTCGGTGCCAAAGGCCACGTGTCCGTCATCACCAAAGTTGCCTCGGCTCGGGAACTTGGGTACGATTGGGGAAGGTCACTTCGTGAGCACCCCCACTCGCTCGGTCAAAGACCGGCCTCTACTAACCATGATATCTTATTTTGAAAACATTGTGAGTTCTTATTCTGGTTATTAGCCTATGTTACTATGTAATGCGCACAGCATACAAGTATAGACTGGGTCGCCTGAATTGGAACAAAACATTTCATATTTGTTCGTGAAAATGGTTTGCTACCCGCAGGTAAGCTTAAAATGCAGATTTTGCCACCCTCAGGTGGGCTTAGAAGAACAATGGTTTTGCCACTATCTAGTGGGCTTAAAGTGGCCTTAAAAAGAAACAAATATTTGATGAATTGTCCCAATTCAAGTAACTCAACCTCCACCCACAGGCATTCAAGGCAGCTATATCACATAAGCACATAGCCTCATGGTAAGCATGCTATTCATGGCAGTCACTCACACGCATGCAAGGATGCTAAAGCATAAAACTCACCGAGTACTCCAAGCCAAAATAGAAACTCATTAGAAATCCATGCATGATCCTAGATGCACAGAATTGCCTAATGCAACACATGCAAAGATGCAAATTATAGCAGGCTCGGCTATTCTAAACATGGCATATGAAATGCTACAACTAACACGTATTCAATTTGGAATTGAAATACAAATGCAGTTTGTATGATGCGCCGAGCCCAGTGCGTGCAAAACAGATGAATGATGCAAACATGTTGTCATACTGTATGCTAATTAAAATATGCCCTATATCTAACCATCGTAAGCGGGTAAATAAAAGGGAAGAAAGACGTGGGGTTGGAAGACATACATCGCACTCACCCACACTTATTACAATTTTGCCCTCGCGCAGAGGGTCCGAATAAATAATAATACAGTCCCAAATAATACAGTCCGAATAATACAGTCCAAATAATATACAAATTAAAGAAGAAAATCTGTAAAACTGGCATGCAAGCCAGGGACTGCCTTGACTCCGCTCCGGATAATGAAATGATGCATGTTTGGGCTGCTTTGCGCGGAAATCCACTAGGATGCCCCGATTAGCCTTTGTTTGCAAGGTTCCTCGAAATGCATGCCAGACTCCGAAAAGTTGCTGATTCTTCATTTTTGCTGCAACAGAGAGCAGGAAAGCGGCATAGCAATGTATTTCACAAATATATGCATGCCTCGATCCTCGTGCCACCAATCACGCATATCGATGCATGATGGCCGAGGAGCTGAATTGCACAACTCAATATAGAATGAATGCATATGAATACTATAACAAAACCTAACTCCATCATGGATAATCCGGAGTGTCGGTGACTTAGGAATTAAGACTCGTTAAAATTAAACTCGGTCTGGCGTGCCTCGTTTCCGTGCTCTCCTACTAACTCCCGAACACGATGCAATATGCATGATATGCATGAAATGTAACTAATATACAATCTTAACATGCACAATGCTATGAAAATGAGATGCCTCGAAATGCGTGCACACGTGCATGCAAACCGAGGAAATGATGCTAAGGCATGAAATGGCATACGAAATGCAAATTGGACTTATACTAACATGAGTGGAACTCGGCCACACTCACATAAGAGGCCGTGAGATGAAAACAAGATACCTCGAAGTGCGTACACACAGGCACGCAAACCGAGAAAATGGCATACGCAATGCAATGAGGCTACAATGGCATATACAATGCAATATGGACTTACACCAACATGAGAGAGCCTCAGCCACACTCACATGGGAGGCCATCAGATGAAAACAAGATACCTCGAAATGCGTGCACACGGGCACGCAAACTGAGAAAATGGCATACGCAATGCAATATGGACTTACACCAACATGAGAGAGCCTCAACCACACTCACATGGGAGGCCATCAGATGAAAACAAGATACCTTGAAATGCGTGCACACGGGCACGCAAACCGAGAAAATGGCATACGCAATGCAATGAGGCTACAATGGCATATATAATGCAATATAGACTTACACCAACATGAGAGAGCCTCAGCCACACTCACATGGGAGGCCATCGGATGAAAACAAGATACCTCGAAGTGCGTGCCCCGAGAACGGACCCTCGGGTACTGAAATGCCAGTCTAATGAGACATGGCAAAGACGTGGAATATGATATGCTAACATGCAAAAATCAGTGGCAAAATAAGGGGCAAAACAGCCCCGAAATGAGGCGAAATAATACCCGATGCATGAAATGATCCCGAAACACGGATTTCAATGCATGAAATGGCCTACAGCTATACCATACATGCATAGTTGGTACATGACATGAAAATACAGAAGCAAGGCAGCCCCGAGACAAGCATTTTTACAGTACAAATCATGGCCAAACAGCAGTCATAAGTAGGGCTAGCATGGCATACAAAAATGGCTCCGCAAAGGAGGCTATGAAACAAGTGGTAGATGCAAAGCCCAAATGGAAAAATACCCTTCTACAACACTGAAGAGGGACTAAAAATATGAACATTTACAGTAGATGACAAGCCTCAAATCAGTATGAAAACATGCTAAAAATGCAATGCAAGATTAAGGATAACAAGAGGCTATAACATGAGGTATACAAAGCATTCATCAAACAGCCAAAGACCCTTAATGAGATATTCCAAGAAGGTCAAAATATGGCCATTTTCAGTTCTGATCATGGCCGGAAACAGGAGCTAGATAAGCCTAAAAAAGCATGCAAAAATGAGGGGCAAAGAGGGGTATAATGGTAAGTATAACATGGAGGCCCCCAACAGTGGTGATCCCTTCTACAATGTTGTAGAGAGACTCAAAATAATCCTACTCACAGTTCATGACACACTCCAAAACAATTTACATATAGGCCAAACAAATCATGCAAATTTACGGTAAATAGAAGGGATTATGAAGTAAGTGCAAAATAGGAGGCTCAAAAAGGGTTGAGCCCTTCTTCAATGTTGAAGAGGGGCTCAAAATAGGCCCACTTACAGTATACATTATGCTCGAAAACAGATCACACATAAGCTAAAAATTTCATGCAAAAATGTGACATACCAAGGGGTATTGAAGCAAGTACCAAATGGAGGGCTCAAACAGGGTTGAGCCCTTGAACAAACATGAAGAATGGCTCAAAAAAGGCCTAGTTTCAGTTAGGGTCAGAGCCCAAAACAGTAAGAAAATAGGCTAGAAAAATGGTGCAAAAAATGAGCTAAAAGAGGGGAAATGTGAACTTACCCTTGAAGACTATTCTTTGCTGCCTTTAGGACCAAGGGATGTTGCTTCTAAGCCTCTGAAAAACCTTTCCTTGCTGCTGGAATGGAGTGGTGGTGGTGGTGCTTGGTAGTGATGAAGAAAAGGGGTAGAAACTTAGGGATTTTGAGAGAAAATGAGAGGGAAATAGAGAGAGATGTATGCAAGGCCCTTAGGGAAATTTTTTGTAACCCTAAAACCAGTCTTGGAGGTTGTTTATAAAGGCAAGAGGAGAGGAGAAAAGGTGGAGGGAAATGACACTAAGTTTTCCTCCTCAAGCTCTCCCCCTGATAGAGATATTTTTGGGGGAAAACAGCTATACAGCTGTAAAGTGCTCACCTTGAGGAAGCTGGCCGACCAGCTATTTTTGTTGCAGGTGGCCGGCCGGCTACCCCCCATGGCCGGCCGGCCAAGGGCAAAAATGGAAAGTTGATTTTCTGGCCGGCGACCACATATTGGTGGCCTCCCATGTGTCCTCAACAAAACCCTATGGTTTAAAATTGGCAACTCTAAAACAGGAGAGAGAATAGGCCACTTTTAGGAGGGGTTCAAAAGGTTCAATTTGAGTTGCTAGCCGGCCATGTGATATTAGGGTCCTCCCATGTGTGTACAACACAAATATGTGGTTTGGGCTTGAAGAAAATGCTCCTAGGGTGTTCAACATTGGCCCGGAAGTGAGAAAAACGGGCGTTGGAGGGCGCCGGAGGGGCATAACTGGTTGCTGAGACAATTGTTGGCCTCCCACCCTTCAGTGACCTTCCTGGTGATAAAACAGAGGTACCTTCCAAAAATGAACGAAAACCAATGCAAAACGAATGCTCGGGGGCCAAAACACGCAGTTCGGGGTCCTAAAAATAGGCTGTTAAGCATCGAAAGTGGCATTCGGCCACGAAGTGGGTCTCTCGGACCCCAGTGTCCCTCAAAAGGGAGTAAATAGGATGTATGCCAAAAACCGGAGAAAACAGAGATGGTTAGACGGTCCCGAACCGAGGCACACGGCCTGACGACTCCGAAAACCAGGAACCGGGCTCCGAAATGGGTAAAATGGCCTACGGCCATGAAATGTAGCCCACGGCCACTGAGAGATGGTCTACGAGACCTCTCCCTCCCCTCAGGAAGAGAAACAGAGAAAACCGAGTCTGGTTCGCAAACCGAGGCAAGGCATAGAAGAGGGTTCGGAAGTCCGGAGGCAGGGCTCACGGCCGCGACTCTGAGACTTCTGAACGAGCACGATATGCAACACCACCGAGCGCTCAACCGGTGACGTCTGAGTCTTAAGGTCGGTCAAAAATGGGGTGTCTACAGTTGCCCCTCTTTGACAGAACTCGGAAGTCACAAGTGACGGGAGTGAATGTCAAAGCCCAGAGACGACCCATTTTTGACAAGGCCGAAGACTTAGACAATCATACAAGATGCACAGAGATATGTGCCCGCAGGCGTGCCCGTAGGCAAAGGGGGCAAAATGCAAAGCGATATGCACAGAGCCAGATGTAACTTAATGATCATGCAAGTGCAGTAAGCTGTAATGAAGCAAGTATTCACAAATAGATGCAACAGTTTTAAGCAAGAATGCAAAGCAACAACTACATTTCAGGCAGTTAGGAATGCGGAGAATTATTCAATTCTCGTCGTATCTCACACGGAGAAGATACGATACCTGCGCGATTCGTCTGGTCGCACCAGCCTCAAATGAACCGTACATACAATATCGTGCCTGCAAAAGAAAGAAATTCAACAAGAACAATATGCTAACAATATATATTCAATGTGATTCCTGTGATTCCGAAAGTTTGACACACACAGTGTCGGTGAGTGAATGTATCGCAATGCGAGAAAGGAACGTACGTGACAACGCATGCTCAAGCACAGAGGTATGGTACACCAAGAAAACATGCATGACAATGCAAAATGTTCATGAGAATGCAAGTTATGTGCACAACAATGCAAAACGAGCATAAATCTGGGTGCCCGTTTGTTGCGAAACAACGAGCAAGGAAACGCGCATTTCGGCGAAGGCGACTCGATCGCGGCCTCTAGTTCACCTCCCGGAGAGGTTACAACATGCTCAAAAAGGATACACTCTGATTTTGATGAGTAATGATGAAACACATGTCAGAAATTGCAGCTGAAGTTCCGGCGGAGCAATTTCGCGCCAGAAAGTGCACTTTTCTTGAACTTTTTCAGGTCCCGGGAACTCCAATCTTCCTCAAAATTTGCAAAGGGCTAGGGGAGCATGTGGAGAACACCACCGGCCAGGTGGTTGCCCTAGGGGAGGTCACCGGCCAGGAACCAAAAAGCAAATGGCCGGCCAGCCAGAAAAGGTGGCCGGCCGGCCACCTGTCCAAAACAGAAGGCAATTTTGTCTTTTCGCCTCATTTTCTTTATATTCTCTCATCCATTCACTTCGAGCTCACACCCACAGCTGCGAAAACTTCTCCTCTTGCCTCCCAAACCATTTTTTTTCTTCAGATCTGCACTTTATACACGTTTTTCAGCCTCACACGCAAGTTGTTTTCGCAAAAACATTCAATTTTAAGCACTTTGGACCGATTAAATTTTGATTTCGGGGCTTCTTTTCTCATTTTCACCACTTGAGGTAAGTTTGTCTCAACATTTGGAAGATTTTCTCGGGAGTTGACTTTTGTTGACTTTTCCATTTCCCGAGAGTTGACTTTTGTTGACTTTTTCCAATTTTGGCTCATTTTTGCTCCTTTTGCAGATTTTTTGAAATGGCGGGTAATTTCCCTCATGGTGGGGGTCCTCCAGGTGCCGGGGATGATTTCGATATCATGACGCTGCCTCCGAGGGTCCGCCCCTTCATTCCCGAGAGATACGCCCCGTCGGTACACATTCTTCCGCGGGCCATTTTTCGTCATTTCACTGACTTCAATGATCGGGCACCCGGAGATCTACTTCTACGAGAGCCGGAGCACCACCTTTCTTATGAGGCACGAGAGGTATTTTACTTCATTTTCTGTATTTTTCGTGCATTTCATACTTTTGCCATGCTTGAACACACAGTTTAGCTTATAACATAGTACTTTGCTTGCATCCTGAACATGTGGCTTAAACACTTGAATTTCTGAACACTAGGCTCATCAATTGATTGTGAACGCACGGTACACACTAGTTAAGAATTGAACACACGGCTCAAACACTGATTTGTCGAACACACAGCCCGAATTTGAAGGTGAACACACGGCACACACTGACTAAGAGTAGAACACACAGTCCCAAACTCTGATTGAGAGTAGAACACGCAGCCCATATTTTGATTTTCTGAACACACAGTCCAAGTTGATGGTGAACACACAGCCCACACTGATTGAGAGTAGAACACGCAGTCCCAAACTCTGATTTTATGAACACACAGTCCAAGTTGATGGTGAACACACAGCCCACACTGATTAAGAGTAGAACACGCAGTCCCAAACTCTGATTTTCTGAACACACAGTCCAAGTTGATGGTGAACACACAGCCCACACTGATTGAGAGTAGAACACGCAGTCCCAAACTCTGATTTTCTGAACACACAGTCCAAGTTGATGGTGAACACACAGCCCACACTGATTGAGAGTAGAACACGCAGTCCCAAACTCTGATTTTCTGAACACGCAGCCCAGATCACTGATTTTCTGAACACGCAGCCCACTGATTATGAGAGTAGAACACACAGCCCTAACTCTGATTTTCTGAACACACAGTCCAAGTTGATGGTGAACACACAGCCCACTGATTGAGATTTGAACACGTAGCCCAAAACACTGATTTTCTGAACACACAGCCCAGATCACTGATTAAAGCGAACACGCAGCCCACTGATTAAGATTTGTACACGCAGCCCAAAACACTGATTTTCTGAACACACAGCCCAGACACTGATTTTCTGAACACACAGCCCAGATCACTGATTAAAGCGAACACGCAGCCCAAAACACTGATTTTTTGAACACACAGCCCAGACATTTAATTTTCTGAACACACAGTTCATTTACTTGCATTTGCACACGGCTCATTCATTTCATTTGCACACAGCTTATTCATTTCATTTGCACACGGCTCGTTCATTCTGATTCTGACACATGCGTTCATTCTGAATACAGGTTGGCTCTCGTACCGTGCGAGGATACGGCTCCACTGCTGCGAGAGAGTGGTACGCCGAGCTCCCGGAGGCTGTATGGGATTTGGTTGACTTAGCAGGGTTCGGGGCCTTCTGCGTAGGATTATCACATTGTCCTGCCAGTAGGACACTGTTAGCCGCTTTGGTGGAGAGATGGTGGGACACCACCAATTCCTTCAATTTTTCCACCACCGGGGATTTGACCATGACCCCGTTAGACTTCGCTGTACTTACTAGCCTAGACATAGGAGGTTGGCCCATTCCTTACGACGAGGACATGGGCGAGTGGGAGGCCGCTTGGGTACATCTGTTGGGGGCCCGCCCACCTGTGGACAGAGCTTCTGGGAGAGTCAGGTACACCTGGTTCTCTTCCCGTTTTCGGAGGCCGGAGATGGAGCCTGAGTCTCCTGAGGAGGCGGAGCAGTACGCCCGCGGTTTCCTTATGTTTCTCTTTGGCACCACTCTGTTCGCTGATAGGGAGAACACTGTTGGGTTGTATCTTTTGAGCGCCCTAGTGGACCTATCACAGGTCAGTCGGTACGACTGGGGTGGTGCCGGCCTGGCTACCCTCTATTGCTACATGAGCGCGGCATCCCGCGAGCAGGGGGATTCTTTTGGCGGTTACTGGAGAGCCTGGGAGGTACTTTCTGTCCTCTTAACTTACATTTCTGTTTCTCATTACTTGTTCATTGCACACACGGTGCACTTTACATTCTGTATTTTGCCCTCAGCACTTTGTATTTACATTCCGCACTGCTTTTCTCAGCTATGGGTCTATGTGTATTTTCCGACGTTAGCCCCGGAGATGGAGGTGGCAGGGCCCCTCATGACCCCGTTCTCATTGGTATTAGAGGGCCAGCACCGACCGAGACCTCGAGAGACTCTCTTCTACCTGCGACAGTACTTCGACACTGTCCGGACGACAGAGGTATTTCAGAACTCTCAGTTCTCTTCCGTTTTCATCTTTGATTTGCCCTGTATATTCCCGACTTCTGATTGATTTGTGCACTGGTTATCCGCAGATTACGTGGCAACCCTGGGCGGTCTTGGGCGATGGTCTCCGATTTCAGTATCCCGAAGGAGCGGGTAACTCCCAGTACAGGTTCCTGCTTGAAGGACCGGTTGGTAGGGCGTGGTTCCTGGGGGAACGCTTCCTGCGTCAGGTGTGGGGTTACAATTCTCAGGACCCTCCTGCAGCACCTCCAGTCACTATGCGGACTGCTGATAGACTCTCTACCCAGGAGGTCGTTAGTGCTATGCAGGGCACCGATGCTTTGCTGCATCTTACGGAGGGGGACTACGCCACTTATCGCCATACATATCTGATGCCTCCCTTGACAGGGGTGCGTGCTCCGCCACTGAGGCCTACTGATGTACCATCTTCGAGTCGGGCTCGTGCTACGGGTATCCCCTCCTCCAGCAGGGCTGGTACGTCTCGAGGTGGGGGTGGGTCGATTCCTCCGATCCCTCCGACTTTTCATCATCCTGGGTGGCCAGATATGCCGACCGAGTTGACGAGTTGGCGATTTGGGACTCCTTACCAGGTCTCGCTGGAGCCTCCTCTTCTTGACCACAGATATGTCAGAGATCCTGATTCACCCTCGGTATGTTTTACAGCTTTGATTTATCAGTCAGATACTTGGACATTCATTCCCTCACTGATAGTTTTGCATTTGTATCTGTAGCCCCCAGTTGAGTACACAGATGAGATACTTGGGATGCTGGTCACATTCGAGGGCATGATCCTACGGAGGGAGGCACAGCTGGCCATTATGGATGTACAGGTACTGTTCATCTTTCCCGTATTTAGCATATTTTTGATGACATACTGGTTTTGAACATTCTGCTGTATTGATAGGCTGTGTAGAGCACATCTGACACACACCCCACTCGCATATTGTACTTGCATCTGCTTTTCATATTTGAACTGAGGGATTGAACTCTTCACTTTCAGATGCCTCAGATATGCACACCGTCATGGTCGGGCCACCCGGGCCTTCTCAGAGAGGTCGAGGTGCTGGGCCATTTGGACCCTTTCGAGAAGCTGGGCCATCCAGGCCTTCTCAGGGAGCAGGGCCATCTAGGCCTTACCGGAGAGCTCGAGGAGGGAGGTCGTCTCGCAGACGTAGGGCACATGTTGTAGAGGCAGAGCCTGATGAGGAGGAGGAGGAGGAGGTCGCAGATCGTGAGTCAGAGACATCTGCTGAGGAGGGGGGCTCCGGCCTTGGTTTCGGGAGTGGAGACGAGGCTGAGGGGTATCCCGAGGATGACAGCTCCGACCCAGATGGTGATGATGGTGTAGAGGTTATCCCGCAGAAGAGGATGAGGGGACCTCCTCATTCCCGCTCCCGAGGATATTGATGCTACTTCCTGCTTTATTTTACTTTTTGCTAGTAGTTTGTAGCACTTTGCATATTGTTAGGCAGTTTTATTTTCTGTAAAACTTGTACCTTTATTTTGTTGTAAAACATGATGGAATGAAACAGCTTTTGAAAAGATGTTTGTATTTGAAACTCTTAGCATCGTATCGCATCATTCTGCACAAAAATGGAATTGAATGGGAATGTGCCTTGTGTATTTACCGGGTCAGGTAATGAGCCGACGCAACAAATCAAACAACTCGACTCACTAAGAAATAGAAAAATCTTAGCAAGTTTACAATTCAATAAGCAAAATACAACAATGTTAACGACTCGATAAACAAGACTTAACAAAATTGTGTAAACAAAAAGTAGCAATTCAAAACACAAAATGCGACAGCTCGACAAAACTCACAACTCGATAAACAAAGCAACAACTCGATAAGCAAAATACAACAACGCGTACTTCGGACGATCTGGGTGCTGGGACGCATCCGAAATTGAGAAAAATGAAGGCCTCCAACATTCCCGATACGCAGAAATGCCTCAAACTTCCTTCCGGAGGGCAAAACAGGACCAATGCATGGCCGGCCACATTTTGCTTTTTGGAGATTGAAAGGTGGCCGGCCGACCATGTTTTGAGTCAAAGGTGGCCGGCCTGCTAGAATAGGTGGCCGGCCGGCCACCTTTCCCTGCAGCTCCTAGAATTGTGACACTTGTCTCCAAATAGTGTTTTACCCCCCTATAAAGCTCCAACTTTGGAATTCTTTCATTTCATCACTACTTTGCACAAAAATGGAGGCATTTCTCGTAGAAAATCTCACATCTTGGATCTCTTCTTTAGATGGCTCGGAAAAGTTGAACTTCCAGGGTTTCGGCTTGAACGCACTATTCACGCTGGGCCGGACTCCACTGCATTTTCCCTTCCTCCATGCCGCGGCGAGGTTTTAGAACCCAGTGACGCATGTCTTCCGCTTCGGAGGGCAAGAGGTATGTCCCACTTTCGAAGATTTTCAAGTCTTGATGGAGTCTGAACGCTCAGAAGAGATCTTGCCTCAGTCTTGCTTTGGCCATGCCCAAGCTTTAGGGCGGATGTGCGGTCTCTACGCGCATGATGCTCGATCTCTGATCTGTAATGGGATGTTGGATATCCCGAGCCTGATTTACCGATTCTCTGATGCCGGTGACCGCAGCGACCATCATTGGCAAGGTTTCCGACAACATGCCCTCTGCTTGTGCATGCTATCTCATTTTCTATTTGTCTCGGGCTCCGGAGGAGCTAGCATCCGTTTGATTGAAGTCGCTCAAGGCTTGAGGGAAGGAAAGAGTCAGATCGCCATGACATTGGCTGAGACATTGCTGGGTTTGGATGCCTTCTACCGCCGGGAGACGACTAGATTTGCAGGGAGTCCACTACTGCTGCAGGTAATGTTTCCCACCCGATCTCACATATGTATTTGCTCACATCGCTCGGCCCTCAGGTTCGGTTTTTCTCACAAAACCCTCATCTCACTTTTCTCTCATCGCACATCTCTCTATTCTTTATTCTCTCATTTTTCATCCCTCCCCAGATATGGTTGATGGATAAATTGCAAGTCGTGGACTCTTGCCCTGTTTACTTAGCCCGCGGCTACTTCTTTCGACAACGCCTAGTTAACGCCCTTGATGAGGGATGGTGGTTTGAATAGATGTGCAATTTGTCAGCTGAACGCATTGCTTGGCACTGTCCTTGGCTTACCCTCCCGGCAATGAGCTACAGCATGTTCCAGGATACGGGGATCCGGTTGGTCGGCTTGACTCACTGCGTATTCTATTTCCCATTCCGTATTTTGCGCCAATTTGGTCATGATCAGACTTGCCCTCCGGAGGGGATTGAGTACCCGGTCACTTTCCCTGCCAGAGGTGCACACCTTGCCCGACATGCTACGGCCTGGAGGACTAGAGAGCTCCTGCCCCCCGCCCCTGTTTTCAGTTGCACTTTATCTGACGAGTGCTGGGATTGACTCAATGAGGAGGCACAGATTGGGCCTAGGTTGGCATCAGAGGCTTCAACCAGCTCTAGGAGGGGGCGCAGGGGCACTTGACTTGACTATGCCCCAGATTTATTGCTTTATTAGTACTTTCAAGTTTTCTTTATGAGTGTAATAAAAAGCAACTTCAATTGTATGCAAGAGCAAGAGAACTCTGTTTTGAAATCAATGAAATTGAAGGTTGTGGTACTGAAAATTCTCCGCTTTGGTCCAAAAATGGTCTTAGTTGTAAAAAGATTAATTTTGAGCGAAGTCAACTTTTATTAAAACTTTTCAAAACTATTTTCGATATGGATCAGAACTGGACACGCCTGAGATCTGTCACTGAGATGCACAACCCCGGACCCTAGCAACTGGAAAGTTGCCCCTAGTTTGAAAAGTGCCTCGGCAGTTCATAGCAACGGAAAGTTGCCCCTAGTTTGGATAGTGCCGCAACACTTCATTGCAACGGCAAGTTGTCCCTAGTCTGAATAGCACTGTACCAGAGATCACGATAAATGCTGATGAATAGAGATGACTGAGATGATCAAATGGACGAAGTTGATCGGGGAAAAGATTACAGCTGAACTTCAGGATGAAGCTGCCTACGTAGCCCAAAGATGGGAATCAAGCCTTACGTAGTTCAGGCTCAGGTTCGCTCGGGTATTTTTACTCTCCTTTTGCGCTCTAACTTTTGCCAAGACCGCCATTTGCGGGTTTTCAACCTTGCGAGCTCAGTTTTTATAATTTCAAATTTTCTATGCTCTGAATTTTGCCTAGGTCGCCTTTTCGGGTTTTCGGCGTAGCGAGCCTCTCAGGGGTAGTATTTCTTCAACTTGTCCATGTTGATCGGTTGGGAAAACTCTAAGCCATCTAGATCCATTAGAACCATAGCTCCACCAGACCAGATTGATTTGATAATGTAAGGGCCAGTCCAATTGGGTCTGAACTTGCCCCTTGGGTCGTGGATGGGAGCTCGGTTGTCTTTGAGTACCAAATCTCCTTCTTTCAAATTCCTGGACTTAACCTTCTTGTTAAAAGCCCGGGCGATTCTGCGTTGATAACTTTGGACGTGGTACAGTGCCTTCAGCCTTCTTTCATTGAAAAGCATGAGTTCCTCAAATCTGCTCTACTGCCAATCCGCTTCGGCTATCTGGCACTCAACCAATACTCGTAATGACGAGACCTCAATCTCGATAGGCAGAACGGCCTCCATCCCATAAACCAATGAGTACGGAGTCGCCCCACTAGAAGTTCTGATTGAAGTCCTGTAGCCCAGCGAGCAGCTTATCCGCCGATCCTGAGGTTTCCACTATCTTCTGTAGTATGCGCTTGATATTCTTGTTGGCGGCCTCAACTGCTCCATTAGTTTGCGGCCGGTAGGTAGATGACTTATGAAAAGCCACATTGTATTTCTCTAACAAATCAATCACCTCCTTCTTGAAGTGGGAACCATTGTCTGAAACGATTTTATTTGGGACCCCGTAGCGACAGATGATGTTGTTTCTGATGAATTTTGCTACATACGAAGCCTTCAACACCGCATAAGATTGGGCCTCAACCCACTTTGTGAAATAATCTATCGCTACCAAGATGAACTCATGCCCATTCGACCCGTTTGGCGTGACAGCTCCGATTACATCAATTCCCCAGACTGAAAACGGCCATGGCGAAGTCATGTTGTACAGCTTTGACGGTGGGATGTTCATGCGATTTGCATGAATTTGACACTTGTGACATCGCCGAACGAAACTAATACAATCCTCCTCCATGGTGGACCAGTAATAACCTTGTCTGAGAATCTTCCGTGCCAACATTACCCTATTCATGTGTGCACCACATTCTCCCCCGTGGATGGCTTCCATCAGACGCTTTGACTCTTCGGCATCAACGCACAGTTTATGCATTCCCAGATGACCCCGTTTATACAGTTTACCTCTGCAGATGATAAACTGAACTGCCATTCTCCTGATTGCTCTCTTGTCTTTGGCATTTACCCCTGGCGGGTATGTTTCTTTCTCCAAGAAGTTCCAAATGTCGTAATACCAGGGGTGTTCGTCCTGAACTTCATCTATGGCTGCAATCGACTCATAGGCAGGTGCAAATTTCTGGTCAATGATGACTGGACGCATTCGGACTCCACACGGGATGTCTATCATAGAAGATAGAGTTGCTAAAGAATCTGCGAACCTGTTGTTCTCTCTTAGTAGATGAGTAAAACTTAGTTTCTCAAACCGAGGAATCAGCAAATCCAAGGTTTGGTGATACATCATCATCTTTTCCTCTTTCACTTTCCAGTCTCCTTTAGCTTGAGACACAACAAGGTTCGAATCCCCAATGACGTCCAACCGTCTTGCCCCTAGTTCCAGGGCTACTTCTAGACCAGCAATACACGCCTCATATTCTGCTTTATTGTTCGAGACTTTGAATCGGAGCTTGAAGGCTAGAGGGATACGGGAATCATCGGGTGCTATCAGCAACACTCCTATCCCATACCCATGTTGATTTGACGCTTCGTCAAAGTACATCGTCCAAGTTTCATCGTCGATATGCAAAATTGATTCATCCGAGAATAGGTACTCAACTGCTTCATCCCCCTCAACCGGATGGTCGGTAAGGAACTCTGCCACTGCTCTTCCTTTCACTGACTTGCGTGTCACGTATGTGAGATCAAATTCGGAGAGCAACAGCAACCAACGAGCTAGCCTACCCGTAAGTGCTGGTTTCTCGAAAAGATATTTGATGGGATCAAGTCGTGAAACCAACATTACAGAGTGAGCTAACAGGTAGTGCCGCAGCTTCCTAGTAGTCCATACCAGAGCTAAGCAAGCCTTTTCCAGCGGTGTATATCGGGTCTCATACTCCAGCATCTTTTTGCTCAAATAGTAGATGGCTTTTTCCACCTTATCTTCTGATTCTTGTGCAAGCATGCAGCCCATTGTAGTTTGATCCTTGTGAGATACAAAATCAACGGTTTCCCCGGTTCTGGTGGCGATAAAACGGGTGGGTTCTGTAGATATTCTTTGATCTGTTCAAATGCAGCTTGACATCGGCCGTCCCATTGGAACTTCTTTCCTTTCTTGAGGAGGCCAAAAAATAAGGTTAATTTTGAAATAAACCGTCTTATGAATTGCACTTTACCCAGAAAGCCTCGCACCTCCTTTTCAGTCCTTGGTGGTGGCATTTCTAAGATGGCCTTGATTTTGGAAGGATCGACCTCGATGCCTCTTTGTGTGTCGAAACCCGACATTTTTCATTGTAACACCAAACGTACATTTCTGAGGGTTTAGCCGCAACCGGAATTCCTTGATCCTTTGGAAAAACTTATGCAAGGCGGTGTAGTGGCCCTCTCTTTCTTTGGACTTGACAATCATGTCGTCCACATACACCTCAACCTCTTTGTGGATCATATCATGTAGTATTGTGGTCGCGTCTGCTGATAAGTAGCTCCAGCGTTCTTCAACCCAAATGGCATTACCCGGTAGCAGTATGTCCCCCACGGGGTGGTGAATGCAGTCTTTTCCCTATCTTCTGGTGCCATCACTATCTGGTTGTATCCTGAGAAGCCGTCCATGAATAAGAGCAATGCATGCCCTGCTGTGAAGTCTACCAACTCATCGATGTGCGGTAAGGAAAAGTCGTCCTTCGGACTAGCTCTGTTCAAATCCCTGAAGTCTACACACACCCGGATCCTGCCATCTTTCTTCGGCACCGGAACAATGTTGGCCAACCAAGTCGGATATTCAGATACCAGCAGGAAGCCTGTGTCGATTTGCTTGGTGACCTCTTCCTTAATCTTAAGAGCCCAATCCGGGCGGATCCTTCTGAGTTTCTGCTTGACAGGTCGGGCCTCGGGGTCAAGGGGGATCCGATGCTGTACAATCTCAGGATCGATTCCAGGCATGTCTTCGTAGGACCACGCGAAAACATCTTTGAAATCTTTTAATAAAGCGACTAAGCGCTCGCGTTCCTCCGAAGACAACGTGGACCCGATCTGGACCAGCCGCGGGTCCTCCTCAGTACCAATGTTCACGGTAATGATTTCATCCATTAATGGTTTAAGAAATCTCTCTTGCTCTTGTTCAATTAAACGTTGTAAAACCGGAGGAACTTCGTCCTCGTCGTTTTCATCAAAGTTTTGAAACTCTGAATTAATGCAATAAATCAAGGGCACAGAAAAGTACTCGGAAACCACAGATAGTTCATTCTCATTAGGCACATCCAAATCGTCCGATTCATTGGTTACAATAGACTCAAATGAAAAGGAAAAAGACGACCTAGACAGGACTGTGGCATCCGGGTTAGCTTCCCCAGGAGTACCAGACTCAGACTCAGTCGAGCTGGAACCTGATTCCGACTCACAGGACTCGGTGGAATCAGACTCCGGCTCACTACCTGACCCGGTGCTGCTGGACAAAAATCCCTCCTCGTACTGCCAAGTGAGAGAGGGTGCGATTGATGCATCCAAGATAGCTGCTGGTTGGCTCGCAGCCGTTTTATCCCCAATCATGGAAACCACGAAGTTATCCCCTAAGCACTCTCGGTCGATCGGAGGATCAGAGAGGAGACATGCCAACGCTACCCCCATTTCAAATTCTGTGCCCTCAGGATCCGCTGCTTTATTCTGCTCAACCTCAGCTGGTGGGTCTGTCTGCTCTGTGGCAACGTCATCCCCGGATAGTTGTAGGTCAAAGAAAATCTCGAAACCTGGTACGCGCTTCTTCTCCGCGTTTAACCATGGCTCTGGGAAGCCGCAAAATGGAAAGTCCTCTCTCGAAGCGTCTGCTCAGGTACCTGGATGGGCCTGCATTAACTCAAAGGCTTCGGCTTGCCGCTCTGGCTCTACCGGCCATTTCTTTTCCTTTCCTCACCCAGTCCTCTTTGGTGGGCAGATAACCCAGTCCAAAGGTATGCGGGTTGTGCGGCACTTCGGCCAACGCAGCGACTCCTTTCCTGCCGCTCCTTCCTAATCCCATCCCAGGGATATGTTGTAGCTTGTTCATGAGGTAGACGGATTGAGCACTGACGTACACACCTTCATTCACAGCCATAATATTCTGCACTACCCGGGCCTCTGCCAAAGTGAACCCTGATAAGAACACATCCTCCATGCCATACTTAATTTTCAAAACTGGTGTAGACACTTCCGGCGGCGGATAGATGGATGAGTTTCCGAAAACAATTGCAACCCCCTTCCCATGAGGGTATTTCAACATCTGGTGTAGAATGGAAGAAACTGCCTTTACTTGGTGCAACCACGGCCGCCCCAAGAGTAAGTTGAAGGTTGTGGGAACGTCCAAGACATGAAATTCAATGTTGTGTTGTCCTGGACCAACCTGGGTCTGAGCCTTGACAGTCCTCATCACTTCCCTGCTGGTATTATCATAAGCTTTGATCACCTGAGTGGTTGGTATGAAGTCCGCGGGTTTCAACCCAATTGTATATGCTGTTCTGGCTGGGCAGACGTTGATAGCAGACCCGGCATCAACAAGTACCACCGGTATCCACTTATCTCTACATTCCACGGAGATGTAGAGGGGTTTGTTATGATTTACGCCCTCAGGCGGCAGTTCTTTGTCTGAAAAGGTTAATGCCGAGGAACCTCCTCCCGGAAAAACCAACCAACCACCGCTCGTGTAGTATCGATGGAGAGTTTGGCCTTGTCCATAGCAGATAGGACGGCCTGCCTATGTACCCTTGATGCCATAAGCAGTCCCCAGATGGAGATATCTGCCTGTATCTTCTTTAACTGTCTTAGTACAGCTTCTTCTTCAATTTGCTTCTCTCTCTGTTTCTCAACCTCTTTATCTTTTCCAAATGTTTCAGGTTGGTCTAGGTGTGGGGGCTTGAAGTACCGCCCGCTCCTGGTCATGTGGTCCACCTCATCGAGGTACCAAGTATCATCTCGTTGAGCGCCTGCCCAATCTTCATCCGTGTGGGCAAGACATAAGTCATCGTCTTCCCACCACATTCCATTAGCATTCAACAGACACCTATCTGGTTCTGGCAAGTTTGTACTCTCGGTACTTTCATCCCATATGCTCACAGCATATCCTACTCTCGTGCCCGCAACACTTTCAATTTCTTCATGATTCTTGGCTTTCCGGATTCTCTCAGAATCCCACTTCTTCTCTTGCTCCTCCCGCGTTAGTACAGTTTGTTGCTCAGTTTTCACAATATCTTGGTCCCGAGCAAAATTCTTTGTACCGGCGCTCTCCGGCAATCCATTCTGACTCTCGGCCCTTCCGGCCATCATTGATACCCCTGCCCCTGCCGGGCCTTGCTCTGGCTGAATTTCCACAACATCGGGCTGATCATCTAACCATCCGATAACTTCCGCCGACTCCTCATATCCAAACCAGTTGACTGTTACATCCCCTGATTCCTGGTCGTTGAAGAACTGGAGGTTGGCAAAGTCCCCTTCCACTGTTGTCAGATCATCTGTCCCTTGTTCAAGTCTGTCCCCCCGAATCATGCACAGTTCAGCTTTTTCTGGCAGCCCCACACTCAGCTTCGACTGGCCCACTGGTAGGATGTATCCGCTTGGATCATAGGCTCTTCCAGCTAGATTCCCAGACTGTTCCATCCCAGACTCAATAATTCTTTCTTCCTCTGAAACCTGCCCCATTCCATCTTCGATGGTCACCACCTCTGGCTCAGATTGGGTTGTGAAGGTGTCCAACATGCACAAGTCAAGCCAGAAGAAGGATCACCTCCGGCTTGGGTAGGTGAGAGGGAGTAATATAGATACTAGGATCGTAGGACACAATCCCAGTTTGGATAAGGTTGACTCTTTTGGGAGATGGATCTTGGTTATGTGCGGGGAGTGGATTGGTTGTGACGTTGGGTTTTTCGGGAGGTAAAAAAATATTTTTGTCAACGAGGTCCTGAATCTCGTGACGCAAGTAAACATTGGTTCAGATTCATGGCCATGCTGCTGGTGGTACGCACAGTACTTGGCCGGGTTGTGGGAAGGGGGGAGTGGATTTGGTAATGGCCTCGGCTCTAGGGGTTTCAGATGCCCCTTTTTTATTAGAACCCCGAGGGCCTTGGACAAAGGCATGTATAGTGGAGTGAAGGTTCTTTGGCCTCTGGACTGATATCTCGGGGCTTGGGTCACGCTTCCCGGATGTCTCGAAAATGGTGTGGCCGCCATGGCCTTGGATGGGGAGGGGGAGTGGTAGTGACCATACCGACCTCCGAAGTCCTTGTGTTTGCAGCGCCACTTGGGCCTACGTTGTTATTGCGGTTGAATGTCCTTCGGGGCTGCTCCCGGTCCTGGTCGATCAAACCTTGCTTCATCGCATCCACGACCAGACTCATCTCGTAACTGAGAAGGTGGGAGTACGATCATCTTCTGATGAGTTTCGGTTGGAGATTGCGCACAATCATCCGGATTTGATCTTTGTCTGTGGGCCTCAAGGTCATCATCGACGCCTTTGCCCTCCATCTAGTTACAAAATCGGAGAAAGACTCCTTAGGTTCCTGCCTCGTCGTTTCGAGATCACGGGTTGTAATCTCGATCTATGTATTGTACGAGTACTGTGCAACGAAGGCCTCAGCCATTTCATCCCAGCTTCTTTTCACGTCATCTTCTAACTTTGCATACCAAATGGCTGCCACACCCGACAAAGTTCGGCCAAACAGGGAAAGCTTTTGTGGTCGGGTTAGGCCCATTGGCCTCAGGATGTCTGAAAACAGCCGGAGATGGACCATAGGATCCCCTGACCCATCAAAACGATCAATCTGTGGCATCTTGAATCTGTCTGGCAATGTTACGGCCACGTCGGTGTACCCATCTTTGATGTCTGGGATGGCCTTCGCCCCCTGCGATTTCTTGAAAAGCTTCTCCAACTTACTCAGTTTTAGAGCTGTATGATCTACCTCGAACTCGAATGGAGAGTCCGGGTGGTTGGGTGTAAGATTCTTGGACAGTTGCGGCAGAAGCGGGGGCAGAGTCAGCCTCGTTGGAAGGTTGGTGTCCTTTTGGATATTCTGGACATTGGGTAGGGTGTTCTGGGTGTTCAGGAGGATATTCTGAGGATTTGGCAGGGTATTCTGACCAGTAGGTGCCTACTTGGGTAGTGGAGCCGCTGGCGGAGGAGGAGCCTGATGTGAAGCAGACGCTGCATTCTGCTATTGTAGCCTAGTAATCAGTTCGGCCTGCTGGGCCATGACTGCGGCTTGTTGTTTAGCAAATTCCGCTTGGCGGATGGCATCCTCTTGCATCTGTTTCATGCTTTCGTGCATTTGGCGCATCATCGCCTCCATCCCTGATGTATTCTCATTGCTCCATCTGAATGACCGGAATGTATCTCTATGGCGTATACGTAAATCTCAACTGACGGTTCTTGTCAAAGTAGCCCTCTTCCAGAATCCTCGCTTCGACACATCGCGCCTCCTCGCCTTCTTCGATAATCGGGGTAGAGAGTGGAACACCGGATGTTCACTAACGAGATCCTCGGATCACGAGTCGGCGACCTCGTGTCCAAAGTGCTTGGGGAGTATTCATCGTTTGGAAGCAATCGTAAAAAGCGCCTAGCAAAAAGATAATAAAGCGAAAAGGAAATGAATAACCAGATAAGCGGCAAAAGATAACAAATTAAATTAAATACACACAACACACAGTCGGGCATACAACACGCAGTTGATAAGTTGAAAATACACTGTCCTCAATCACTGATCACTGTTCCCGTATCACTGTTCCCCAAAACTGAATCCGATATCCGCAGACAACTGATTCTCAGACACTGACTGATGCCCGCAGGCCTGATGCCCAAACTCATAGACTAATACATGCATTCCCTGTAGAGACACACTCTAACAAGCACATAGCAGATAAGTGAGAGCCAAAACACCCCTATGTTGGGGTAGGGTTTCCCTGTCCTATTTTGTCAGGAGCTAGGGTTTTACTACGCACGCAACGGTTTCAAACAACCTATAAACGGGTAAGCAACCTGTCCTAGTTTGGAATGGTCACTATGGATCCGAATATGCACTAGGTCGAATGGTCAAAAAGGGTGCCCCGGTAAAACCAGGGTTTGTGTTCCCATACTGGCAGAGCCCGTAACCGGTCAGCCTTATGGACATGCCTTGACAAGACAAGACTCAAGAACCGCCAGAATAGCAGATGGCAAACACGGTGTCCTAGGCGCACCAATGCAAATGCAATGCAAAGAAACACACAAGTGTAGTCAAAACCAGATATCATGAGTTCGAGTCAAGTTCTCTAAATCCCCAGCAGAGTCGCCAGAAACTGTAGACGTCCCCGAACGCATCCCAGGGAAAGGAGTGCGAGTCCCCCCCCCCCCGGTTCTGGTTCGATATTGGGTCACTACAGTTCGAAGGACTCAAATGTCACGGTTCTCAATCTTGAACCAAAGAGTCCAAATCCGGCAAATCGTTTTGAAAACAGATTTTTTGAAAGAAGTGCCAAACATGGATCGCCGCCAGATCTGAGTCGCCACCTAAATGTTTTTAAATGGGAAATTTAGGAAACCCCGACTCGGTGCCAAAGGCCACGTGTCCGCTATCACCAAAGTTGCCTCTCTAGAACTTGGGTACGATTGGGAAGAAGGTCACCGTGAGCACCCCTTCGCCGATCAAAGACCGGCCTCTACTAACCATGATATCTTATTTTGAAAACATTGTGAGTTCTTATTCTGGTTATTAGCCTAGGTTACTATGTAATGCGCACAGCATACAAGTATAAACTGGGTCGCCTGAATTGGAACAAAACATTTCATGTTTGTTCGTGAAAATGGTTTGCTACCCGCAGGTAGGCTTAAAATGCAGATTTTGCCACCCTCAGGTGGGCTTAGAAGAACAATGGTTTTGCCACTATCTAGTGGGCTTAAAAAGAAACAAATATTTGATGAATTGTCCCAATTCAAGTAACTCAACCTCCACCCACAGGCATTCAAGGCAGTTATATCACATAAGCACATAGCCTCATGGTAAGCATGCTATTCATGCCAGTCACTTACACGCATGCAAGGATGCTAAAGCATAAAACTCACCGAGTACTCCAAGCCAAAATAGAAACTCATTAGAAATCCATGCATGATCCTAGATGCACAGAATTGCCTAATGCAACACATGCAAAGATGCAAATTATAGCAGGCTCGGCTATTCTAAACATAGCATATGAAATGCTACAACTAACACGTATTCAATTTGGAATTGAAATACAAATGCAGTTTGTATGATGCGCCGAAGTCTTGTATACAAAAAAGATGAATGATGCAAACATGTCATTCATCAGTATGCTAATTGAAATATGCCCTATATCTAACCATCGAATGTAAATAAAAGGGAAGAAAGACGTGGGGTTGGAAGACATACATCGCACTCACCCACACTTATTACAATTTTGCCCTCGCGCAGAGGGTCCGAATAAATAATAATACAGTCCCAAATAATACAGTCCGAATAATACAGTCCAAATAATATACAAATTAAAGAAGAAAAGCTGTAAAACTGGCATGCAAGCCAGGGACTGCCTTGACTCCGCTCCGGATAATGAAATGATGCATGTTTGGGCTGCTTTGCGCGGAAATCCACTAGGATGCCCCGATTAGCCTCTGTTTGCAAGGTTCCTCGAAATGCGTGCCAGACTCCGAAAAGTTGCTGATTCTTCATTTTTGCTGCAACAGAGAGCAGGAAAGGGGTAGAGCAATGTATTTCACAAATATATGCATGCCTCGATCCTCGTGCCACCAATCACGCATATCGATGCATGATGGCCGAGGAGCCGAATTGCACAACTCAATATAGAATGAATGCATATGAATACTATAACAAAACCTAACTCCATCATGGATAATCCGGAGTGTCGGTGACTTGGAAATTGAGACCCGTTCCGTCGCTCGGAGTGCGAAACGTGCCTCGTTTCCCGTGCCCGGGCTAACTCCTATCCCGAACACGATATAATATGCATGATATGCATGAAATGTAGCTAATATACAATCTTAACATGCACAATGCTATGAAAATGAGATGCCTCGAAATGCGTGCACACGTGCACGTAAACCGAGGAAATGATCCTAAGGCATGAAATGGCATACGCAATGCAAATTGGACTTATACTAACACGAGTGGAACTCGGCCACACTCACATAAGAGGCCGTGAGATGAAAACAAGATACCTCGAAGTGCATGCACACGGGCACGCAAACCGAGAAAATGACATACGCAATGCAATGAGGCTACAATGGCATATACAATGCAATATGGACTTACACCAACATGAGAGAGCCTCAGCCACACTCACATGGGAGGCCATCAGATGAAAACAAGATACCTCGAAATGCGTGCACACGGGTACGCAAACTGAGAAAATGGCATACGCAATGCGATGAGGCTACAATGGCATATACAATGCAATATGGACTTACACCAACATGAGAGAGCCTCAGCCACACTCACATGGGAGGCCATCAGATGAAAACAAGATACCTCGAAATGCGTGCACACGGGCACGCAAACTGAGAAAATGGCATACGCAATGCAATGAGGCTACAATGGCATATATAATGCAATATGGACTTACACCAACATGAGAGAGCCTCAGCCACACTCACATGGGAGGCCATCGGATGAAAACAAGATACCTCGAAGTGCGTGCCCGCGGGCACGCAAACCGAGAACGGACCCTCGGGTACCAAAATGCCACTCTAATGAGACATGGCAAAGACGTGGAATATGATATGCTAACATGCAAAAATCAGTGACAAAATAAGGGGCAAAACAGCCCCGAAATGAGGCGAAATAATACCCGATGCATGAAATGATCCCGAAACACGGATTTCAATGCATAAAATGGCCTACAGCTATACCATACATGCATAGTTGGTACATGACATGAAAATACAGAAGCAAGGCAGCCCCGAGACAAGCATTTTTACAGTACAAATCATGGCCAAACAGCAGTCACAAGTAGGGCTAGCATGGCATACAAAAAATGGCTCCGCAAAGGAGGCTATGAAACAAGTGGTAGATGAAAAGCCCAAATGGAAAAATACCCTTCTACAACACTGAAGAGGGACTAAAAATATGAACATTTACAGTAGATGACAAGCCTCAAATCAGTATGAAAACATGCTAAAAATGCAATGCAAGATTAAGGATAACAAGAGGCTATAACATGAGGTATACAAAGCATTCATCAAACAGCCAAAGACCCTTAATGAAATATGCCAAGAAGGTCAAAATATGGCCATTTTCAGTTCTGATCATGGCCGGAAACAGGAGCTAGATAAGCCTAAAAAAGCATGCAAAAATGAGGGGCAAAGAGGGGTATAATGGTAAGTATAACATGGAGGCCCCCAACAGTGGTGATCCCTTCTACAATGTTTTAGAGGGACTCAAAATAAGCCTACTCACAATTCATGACACACTCCAAAACAATTTACATATAGGCCAAACAAATCATGCAAATTTACGGTAAATAGGAGGGATTATGAAGTAAGTGCAAGATAGGAGGCTCAAAAAGGATTGAGCCCTTCTTCAATGTTGAAGAGGGGCTCAAAATAGGTCCACTTACAGTATACATTATGCTTGAAAACAGATCACACATAAGCTAGAAATTTCATGCAAAAATGTGACATACCAAGGGGTATTGAAGCAAGTACCAAATGGAGGGCTCAAACAGGGTTGAGCCCTTGAACAAACATGAAGAATGGCTCAAAAAAGGCCTAGTTTCAGTTAGGGTCAGAGCCCAAAATAGTAAGCAAATAGGCTAGAAAAATGGTGCAAAAAATGAGCTAAAAGAGGGGAAATGTGAACTTATCCTTGAAGACTATTCTTTGCTGCCTTTAGGACCAAGGGATGTTGCTTCTAAGCCTCTAAAAAACCTTTCCTTGCTGCTGGAATGGAGTGGTGGTGGTGGTGCTTGGTAGTGATGAAGAAAAGGGGTAGAAACTTAGGGATTTTGAGAGAAAATGAGAGGGAAATAGAGAGAGATGTATGCAAGGCCCTTAGGGAAATTTTTTGTAACCCTAAAACCAGTCTTGGAGGTTGGTTATAAAGGCAAGAGGAGAGGAGAAAAGGTGGAGGGAAATGACACCAAGTTTTCCTCCTCAAGCTCTCCCCCGGATAGAGATATTTTTGGGAGAAAACAGTTATACAGCTGTAAAAAGCTCACCCTGAGGAAGCTGGCCGACCAGCTATTTTTGTTGCAGGTGGCCGGCTGGCTACCCCCCATGGCCAGGCGGCCAAGGGCAAAAATGGAAAGTTGATTTTCTGGCCGGCCACCACATATTGGTGGCCTCCCATGTGTCCTCAACAAAACCCTGTGGTTTAAAATTGGCAACTCTAAAACAGGAGAGAGAATAGGCCACTTTTATGAGGGGTTCAAAAGGTTCAATTTGAGTTGCTGGCCGGCCATGTGATATTAGGGTCCTCCCATGTGTGTACAACACAAATATGTGGTTTGGGCTTGAAGAAAATGCTCCTAGGGTGTTCAACATTGGCGGTGAGAAAAAGCAGGCCGGAGGGCGGAGGGGCATAACTGGTTGCTAAGACAATTGTTGGCATCCCACCCTTCAGTGACCTTCCTGGTGATAAAACAGAGGTACCTTCCAAAAATGAACGAAAACCAATGCAAAACGAATGCTCGGGGGCCAAAACACGCAGTTCGGGGTCCCGAAAATAGGCTGTTAAGCATCGAAAGTGGCATTCGGCCACGAAGTGGGTCTCTCGGACCCCAGTGTCCCTCAAAAGGGAGTAAATAGGATGTATGCCAAAAACCGGAGAAAACGGAGATGGTTAGACTGTCCCGAACCGAGGCACACGGCTTGACGGCTCCGAAAACCAAGAACCGACTCCGAATGGCAAATGGGCAAAACGGCCTTTAAATGTAGCCCACGGCCACTGAGAGATGGTCTACGAGACCTCTCCCTCCCCTCAGGAAGAGAAACAGAGAAAACCGAGTCTGATTCGCAAACCGAGGCAAGGCATAGAAGAGAGTTCGGAAGTCCGGAGGCAGGGCTTACGGCCGCAACTCTGAGACTTCTGAACGAGCACGATATGCAACACCACCAAGCGCTCAACCGGTGACGTCTGAGTCTTAAGGTCGGTAAAAAATGGGGTGTCTATAGCGGGGTAGGGGTTGATGATAATATGCGTCGAGAGTTAGCTTCTGCACTGAGGTGCAAAACTCTATCACTCCCCATGAATTATCTTGGGTTACCACTTGGCGTGAATCCAAGACTGAAATCAACATAGAAGCCGGTGCTCGCTAAGTTCCAAAAAAAGCTTGTACCATGGAAGAGGAAATTTCTATCATTCGCGGGAAGGATTGCAAAGTCTACGAATCTCTTACCTTTCACTTTTCTGATTACCTGTTTCGGTGGAGAAAGAAATTGACAAGATTCAAAGCAGATATTTATGGGGTGATGGTGAGTTGATTAAGAAGCTTCATTTGGTCAAATGGGAGAAAGTAACTATGGAGAAGGAATTTGGGGGTTTGTGAGATGAATGATTCGTTACTTTTAACATGGTGGTGGAGGTTTGGTGTGGAGAAGGACATAATGTGGAGGGAACTGATCTGCGAAATCTACGGTATATAGGAAAAGTGTTGGCTTCCTCATTTACCAATAATGAGGTCACGTTCAGGGCTATGGAGGGAAATAGTGTGTTTATGTTCTTTGTTTTTAGGGAAATATTTACTACAAATTGGGTGATGGGTATAGATTGGCATTCTGGAAGGATAGGTGGGTAAGAGGTGGTGAAGCTTTACGGATACTCTTTCCTAGGTTATACTATTTTGAGTATCAATAAGGATGGAGTTGTGGCAGATTTTATTGAAGTAGTAAATGAAGTGATTTCCTGGAAGTTAGTCTTTATAAGGACTTTGTTTGTGTGGGAGGAAGAGGAGGTTTCTAGAATTCAGCTGCTACTTGATGCAGAAGTGATCACAAGATTGGCTGAACCTGATGAGATTTTGTGGAAGCTGGAGGCCACGGGTTCATTCTCTGTTAAAACGCTTTATAAAGGTTTTGAAGCATCAGTGAGATCAAGGGTGAAAGCATTAAAATTTGTTTGTTAATGTAGCCCACCCAAAAGTGAAGGTCTTCGGATGGGTAGCTTGGTGTAGGAGAATCAAGTTAGCAGATTGATTATTAAGAATGGGGATCATCTCTAATCAGGGGGATGGGTTTTGCAGATTCTGTGGCACTGAGGCTAAATCAGTGGAGCATGTCCTGTTATGGTGCTCGAAGGTATGAAGGGTATGGACTGAAACTCTTCAATGGTGGGGAATGACTTGGGTGGTTCCAGGGTCAGTCCAAGCTTTGTGGAATGGTGGCAAAGCTAGAAATACAAAAAAGCGAAGAAGGTGTTGTGGGAAGTAATTTCGTTTGCAGTTATCTGGTCAGTATGGGTTTTAAGGAACAAATATGTATTTCAAAATGTACAGCCAGATTGGGGAGAGTTGGTTGACTTAATCAAGCACCGGGTTGAGCGTCAAACCAGAGTTGAGGACGGCAACGGCATCCAGGAGCAGTATTCCTTATTGCAGGCATGATCTCTCATTATGTATATGAAGGAATTCAGGGTAAGGGTTACAGTTTGGGTGTGACTAGTGGTTGTGGCTGCTGGTATTTTGCAGGTTAAAAGGCGCATTAGGTTATAGATTGCTAAAGGATGCTCTTGTCCCTAAAGGCTGCTCTGATTACATAGATTGCTCCGGATTGAATTGTTTGCTCCACATCTGGGGGTGCATTGATTGCTTTGAATGAGCTGGTTTTTTAGCATTGTTTGTTTTGGGCATGTCGGCCTTGGTTTTTGTTTATTGTTTGTTCTGTTTGGTGTTTATCTTCTTCTTCTTTTTTTTTTTTTTTTTTTGTTGGCTTCTCACCAACCTTAGAGGCTTGTGCTAGCATATGATTAGGTATGCTTCTCAGTGTCAACCTAATCGGGATCATGTAGTGCTACTATGATGCTCTTTACACTTTCCTTCCCTTTATTGATGTAAACTCATATGGTTTGTATGTTGTTTTCATCAATAAAGTCCTGTTTCTTTGCTGATTCAAAAAAAAAAAAAAAAAATACTTTCAATGAGTAAGGGAATCCGAAGAATTCATCCATAGTGTAATATAACTACTATCACACACATAGAAGATAGAAAATTAGAAAGTAAAAAACACTTCAAACTGTGAAGGTAAAAATTCCACTCAATCCACTAGCTAACAAATCAAGTTTACAAGTACACAATACCCAAACAAAGATCCCACCTACCAAATTCATGAGCAGTTTCGTAGTTCTGATTTTCAGTCCATCTGTTCCGATCTTTCCTTGAAACTCTTCAAATCCGCTATCCCCGCTATCATGCCACAACCAAAAGTCCACATGAACACAACCCTCAACACCAAGCCATAGATGGGTGAACATGCCTAAATCTATATGAATAGAGTTTATTCAAGGAACCAATCCTTACTCTCACTGGCTACTGATTTTAAGTACTGAGATTACCAAGAGAACTTAGTTCTCTCACGAAGATTACCAAGAACTTTGAATGGAAGAATGTGGACTAAAACTCCGTTTGTTTTGATGTAAAATATTTTTATTTTGCATTATTTTTCCAAAAATGACTTACCTTTAATAACTTCATAAGTCAATTTTTACAAAGTTAACTCTTACTTACTACTTTTTTGACATATCTAGTCGTTTCAAATAAATATCTTAGCAAACTAAAAAGTCATAAATGACACTTTATTGAATCAAAATTTATCTATAGGACAATAAAATATTTTTATTTCAAGTGTCAACCAAACAACAAAAAACAAAAACAAAAACAAACAAAAAAAATTTTGTGTGAAATCAATTTACAAGAAAAATATATTTTGTGTAAAATATTTTACGTTGAAACAAACGGAGCCTAAATGAAAACCTCCATGTCTATAGAAGTCACATAGAAGTGACCAAGACAACTATATAGGAACAAGAATCCTAAAGATCTTCCAAGAAAATAGTAATACCTTCACACAAAATAAGCCACCCCCTCTCTTTCTCTCTCACTCTATTTAGTTTTTTCCCCCCATTTCATTCTACATTGGTAATAATTTAACAAGCATCGGAGACTGTTTTCAGCTACGTTGCTTTGTTAACATTTCAACTTGAAAAGAGAATAACAAACTCCATCATTGACCATCAATGATAACGGCATATGACACAAAATCAATAATCTTTATAGTATTCTGTTGAAACTGGAATTGTAAATCTCAAGACCATCACCTCCATAGCATCCTAATAAATTTCTTGAAATTGATATTGGTTCATAAACAGACATATTAAAGCAACAAACGGGGGAACCTACATATATGATGAACATGTGTGTGTTTGTGTGTGTGTGTGTGTGTGTGTGTGAAGATCCAGAGCAGAAGACTTACAAAACTGAACAAATTCAGCATGGAAATGGAAATGGAAATGGAAAAGGAAAATTGCAGTTTACTATAATTTTGAAGACATAAAAAAACATTTGTATCCTGTTCCACCATGGAAATACTTGTAAAAACCAAACCATTCACATCCATATTTTCATACAATTTTATATAAATTCTTAGGGGTAACTATTTTCTTACATTAGAAGGGTGGACCTGGTGTAGCGGTAAAGCTACCCCTTAGTAACCGGGTGGTCATGGGCTTCTCTGCTTGCAGGGTAGGGCTGTGTACATCAACCCTTCCCCAAACCCAGCTTAAGCGGGAGTTTCGTACACTGGGTACGCCCTTTTTTTAACTGTTTTATGACATTAATGAAAAAGGAAGCATGATATCTATAAGTCTCAAAAAAGGGGAAGAAACCCCAGCACCCTGTTCTAACTTTTATATATTTTGAATTAGTGAACACATCAGAACCATGTTCAGCATGAGCAAAAGACTTTACCCTAAGGTGTGTACGTGCTACTTGAATTTATGTAAGGGCAAAATTCATTTTAGCCCCCAGTGGTTTGACTCTGAAGCACTTTACCTCTCTATCATTTGAAAATCATCAATAAGCCTTCTTGTGAGACTATTTTACACTTTATCCCCTTAAGTCTGTCCAAAATGACGGAAAGTGTTCCATACGCACCAAAATAGTGAGTTGCCAATGAAGAAAAATAAAATCAAATATAAAATGAAATGTTAAATGACAATTGTGCCCTTCATCTTCATTGTCTCTTCTTCAATCAATTTGAAACCCATCTTCATTGTCTCCTTCTTCATTCTCTCCAAGCCACTCCCGCCGCCCCATCCTTCTCTGAACCATCTCCTATGACATCCTCTCCCCTTCCCTCCCATCTCATCATTCATGTCCCTCCTGCCATCCCAGATCTGCATCACTGCATCTCAAACCACCGCCACTGCCCCTTTTCCTTTCCCGATCATTGCCACGGTCCTCCTCCAGTGAGGAATGATTTCGCAAGTTCTTGATAACCAACTATTGAATCTTCAGAATCTATGAAGACCACCCACTATTGGTTCTTCAGATTCATCAAATGATTCATCATCCTCAGGCAATTTGCTGTTATATATACTATATATTGCGTATGTTTGTATGTATGTATGTATATATACCAGTTTGTGTAAAATACAATTAAATTAAGTAGGTAAAGTGCTCCAACGTTAAACCATAAGGGATAAAGTGAATTTTGCCCTATATATATGGCGGTGTTTGGCAAGTTGGTTTTTGGATTTTTTTTTTTTTTTGATTTTTTTCACTACAAGACAAATATTTTACAAAATCTAAAAAACCCAATCCAAACAAAATATCACATCAAACCTTAAAATCATTTCACTTTTTCTCTCACAAACATCACATTCAATCACAAAAAAATCCAACTATTTTTCCAAACACAAAAAAAAATTTCTCCACTAATATCTTACAACTCAAAAAACCTACATAAAAACTCACTTCCCAAACACCCACATAATATGCCAATCTAAAAGTACACAATTTCAAATCAAGAAAGTGTGTTCTTTTGTAGTAATCATAGAAAACAAGTTCAGCCAAAACCTGTTACACCAGGTAAAATGTAGAATTTTCTACTTCTCAACCCAGTGGACAAATTATAGCCCTGTTTGGTAGAGCTGTGGGAAAGTGCTTATAGCTTATGCCTAAACAGCTTATAGCTTATAACTTTCAAATAGTTCGATTTCAATTTTATTCTTAAAGCATCTCCTGCCCCACTCAAAGAATAAGCTGATTTCTGACTTCCACAAAGCTATAAGCTATAAGGTATAAGCTAAACCAAACACATCAAAATAGCTTAAATTAAGCTGAAAGCTGAAATAAGCTGTAAATAATTTCTGCCAAACAGACACATAGTGAAGTCCATTCTAAGTTCCAAGCACCCATTATTAACATATCATTGCTCTAAAATGATATTTAAACCTTTGTGAAACCAACCCAAATTTGCAGTTTGAATCTTCCTTTCTCCAAATTTAGTGTCATAAAAAACAAATGAAGATGTTGACTCCAATGACTCTAGAACCTTCAATTCATGGAAAAACTTCCATTAGAAGCAGCAAGCTCAAGTACTTAGAATTTCATCCGGTATTGAAACGTTCAGCCCAGATAATCAAATTTCCAATAAAAAATGTATTCCTTACTCTCACATGTTCATGCAATGTTGCTAAGCAATACCACAGTACATGTCAGACGCCAAAGACAAGTACCAAGAGAAACAAAGACCAACTGATAAATACTAGATAACCAGTCCGTACATAAACAGATCTAAACAAAATTAAATTTACCACAGGATAACATACTCAACCAGGTATAAAAACATGCAAAATCATGTTTCGTGTTAATCAGCAAAATAACTGCAAGTTAGATCACAGAAAGACCAAACAAAAAGCTATACATATATCCTCTCTCTTCTCGAAGTTGACACTGACATTCTTCCTCCATCCACTGAGCATGATCTGCAAGCTTCTTTTTGTAAGCACTAGTGACAAACTTGCCCTTGTCTGCAAAGAGGTGGTCATCTTTGCTTCTCTCTTTAGCAAGTTTTCTCTCATATATTATCTCATGTTCTCACTCACATTTTTTTGCTTTCTCAATCAGTGCTTGAATATACTTCAGCTACAACAGAAAATCAAGGGCTGGTCAATTTTTATTTTTATTTTTTTCCTGATAATACTAAGGGAAGATCAATAAAAAAATAAAGAAACTCACAGCTTGCTTCTTTTCCACACTTGCATGCACACTCATATCAAAAAGGGAAAAAAATATATATATAGAAGGTAGTAGGTACTAAATATCCTTGACACATAATGGACTATATCACCATCTATCTTACATCAGAGTGGTCACCCAAGAAGAAAAATAATAGAACGATAATAAATACTCTTAACACATAATGGACAATATCACCATTTATTTCACATCAGAGTGATCACCCACTGGTCAGATTTGCTTTCCTGTTTACGAAATTTTGATGCAATTGTAAGACAAGTGCGGTGAACACTCTCCTACTAATAGTGAGCCCAAAATTAATGTTCATTAGCACAAAAAGTAGGTTGGGGGGTTGGATTTAGTTGGGTTTTGCGGTTGACAAAGTAGTAAGAACATGAGTTTTAAAGGTTTGTATTAGAGTCACAAATGGGTATGGGTTTTAGAATAAAAGCACAAGGTTTGGGGCCTGTTATAGGAACTATGAACACTAATTATGTTTTTGAAGCTCGTTTTGAAATTTCCCAATTGAAGGAAGATTATTTGGTGCCATTTCTATAATTTTTTCCACTTTAGTAGCTTCCTTCGCAATTTGGGCATCTTAAAAATATCAAGATCCAGTAGTTTTTTTGGTCTGCCAAGATTGCTTGAATCTATAGAATCTGCAGAAGAGTTAGGTAATTGCAACCCTTCTACAAGGGTTGTTGCTTGTTGGATGCTATGCATAGGAGGAGGTTCATTAGATAACTCTCTTGATATAGAACTCAAACAACTGATATTGGCTCCAATACCAGCAATTGATTCTTTAGTTTTGTTGGTTATTAACATAATGATCATTGGATGCTTTGGTTTCAACTCTAGCCCTCTTCAAGAACAACATGGGGAGCCATCTCTCCTTTAATATAATATGGTCATCTTTCGCCTTAGGTAGATTTTGTACTTCATTTGTAAGTCGTAACTTTAATTGTGTAGGATTTTTTTTCTTCAACAACAATATTCAGCTTCAGTGTGACTTCTTGTGCATGCCCCACACAACAGAGTAGAGTGGCTGTTGTGTCGATTATATAGCTCTAAATCCAGTGCATGTTTGGCGGGGGAGGGGGGGTCTTCCACAAATTTGCTTCGAGTTTTAGACACCTTAAATCTTTGCCCATACTCTGCAAACAATATTCTTCTATGTCTTGAATTAACAAATTGTTCTCATAAATTTTCATGATTATTTGAAACCATGTGCTTTTCACAAAGCTTAGATTTCATCTCTTACTATGTGCTTAATGATGGCAATTCCAATCTTCTTATATCTCCTACAATACCATACAAATTACCAACATATTTGTGCCAAGCCTACAAGTTTCAACTCAACAAATCTCACTTTCCGATCATCCTTCCAATTTCCAATCATGTCAATCGAAATTCCTCAATCAAAGAAAGACAATTAAAGAACACTATATGACTATAAAGCATCAACACTTCAAAATAAGTGCCGTATCCGTGTCGGACACACAGACACTTCGAAGACACGCGGATACTTCGAGGACACGTGTGGGACACACCACATGGCATGTCTCCTTATTTAATTAAGGGATAATTACCAAAAAAACAAAAACAAAAACAAAAAACCTAGGGTTGAGTTTTGTAACAAAATAAACCCTGAATTTTTAATTTTGTCAATTTAAACCCCAATCTTTTGATTTGCTTTCAATCTAAACCATTTGCCTATTTTTGTTAAAGTATTTTAGTTATTAAACTCAATGTAAGTATAAATAAAATGTCTAAAATATCATTTTTCATTGAGTTTAATGACTTAAACACTAATTTTTCGATTGATTTTACGGAACGGAAATAGATAAATGGTTTATATTGAAAACAAATAAAAAGTTTGGGGTTTAAATTGATAAAATTAAAAACTTAAGGTTTAATTTGTCAAAATGGTCAAACCATGAAAACATACTTTATTGCCGTGTCCCTGTCCCCATTTTTTTGAAATCGCCGTATCCCATATCCGCATCCATGTCCGTATCTATGTCTATGCTTCTTAGCTATATGATGACCACTTCCTTTAAAGTCCGAAACTTCTCTCTTATAGTGCATGAGATATGGTCTCTTCTCCAAAATTCTCTAGCCCAACCTACCATGAAATGTTGTAGTACAAAAGACCACCTACTTTATGAAAACATAGTGCCGAAAACTTAAGCTCTAATACCAAATTTCTGTAGGACAGTGCATGTGGTATTTAAAGGATGAAATTTGTTGGCTTTTGTTGTTTAATTTAATAAATGGTGGGAAATTTAGGACTTCTAATAGTGTATGGAAGGGTGTGTAGGGTTAGAGCTGAATCAAATTGGAAAAAGGGACCAAATCTGGAGGAGTCCTCAGCACTGAATAGTACCCATGAACAATTCCAAGGGAGCTTTAAAAGCTCTGAATAAATTCTTTAAACTGAACTCTATTGAATTAGAGACATTACATTAGCTTATACAGACTTTGGAAACTTCCTACACCAACTAGGATTAGGATTCCTAAATAGGAAACTAGACTTTTAACTTTTAAAACCAAATAAGACCAATAAATAAAAACCACCAATACATAACTCGACCCATGGGTAGCCATGCTCAGAAATTCCTGAAATTACCAAAATATCCCAAACTTACAAAGCACTAGAAAACATGTGAAAAACAAACAAGATTTAAACGTAACCTAAATAATTGTAAAATATGACTCATCTAAAAACTTAATTATACATGGTTCCAATTGATGCCCAGTAAGTGCAGCTTGAAACAAAGCAATTTCCAAACTTTATTGCCCCTTTAATTTTACTTTTTCATGATCTTATGGCCTGCATCAAATTGGCTTGGTCAGCTGATAAAGTTTTAATTATAAAAGACAGGAACCGGTACATATTCGAAAACTTGATTTCTCCAAGATTGATTTGATGGACATATAATTGATTAACAAATGGAACCCAATCTGGAACTTAATCTGCATAAAAAAAAAAATGCCAACACAGAGGATAAGTAGATCCTAGTATATTTGAACGTGAAGTACTAGACTGTAAACATATAATAGTTTCGGCATGAACTTATTACCAACATAAAAAATAAATAAATAAATAAAATTTACACCCAAGAACAAAAAAAGAACTAAGAATGAAATTAACAAAGAGCAAATCATGAAGTAACACATGCAAGATATATAATTTTATATTATATATATATATATTAATATTTTAGTCAAAGTACATAATTTTTAAAGTCTAAAGGAGAAGAACAGGTAAAATTTTACATGTTTTTGTTTTATGTTTGAATTCCAAATTATTTTATTCAAACTTGTAATGTATTTTATGTGTCAAAGTGTATCCGACGAGTGTTGTGTCAGTGTCCAACACAGAGTCGGATACGACATGCTACCTTCTTAGAAGTGTTTGTGCTTCTTAGGCCTATAGATTTTGGGCGAGATACATGAAATATAGGAGTGCATTAAGAGTGTTGTGTGATTATAGGTCTTTTGTTAAGTTGAAGGGAAAAAAATGTAGGACTACTCTAAGACCTGCTATTCAATGTTGGGCGGTTAAGAAAACACATGCTAACAAAATGAGTGTATGGAAATGAGAATATTAAAATGGATGAGCTGTGTTACAAGAATATATAATATAAAAAATTAATCCATTAGGAAGAAGTTAGAACAGACATCAATTGAAGACAGGGTGGAGGACAAGTGCACCACTTGTTGCATCATCTTGAGGTTACGAAGAACTATGAAATTTATTTTTCTCGACGTTTTAGGCCTGCTGGGTGATTCCTGCAACACATTTTGAAGTTTCTAACATGTTGGGGTAGTGGTTATAGATAGAAGAGGAAAAGAAAATCTTGAGTGGCAACGTTATGTGTCGTGTGGTTGCTTGTGAAGAGAAAAGAATAGATGAACATTTGAAGACAGAGATTTGGGGATACATAGGCTCAATGTGTTTGTTGCATACTTTTCAACAACGGTGTAAAAGCTTTTTCTTTTCTAATCCTCTTTTGCTTGTAGATTTTATAGGAGAACTCAATTTTTTGTGTTGAGCCTTTCTGATACAGAGACTTTGCCCTTTTTTATTGTGTGTGTGTGTGTGTGTGTGTGTGTGAGAGAGAGAGAGAGAGAGAGAGAGAGATGGTATGGGCCATATGGCCATGTGCATCATAGACTAATTAACACTGAAAGTAGGAGTGATTTGATCCATATGCAGGGTGCTAAAGGAAATAGAGGAATGATTGCTTGGGTTAAAAGTGATAAAAAATGACATGTATATCTATCACAAGTATATCTATAACTTAACTGAAGATATGACTGAATAGACCCAACTAGAGGAAATGGATCCACATAGCCAGCCTGAAATAATTGGGACAAATGCAGAGTTGAGACATCAAATTTGGAGGTCTGTCATTGTAATGGTACTAAGGTTACACATAAGCATCAAATTTAATATGCCTCACATCAAATTTTATTATAACTTGACAAATTGTTACCAACTAAATAGAGTAGTGATTCATCATGTCATCTCCCGACTTTGGTTGGAAAAGAAAAAGATGAACTTAGGAAATAAAAAGGGAAAAAAAAATTGAATTAAGGTCTATTCATGCATTAACATAAAGTCACTTAATCTGATTATTAACTTCAGCATACTTTTTAAACCGATTATGATTTAATTATTCAAAATCAATTCCCAAGTTTGTGTGGTCTAAATTATAAAATATAAACCAAATATTCAGTTTAACTTATGAGAAGTACAAATGCGGTATGCTTATGGAATGTGCTTATAAGAAGCAAATAATGTAAGATTACCTTTTTCTCCTAACGATCATGCGCCAAAGGACGCACCACTTTCTCTTTCATTTCATCATATACTCCATCATAACCAAACATGGAAGGGTCCTCTTCCAAGGCTTTCTTATGCTGCTCCTTAATCTAGTCAAAGGAAGAAAAAAAAATATTACATTTAGGGGGAAAAAAAAAGGAGAAATCAGACAGAAAATAGATATCTCTTTCTACACAGCTCACATCCTTGTGAGCCTTATTCTTGCTGGCCTGGCAAGAAATCTCTTTCTTAACGTCATCTTCATCCTCATCACAGAAACCAAGAGGAGGTGGGAGGGGAGGTCTTGCTGGCTGCTTCTTATGCTGGGATGGCTGAACCCTAAGTTGCAAACCGTACTTCTTCATTTTACTTTATTACTCTGAAATAACAAAAATAAGATGTTAGAACATGATCACATGAACTTTAAATTTTTTTTATTTTTTTTTTAAAAAAACAATTTTTTGGCAAGTGGGAATGCAGAACTGCAGTAAATCTCTATATCTAGAAATGGATAGTGACATTTTGGTTTGCACCAACAAAATTTCAACCCTCGATGTCATAATTCTAGCTAGACAAGTGTAAGCATGATTGATCAGAATTATAGGACAGAAGATTTAAACTTTCATGCATATGGGAACAAAAATGCTAATTGATTGAATCTTATTGATATATTATGTATGGGAAATGCTAAGGGTGTGTACCATATGCAAGTTATGCCATTTGTGAATTTGATTACCATAAATGGCATAAGTCAATATTATAGGAGACGTAACTAAAAAAAAAAAAAATTGTTATAATCAAACATTACATAAGGTATAAGTTATAACTAAATAACTCTTGGATCATAACCATCATCACAATGTGTCATAACTAACAACACAGTAAGTCATAACCAAAGACACAAACGTCGTAACCAAAGGTGCATATGGTATACACTCAAAGGGAGTGTATACCACAGAATTTCCCATTATGTATAGAACATTGTATACTTGAAAACAGGAGCAGACCCAAGAATATATCTCAGGCTCGGGGGCTTTAAATATTTATCATAACAAAATTTACAATTAAAAATACATTTGAAGAAAATTAAATTTTAATGAGACTGCACACAAACATATCACAACTAAACCATTTTATAAATTAAGCAAATAGAATTATTGGTCAATCTCAAGTCTCAACCAAAATTTGTACAAAACAAGTATTAAAATAAATATTTTCTCTAAATAAATCAATGCTAACTATTCATTGTTTCATTTACATTAAGTAATAGTTAAAATTCTCAATTCAATAATTACACAGACCTATGTTTTATTTTATATTACAATTACTAACTAAATTGACTTCTGTTTAATTTTATCAAGAACAATACACTCAATGAAAATATCACAATGATTTTTATTTGACATAAAATATTCTTTAGTTTTTCAATATTTTTTGGGGGAAAAAAGTTTCGTAGTAGTTTTTCTTTTCTTTTTTTTTTGTAAATAAAAATTTTATTCAAAAACAGCCAAGAGGGATGGAACCTTTGTACACCATGCATCAAAGGCTATAAACCCTCTCCAAAATAAAGCTCTCCAAAAAAGTCTACAAGGGAAACGCAACAAAAGGGAAATGTTGTGGTACACACCCCTCAAAAAAGTGTGTACCGTATGCACCTTGAGAAGGAATAAAAATCTCCACAAGAACTATGTGGTCCCAACACTACCACGTGACGTAGTTATGGATTATTACCTATATGGCAGTTGGCAAATCCTAATCAAACACTACAACAGTATTATATACGGAGTAGAACTCGTCATGAAATGAGATTGCATTTACATAAAAGTCCTAAACAACCAAAGATTGTTTAAAAAAAGACTCCTAGAGCACTCAGACTACTTGTTAGGTAAGGCAATGGATTATTATAAATAGACCACACCCCATGGGTTGAGGTACACTATTATTTTTTATGAAATTTGTCCATTAAATATTTTTATAATATTGGAGGACCAACTTGGATGATGAGTACCCCGACCGTTCAATGGTGGGGTGTTTTATCTTGTAGATGGCGAACATGTGGTGGTTCCGATTACCTTCTTCATTGGATTTCATCATCATCCAAGATAGAATTTTTATGTCCGTGACACACCTGTGATGTTTTTTTGTAGTTTATGTTTCGTACTTTTGTGGTAAATGTTACATAATTTTTTAGGGTGCATATGGTACACACCTCAAAAGTGTGTACCATAGCATTTCTCTGGACAAAAATGTAAACATAAGCTCCAATTTGTGTAACAAAAATACTTCATCCACACAAAAATACCCTCGACTCCCTTGAATGAGCTGGCACAATTTGAACCCAAATCCAACCCACGCTCCTCTCTTTCCTCTCAAATGGTAAACAAATGATGGGTCTCTCTCTCTCTCTCTCTCTCTCTCAAAGCCTTCTTCTTCTCTCTATATCTCAAACTTGAAACAGAGCTCTCTCTCTCTCTCTCAAGACCGCTGACACATACGCTCCTCACCCTCTTCTCGTCTTTGGCAGCGATCGAACCCTCCTCTCCTCTCCTCTCTGTCGACGATCTCAAGTAACTCCCGACATCGCATATTTCAATCTCACATTGAAGCTTTTTGCATTTGTTCATTCTGGTTTTGTGAGGTGGAGCATACACTTGAATTAGTTCAAATCTATGTAATTGAAACTAGGGTTTCGAATTAGGCTTTAATTTCTGTTTGAGAATCATAACTATTACTTCCTAATTTCTGACATTCATTCTATTAGGGTTTTAAATATATAAAAAAAAAAAATTGGGGCTTTTCAATTTATGAATTAAAAATTGGGGATTATTGAACATGAAAAATTGGAGGTCATAGATAGTTTTGATTAAAAATTGGGGATTGTTGATTGCATCCATATCTTCTGTTTTCATAATCTCTAAAGGAAGAGTGCAAAGTTGGCTAATAGACGAAGCACCTCAGGTTCAGCCATTTTTTTGTTTTGAGTGTTTGTTTGCAGTACTAGGCTTTGTGTTTGAAGGCATAAAATGGTGAGCTGAACTGAGTTTTAAAATTGGGAATTCGCAATGCTCCAAGTGATCTGTGGCAATGCAAGAGTATATGCATATGCTTACTATAAAATCTTTTTTTTTTTTTTTTTAATATTTGAAAACAATTATTAGGCAAATTGCTTTTGCTTATTTCTTTGATGGCAACCTATGAAGCACAAACACGAACACGGATACAGGACACGGTGATTTCAAAAAAATTAAGACACGGACACGATAGGAGACGCAATAAATTTTTTTTAAATATATATATACATGTATTTGCAACGTAGATTAATATTATGTTACCAAACTCTTCTTCTGCCACTACTTTCTCAAATTCAACACATATTTCCTATAAATTATAACCATTATAAATTAATTTTATTCATGGAAATCCAAAAAGAATAAAATTTATTCTACAATATATAAATATATAAAGAAAAAAAATTAAATAAAAATAAACAATATATATATATTTATTATATAGAAATAGAGTATAATCAACAAAAATAAATAAATAAATAAATAAAGAAGAGAGAGAGTCAGACCATAGAGTATAATCAGAAAATAAAATAAAATAAAGAGAGACAGATCATAGAGTATAATAAAATAAATAAATAAATGGAAGAGAGATGAGTCACGAAAGAAGACTAGAGAGAGAGACAGAGAGAGCAATAATCAAAAGAAAAAAAATAAAGAAAGAAAGAACGAGAGATGAGAAGACGAGAGACAGAGAGAAAGAGAAAGGAGACTAATGAGAGGTAAGAAAACGAGAGGCAGATTGGTTTGTTTATTCGAGAGAGACTTTGATGTGTTTATTCAAGAGTGAGTTGGTGGATCCTCCTTTGTGTAATGCAAGATTTACATGGTCTAATCTTCAAGAGAATTTGGTGTGCTGCAGATTAGATAAATTTTTATATTCTTTGGGGTGGGAAGGGGTTTTTCCCAATTTAAGACAAGAATCGCTACCTAGATTAGTTTCAGATCACTGTCCTATTGTGATTGAAAGTTGTCCATTAAAATGGGGTCCGGTGCCTTTTAGATTTGAGAACATATGGTTGGAGCATACATCTTTTAAACAAAATTTTGAAGAATGGTGGACGAATGCTAGCTATCATGGTTAGGAGAGTTTTAAATTTATGAGAAAGTTGAAGTTGGTAAAGGAGAAGGTGAAGTGCTGGAATAGGGAGGTTTTTGGGAATTTGGAGTCTTCAAAAAAGGAGGTGATGAGTAGAATAGAAGAGTTAAGACGCTTTGGAGTTGCAAGGGGCGTTAGCTGAGTCTTTTAGGAGGGAAAGATCGGAGTTGAGATTAAAATTAGAAGAGCTGACTTTTTGGGAACAAGTTTCTTGGACTCAAAAAGCAAAAATCAAATGGTTGATGGAAAGGGATGTTAATTCAAAAAAATTTCATAGGGTTGCAGATGGGTAAAGAAAGAAGAAGTTCATTAAGAGATTGGAAATAAACCTAGGGGTACTGGTGGAAAGGGAGAATCAAATTGTCAGCGGCATTTACAACTTTTATTCTAAGCTTTATTTGAAGGAAGAGATGAGTAGACCAGGGATTGAAGGATTGGAATGAAGAACCATTGATCTGACAATTGCAACATAGCTTGAAAGGCCTTTTGATGAATCAGAAATTCGAGAGGCGGTTTTTGATTGTGAAAGAGACAGAGCTCCAGATCCGGATGGTTTCTCCATAGCGGTCTTTCAGGATTGTTGGGAGGTAGTGAAAGGGGATTTGTTGAAAGTGTTTTTGGAATTTCATGAGTCGGGGGTTGTTAATTTAAGAACAAATGCTACGTTCATCTGTTTGATTCCTAAGAAAGTGAATGCTGTTAGAGTGGGAGATTTTAGGTCTATCAGTTTGATAACGTCGTTGTATAAGATTTTGGGAAAGATTTTATCAAAACGATTGAGGATGTCTTTAGGAAATACAGTGTTTAGGGCGCAAGGAGCTTTTGTCAAAGGAAGACAAATCATAGATGTTGCCTTAGTAGCAAATGAAGTAGTGGAAGAATATAGGAGTTCAGGAAGGGAAGGTCTTATTTTTAAGATAGATTTTGAGAAGGCATACAACCATGTGAATTGACAGTTTTTGGATTTTGTATTGGATAAGAAGGGATATGGTGGGCGGTGGAGATCTTGGATTAGGGGTTGTCTGTCGACTTGTAATATGTCAATCATAGTGAACGGTAAACCAGGGGAATGCTTTACGGCTTCGCAGGGGCTACGACAAGGAGACCCACTATCTCCTTTTCTTTTTATTTTGGTGATCGATGTTCTGGGAAGGATGGTTGATAGAGCTAAAGAAGCAGGTCTTTTTGCGGGGTTGGAGGTGGAGCGGGATAGAGTTAGTATGACTCATTTACAATATGCGGATGATACCATATTTTTTTCCTCAGGAGATGAAAGTCAGCTACTTAATCTTCATTCGATTTTGAGACTTTTTGGGATTATTTCCGGGCTTAAGGTCAATTTTGGGAAAAGTAGTGTGGTGGGTATCAATATGCAACAAGATCAACTTCAGAAAAGGGCATCACTTTTAGGATGTGGTATAGAGTTACTTCTGTTTAAATATTTGGGACTTCCATTGGAGGGTAATCCTAGGAGTGAAGCTTTTTGGTCTCCTATGGTGGAAAAGATTGGCAAAAGATTGGAAGGGTGGAGTAAGCCTTTATTATCACGTGGGGGTAGATACACTTTGATTAGGTCTATTTTGAGTGGTATCCCTATTTATTATTTATCTTTATTCAAGATTCCGGTTAAGGTGGCAAAGTCTCTAGAAAAGTTGATGAGGGATTTTCTTTGGAAAGGGAAGGATGAGGGGAAAAAGGATCACCTGGTGAATTGGGAGTTAGTGTCGTTACCTAAGGAGAAGGGGGGTTTGGCTACTGGTAATATTGTGGCTAGGAACATGGCTCTTATTGGCAAGTGGTTATGGAGATTTCCTCTTGAGGTTAATTCATTATGGCATTCGGTTATAAGAAGCAAATATGGGACTCATGACAATGGTAGGGATTCACGGGTGGTTTTGAAGGGTAATTGTCGTGCTCCTTGGAAGTCTATTTCTCAAATTTTCACATGTTGGTCTCGTCATCTTTCTGTTCGGGTGGGCAATGGGGAACTCGTTCGATTTTGGGAGGATGTTTGGATGGGTCAGTCTTCTTTTGCTGTCGATTTCCCACATCTATATAGAGTGGCTCGTTCTCATAATTCTTCAATTGCGTCCATGGCTTGCTCACTTTTGGCTCCAATTTCCTAGAATTTTGATTTTTCTAGGAATCTTAATGATAGGGAGGCTTCTCAATTGACTTCTTTATTGGCCAGAATTGATCATTTTTCTTTATCTCCTCTGTTGGAGGACAAGTAGGTTTGGGCTCTTCATTCGTCCGTGATATTTTCTTGTAAGTCTTTTTTTGAGTACATCATTGATAATCCTCATGTTCCTCAGTTTTCTTTTTGCAAAAAAGTTTGGAAGGCTTGTGGTCCCCTAAAAGTAAAGGTGTTCATGTGGGCCTTGGTTCATGGAGGCATTTTGACAAATGATACATTGCAAAAAAGGAGACCCAATCGTTTTCTAAATCCTCAATGGTGCATTCTGTGCTTTAAAAATGGGAATCCGCGGATCATTTATTCTTACATTGTCCAATAGCGTTAAATTTATGGCATAAATTGTTTTCTTTGGGAAACGTGGCATGGGTAGCCCCAAAAAGGTGTACGTATATGCTCCTAGTGGATTTTCGCACTTTTGGAGGATCAAAGAGAGCCAAAATGCTTTAGTCTTGTACCGTTTTTGCAACTTTTTGGGTTCTATGGAGAGAGAAATGCAAGGTTGTTTGATGAAAAGTTTCGGGAAGTGGGTTGTTTGTGGGATAATGTTTGTCATTTAACTTCTTTCTGGGTGTCGAGGAACTCTTTATTCAAGGGAGTTTCTCTTTTTTTGGTAGTTAGAGATTGGTTGGCGGTTTGTGATGCATAGGATTTTGCCCGTGTTTAGCTTGTTTGGGGGTTTCCAATTTTGTTTTGTTTTCTCTTTGTCCTTTTGTAAGAGGATGCCTCATCCTCAATTCCTTTTCTTATTTATCAATAAAGCTTTTGTTGTTGATCAAAAAAAAAAGAAAACAAGAGGCAGAGAAAAGAAAGAGAGAGAGAGAGAGAGAGAGAAGAGGTGAGACACCCAAAGACGAGAGACTTACCACGATGGAGATCGATTGAGATTGAGCTCGATGGAGATGGAGATCGACTTCGGACTTCACTAGATGAATAGGTTCAATTTTCTCCTCTTTTTTTTCTTCTGATTTTGAAATTAGGTCTCTCCACCTTGCCGTGTCCCCAAAGTGTCCCACACCAAAAAAAAAAAAAAAAGGCATGTGTCCCCGTGTCCGACACCGCTACGACGTCGATTTTGAAGTGTCCATACTTCATATATAGGACTCTTTCCAGGAAGTAACCAAACACCATTATCTAGGATCTTTCTTGATTGAAAAATTGAGCAAATATAAGCAATTTGGGCACCAAATGTAGATCAGAAAACAGAACTAATTTTTTTCTTGCTTCTTGCAAGGAAAAAGCTCCAAACCACATCCCTAGCTTTGTGGTCACTTTAGCTATTAAAAACTAATTTGGGCACACATCCTCTGAACAATCTATTATGGTCCAAAAGATCAATTGATAAGCCTTTGGAACATGAATAACTACTTGAGAATATCAGGAACTCCATTTAATTTGAATTAAGTAGTTAGAAACAGAGCTCTTCACAAAATAAGTAACCATGTATATTAAACTACACGAGGCTCTCCTAAATCCGACTCACCAAGACATTAAACTATATTGGGATTATAGCCTGATCTTGTGAGTGTAAAATTAGACAGATCTTGACATTGCTCTTCTCACTTGTTCAAGCATCTTGGGTTGGTTTTGTTTCTGTTAGTGAGATTTATTATTTACATATGTAGATATCAACTTCAAGTGTTAACAGTAGTAGCTCAGATCAGTTGACATATTGTAACAAGAATTGTGATAAATGTCCTAAAAGAGCAACTATTCGGGTTTCTCAAACTGATCGAAACAAAAACAAATTATTGTACTCTTGTGATGCTTGTTGTTTCATTGCATGGTGTGTGCCTACAAATTCACAAAGCAAAGGTGATGGAATTACAAGACAGTTACAAGAAAAAGTGCAAATGGACAATATGGAAACTATGGGTGAACAACATCAACTTGTAATGATGAACCTGCACAAACAGGAAACAGACATTACGTTAATGAAATATGGGTTCTTCCTCTTGATTGTAATTGGTTTAGGGTAACTTATGAAAATGTATAATGGCCCTGTTTGGTAGAGCTGTGGGAAAGTACTTATAGCTTATGCCTAAACAGCTTATAGCTTATAACTTTCAGCTTAAGCTGATTTCCAGCTTATTCTTAAAGCATCTCCTGCCCTACTCAAAGAATAAGCTGATTTCTGAATTCCAAAAAGCTATAAGCTATAAGCTATAAGCTAAACCAAACACATCAAAATAGCTTAAATTAAGCTGAAAGCTGAAATAAGCTGTAATTAAACTCTGCCAAACAGGCACAATGTATTTGCAAGTTAGGATTGCTAATCAAGATGGAAGTTGATGAATATGTCTTGCTTGTATAACTATGTTGTAGCATGGATCGTGTTTCGACTATATGTTTTGCAATAGTTTTTGCTTAAGTTGATGGGTTTTATCACCGGGTGTCATATTCAGTTGGATAAAATTGTTAGAGTCATATTTCATCTTTTTGTTGTCCTAGGTTTCACTGGAGAGAAAATCATGTGACCTTCTATTTTTGTAATATTTTCTTTTGTTTTGTTATATACTTCATTTCAAGTTATAGGTGGGGGCCAGGGTTCTTTCTAATTTGTTTTGATGTCTATCCAGCCTGAATGAACACAAGAGTAAACAACTACTACACCTTTTTTGAATTTTGAACCTTCAACTATACTACAAAACGAAACTGCATTTTTTCCCATTTCCTTTTATTTTCTTTCTTTCCTTTTTTTGGTGTCATCCAAACTCTACCAAAATTGTTTACTGAACTGAAGGATCCAATATGGTTTCTTTTCTTGATCTTGTTCATTAGGTTCTCAGTGTGGTGAGTTATTTTCGAGAAAAAAACAAATTTTAAATCAAGTAATGCTGAAAGATTAAGCATGCAGTGAGTAGGAGCATTCATTCTCATGTAATAAGCAACCATATACAAAGAAGACAAGGACTTTATTTGGTCATGACACATACTGGCCTTATATAGAACCGAAACCAGAGATACACAAAAGCTCCAAAAGCCAAACATGATATACTACTTATTAGTACAAACAACCACAACTCAGATTGTTGAATAATAAAAGCACAATAACAAACCCATCTCAAATAGACCCAACAGAACATATATGTTTCAGAAAAACCGAAAGATCATCAAGATACCTCAAGCAACACAAATCACAAACCCAAATTATTACAAAAACATGACTCATTTGGATCCAAAAAAAATCCAAGCCAAATCATGCAAGCCAAAATTATACTAACCAAATCAAATCATCCAAGCCAAAGTATACAAACCAAAGTATACAAGCCAACTATAGTAACACAAATTGATCAATAATTCAACTTCATGAAATGCTTAGATTTACACCGAAAAAAAAAAATAGAAAATTTACCTATGCTTTTGTATGCTTTTTATTCTTTGCCTTCAACCGATTCACTATTTGATCCACTTTGCTAACCTTTCATTTGGTACATGGACGGCCTCTTCGGCAAGCAACCAAAGGACTAAGCGCCTAGCTAGACATGCTTGTTTTTGTAGTACAACCGCCAATCGTTCTTTTTGGGGAAGTATCAGAAGGTGGTACATTACTAGTAGAAGGTGATGCATTACTCCCACAACCTGATTCATCTTTTCTCACTCTAGCCTTTATTTCCGCCAACCCAAGTTCAATAATTTTCTGTTTACCTTCATCGTTGGAAGCAAGTTCTACAATTTCATTCAATGACTTCTGCATCTTATCATAAAACTTTGCATTGAAACCAACCCCAAAGTTAGTGTATGTGGTTCTAACAAATGTGTATCCTCTTTCCAAATCCTTTCTCCATCTTGGCATAATGTATTTATCTGGAACCTCATTTATGCACCTTGCAATAAGCACACAAAGTGAGTGGCCACACATAATGCCCCTAAACTCAAACAACCGACACATACATTGGACCTCACATTCAACTGAATTATAATAGACAACAAACTCCATGGGCTTCAACTTCTCATCAACTACAACAAATTCCTTGACATGATACGTAGAAATTGATCCCTCCTCTTTGACAAGAAGGGGATTACAATAAATTAGTCGCTTCAATTCTCCTTGAAATTCTTCAAATTTTGCATTGGTGTAGGTTGCCCGAAATTGCTTCTCAAAACCATATATCGTTAGGCAATCATACAATTTGTGTCGAGATTTAAAGTCAGCTTTCTTCTCTTTCTCTACCTTACTTCTCAAAGCATTGTCATACTGCTCAACAAATTGCTTTAAAGTAGTCTTTGAGTTCACATATCCATCAAAAAATGCATTCATACTCTCATTTCGTCGTGCAATTGACATGCCAGCCCAAAAAATGTCTTTAACATAGACAGGAACCCACCGATGTCGCTCACCATATAATGCCCCCAACCACTCATTATCATAAAGATTGAACATTGAAATCATCACTTGCCATTCTTCATCAAATTCAGCTTTTGTAAAAGAGTCATAAACTGCATTTTCCAAAGCTAACTTTATGTGTTCATATTGGGAATACCCTCTCAATTTTTCTGGAATTTTCTTCATTATATGCCATAAGCACCATCGATGTTGAGCCTTTGGAAAGACAACCTCTATGGCATTTTGCATAGCTTTGCACTGGTCAGTTATTATAGCTTTTGGAGGAGTGTCTGACATGCAACTCAACCATGATCTAAATAGCCAAACAAACGTTTCAGTGCTCTCATTACATAACAACCCACAACCAAACAAAATTGACTGTCCATGGTGATTAACTCCTATAAACGGAGCAAACGGCATGTCATATTTGTTCGTGAGATAGGTTGTATCGAATGAAACAACATCCCCAAATGCTTCATAAGTCGCCCTACTCCTTGCATCCGCCCAAAACAAGTTTCGAATGCGACAATCTTCATCAAAGTCAATCACATAATAGAAGTTCGAATTTTGTTGTTGCATCCTCTGAAAATAATCTCGAAGTGATTTGCCATCTCCTACCCCAAGCCTTAATTTTCTAGCACTCTCAATGTGATTCCTTGCATCTCGCTCATCAAATGTTAATGTCTCATACCCCCCTGCTTCAACAACTACAGAATGAAAATTCTCAGCCTCCCCAATCCCTACTTCATCGTTAATTTCTAGTCTTCTCTTCGCAAGAGTAAGAAATCTCTTATTCATTGCAAAATGCCGTGAGTCGGTAGGAGTCAAGTCATGAGTATGCTCAAGCATAACTGTTGTTAACATATATCTTCCATCCTTTTGTAAACTTGCTCGTACCCTTGCTTTGCAATCAATTTTTGTTGACAAAGATGGCTTTAGAGAGTTTACTTCCGATTTTTTTGTTCTCTTCCTTGCCCGCGTACATTCAATTCCAAAGTATTTTACTTCTCCATCATCTCCAACATTTTGTGTTCTATAAGCTATAGCAAATCCAACGTGTTTCGCATATTTTGCATAAAAATCATACACTTCTTGCTTTGAGCTAAAACACATTCCCTTCTTAGGTTCTTCAACTTCTTCACTCTCATTTAATGAAGGATTGTTTGAATCAATGTCCATTGTTGCTCTTTCAAGCTTGAAACTGAAACATAAACAGAAAATTCAAATGAAGAATAATGTAAACTACTTATAATGGAGGCTGCACTATTCTGTTAACAATTTTATTCATAATTTGCACCAGGTTAGATTATGCAGTAGTGGAGGTGGCTGACATAGTGCTGGTTCTGTTTGCGGGTATTGAAGGCATAAAAGACAAGCCAATGGATAGTAACAAGAAAGATGGTAGGCAGCCATTTCAAAACAACTAACAGCAATTTGTTTAGGTTGAACTTGAACTTATGTTTTGGAAAACGACTTGTCCATGAGCCTCAACTTGAAGCATGTGGTCTTAGGCATTATAACTGGAGATGTGCCCATGTTCTTGTGTTGGACAATTTGAGACAACAAAAAGATGAAGCAGATTTGAATAATTATGCCTCATTTGGCAAGTTGACATTTTAGTCAAAAAGCCAAAAAGTTACTAAAAAAGTCAAAAAAGCCTATAACCATACCAAAAAGTCAAATATTCTCTTTTCTCTCTACTTTTTGTACATCTTTTCGTAAAAAGTCAAAAAGTCACCCCAAACATACTAGTTTTTTTACATCATATTTTAGCCAAAAAGTCAAAAAGTTGTTAAATAGCATATTCCCAAATGAGGCCTAAGACCTCACCCAAACAAACTAACTGTAATAAATTGTTATCAAACATGAATAATATACAGAGGAATTTCTATCATTTGTTATGGCTGTTGATATCTTTCTTGGATACTAAAAAAATAAAAATAAATAAGGGACAAATACAGTAGGGGGAGAGAAAAAAAAAAAAATAGGGCTTGAGGCATGTAACAAAATAAACCCTCAGTTCTTTAATTTTATCAATTTAAACCCCAAGCTTTTTATTTGCTTTCAATCTAAACAATTCACTTATTTTTGTTTAGTAAAATCACCCGAGCAAATAGTTTAAACAAATCAAAAGTCTTGGATTTGAAGTGACAAAATTAAAAACTCGGGTTTAATTTCTCAAAAGGGTCAAACCCTACTTCTTGTTAATTTATAGAGGAATTCAGTATATTTCACAAGAAATAAAACTGCTTCAAGCAGAAAGGAACTATTAAACAAACTGCTTGAATTCTGTATGTTAAACAAACTGTTTAAACAAGATATAAAAATATACAGAGGAATTCCCATTTCATTCTATATCAATATAAATTGCAAAAACTCCCAACTTTAAAACCAATCAAACATGAATTTCATCAATATAGGCTCAAATCATACCCACATTGAAAAACAAGAGACGAAATGGGAAACGGAAAGTGAGAATACATTGAGAGAGAGAGAGAGAGAGAGAGAGAGAGAGAGAACACATACCGTCGGAGAGGGAGAAACGCCGGGCTGCGATTGACGTTCGCGAGCGAGAGCGAGAGCGAGAGACTGCTAAGAGAGAGGTCTCCGCTTGAGTTTTGGGTTTCGGAATGTAAAGACTTGGGTGGACATAAATTTGGGGATGTAGCGGTATTGTTTGAAACGATTGTACATTTTATTGTGAAAGTAGATAGTTTGACTTCTTTGATAATTATGGAAAATGAATAATCCCCCTAAAAATAATCCCCCTAATCCTTCTAATTTTTTTTTTAGGAAACTGTTTTCTTTTTTTTCTTTTTTTTTTCTTTTTTTTTTTTTTTTTTTTACTTGAAATGGGAATTGTGGGGATTCGGGGGCCCTCGGATTCGGGGGACCTAGCACTGCCCGATAATTATTTCGTTTTTAATTTAAAAAATTGTCATAAAATTTGTTTGGAAATTTTTTTAATTTATAAATAGTTGTCTCAGTTTAATTTAAAATATATATATATAAATTCAAAAATAAATTAATTGAAAGCCGTAAAGACGTCAGAAAGTGAAATTGGCTACGCCATTGTAATTAACGTAATTTTTAGAACCTACGGTGATTTAATTAAAAACTGATTCAGAGCGAATTAATTAGTTTAAATTGAATTAATTAAACACCATTGATTAGTTTTAATTAAGTGTGATTAGAGAAAGCCTATATAAATGAGTTAAGTATGCTTAAGTTCATATTTTTGAGCTCAGATCTGATTCTGCACTCTAGAGAGAAAGTGAACCGAATTTAGAGAGAGAAAGGAGCCATTTTTGAAGATTTGCAAGAGAACTCAAGTTTTGGAAGGCTAGGCTCTAGAACTAGCTAAAATTGTGAAGGTTGAAGCTCCTAGGTGAGTAATTGAGCATAAATTCATAAGTTTGAGTTTGTAATTTTGTGACTTCAAAGTTAAATGGTAATCAAAAACAAGAATTAAGTTGAATTTGATGAATTTGAAATCATTATAAACATGAATGTAAAAGATTGCCATGAATTTGTGTATTTGAACATGAAACATATAATCCATGTTGAATTTTGATTAAGATTCATGCTTTTGATCTTTTGCATCACTTAAGTTGAGAATGGAAGATATATTCCACATGCAAGCACAATTCATAGATGAGAGGGTAATTTATATGTAAATTGGGCGATTTGGGTAATAGGATTACGTAGGCCTGATGAAAAAGCCTTGTAGTTAGCTTGGGTCCAAAGGAGCTTTGCGATTAGCTCGGTCACCACGGTCGAGTGTATGATTAGCTTCGGTCATACCATCTTTGGCCGAGGTATTTTGGCTCACGAGGACCTTGCTCATTGATTAGCTCGGTCCAAGCTTGCCATGAGATAGCACGGTCTCTACAGAAGAAACCGAGGTAAAAGTAGTAAAGGAAGAGACGAGCTATTTGTAGCTCGGTGCCAGTTTAGCATGGTCGTGTTATCTCAGTTGTTTTGCCGTGCTACCGAGGTAAAACCATCTCACTTGGTTTAAGCAGTGAGGGGGGGTATTGAAGGATAGGCATTATCTTTCAAGAATGTGATTCCTAGGAGGACTCTACATAGAGAGGTAAGAGTCCTATTAGGATTGTGCTACGCGGAACCTATAAAAGCTCACAACATAACCTATGAAAGAGGTACACTACAAAAATAACAGTTTTTTGCGACGGCAAAATGCCGTCGCTAATACCTCCGCACGCCGTCGCTAATACCTTTTGCGATGGTAATTCGATTTTTTGCGACGGCAAGTGGGGGTCGTAAGAAAGGGGGTTGCAAAAGGTCTTTAGCGACGGTACGTGCCGTCACCAATAGTGTTTGCGACGGGAGGGTACCTTTTTTGCAACGGCAGTTTTCTGTCGCCAATAAGTGGAGAAAATCTAAGTTTTTGCGACGGTAAAGTTTTTCCGTCGCTAATATTGGTTTGTTGAGACGGCAGATAACCGTCGCTAAAAGTCTCCTACTGCATATAACTATTGCCGACGGCATGTTGAGCCGTCGCTAAAGGTCTATGTCAAAATTTCTTCGAAGTATTTGCGACAGTTAGATTCGTCATAAAAGGCTCCCAGACGTGTTTTTGACGGCATTATCTTGAATTGCCTCAAAAAAAAAAAAAAAATAGAACCTGTTCCGAAATTATTAAAAAAATTAAAAAAACCTGTATTAAATGAAAAATAATTACAAAAAAAATCCAAAAATTACATAATAATATAAATACATACATAAACAAAAGTTGACAAATAATAAAAATTCATAATGTTGCTCCATTCATAATATTACAGAAATAAAAATTTAAAACAATAAAAATTATGCCATTACATAATGTCACATAATACATACATAATGTCGTTCACAAATTTAAATAACATAAATCAAAATCAAAATCAAAAGCAAAAATTTCGTCTTAATTCTTGCGTGGGTTACAAAAACAAAAGTTGGACATAATCTTTCTACGCCCTCATTCCACAAGAAGCAAACTGCTACTCAGGAAATATCTGAAAAAAACAAGATAAAAATAATTAATAACCATATAACGCTGTTAATATTTTAATTACAGAAAAATATAAAAAAAAAAAATTGACTACTATTTAATTAGAAAGATAGTTAGTAAATAATTTTGACTAGACCGAAATCCGACTCTAACTCCCAAACCGGGAACCCAATCCAAGCCCCGTCTTCTCCCACAAGTCTCTCGTGCCTAGGACGTCGTGTGTGCCAAGTTTCATGCTAAACCGACGCGGTTTGGTGATTTGCCTTAACTTCTCGAATTCAAGTTTCTTAAGGAACTAATTTGCCTAAAGTGAAATCCGGCTCTAACTCCCAAACCGGGAACCCGATTCGAGCCCCGTCTTCTCCCACAAGTCTATCGTTCCTAGGAGGTCGTGTGCGCCAAATTTCGTGTTAAACCGATGTCGTTTGGTGATTTTGGGGCATTAACGCCTCAAATTCAAGTTTCTTAAGGAACTAGTTTGCCTAAAGCGAAATCCGGCTCTAACTCCCAAACCAGGAACCCGATTCGAGCCCCGTCTTCTCTCACAAGTCTCTCGTGCCTAGAAGGTCGTGTGTGCCAAGTTTCGTGCTCAACCGACGCGGTTTGGTGATTTTGGGACATTAACTACTCGAATTCAAGTTCCTTAAGGAACTAGTTTGCCTAAAGTGAAATCCGGCTCTAACTCCCAAACCGGGAACCCGATTCGAGCCCCGTCTTCTCCCACAAGTCTCTCGTGCCTAGGAGGTTGTGTGTGCCAAGTTTCGTGCTCAACCGACGCGGTTTGGTGATTTTGGGACATTAACTCCTCGAATTCAAATTCCTTAAGGAACTAGTTTGCCTAAAGTGAAATCCGGCTCTAACTCCCAAACCGGGAACCCGATTCGAGTCCCGTCTTCTCCCACAAGTCTCTCGTGCCTAGGAGGTCGTGTGTGCCAAGTTTCGTGCTCAACCGACGCGGTTTGGTGATTTTGGGACATTAACGCCTCGAATTCAAGTTTCTTAAGGAACTAGTTTGCCTAAAGTGAAATCCGGCTCTAACTCCCAAACCGGGAACCCGATTCGAGGCCCGTCTTCTCCCACAAGTCTCTCGTGCCTAGGCGGTCGTGTGTGCCAAGTTTCGTGCTCAACCGACGCGGTTTGGTGAATTTCGGACATTAACTCCTCGAATTCAAGTTCCTTAAAGAACTAGTTTGCCTAAAGTGAAATCCGGCTCTAACTCCCAAACCGGGAACCCGATTCGAGCCCCGTCTTCTCCCACAAGTCTCTCGTACCTAGGAGGTCGTGTGTGCCAAGTTTTGTGCTAAATCGACGTCGTTTGGTGATTTTGGGGCATTAACGCCTCGAATTCAAGTTTCTTAAGGAACTAGTTTGCCTAAAGTGAAATCCGGCTCTAACTCCCAAACCGGGAACCCGATTCGAGGCCCGTCTTCTCCCACAAGTCTCTCGTGCCTAGGAGGTCGTGTGTGCCAAGTTTCGTGCTCAACCGACGCGGTTTGGTGAATTTCGGACATTAACTCCTCGAATTCAAGTTCCTTAAGGAACTAGTTTGCCTAAAGTGAAATCCGGCTCTAACTCCCAAACCGGGAACCCGATTCGAGCCCCGTCTTCTCCCACAAGTCTCTCGTGCCTAGGAGGTCGTGTGTGCCAAGTTTCGTGCTAAACCGACGTCGTTTGGTGATTTTGGGGCATTAACGCCTCGAATTCAAGTTTCTTAAGGAACTAGTTTGCCTAAAGTGAAATCCCGCTCTAACTCCCAAACCGGGAACCCGATTCGAGCCCCGTCTTCTCCCACAAGTCTCTTGTGCCTAGGAGGTCGTGTGCGCCAAATTTCGTGCTAAACCGACGTCGTTTGGTGATTTTCGGGCATTAACGCCTCAAATTCAAGTTTCTTAAGGAACTAGTTTGCCTAAAGCGAAATCCGGCTCTAACTCCCAAACCGGGAACCCGATTCGAGCCCCGTCTTCTCCCACAAGTCTCTCGTGCCTAGGCGGTCGTGTGTGCCAAGTTTCGTGCTCAACCGACGCGGTTTGGTGAATTTCGGACATTAACTCCTCGAATTCAAGTTCCTTAAAGAACTAGTTTGCCTAAAGTGAAATCCGGCTCTAACTCCCAAACCGGGAACCCGATTCGAGCCCCGTCTTCTCCCACAAGTCTCTCGTGCCTAGGAGGTCGTGTGTGCCAAGTTTCGTGCTAAATCGACGTCGTTTGGTGATTTTGGGGCATTAACGCCTCGAATTCAAGTTTCTTAAGGAACTAGTTTGCCTAAAGTGAAATCCGGCTCTAACTCCCAAACCGGGAACCCGATTCGAGGCCCGTCTTCTCCCACAAGTCTCCGGTGCCTAGGAGGGGGTGTGTGCCAAGTTTAAGTGCTCAGCAAGCGCGGTTTGGTGAATTGGGACATTAACTCCTCGAATTCAAGTTCCTTAAGGAACTAGTTTGCCTAAAGTGAAATCCGGCTCTAACTCCCAAACCGAACCCGATTCGAGCCCGTCTTCTCCCACAAGTCTCTCGTGCCTAGGAGGTCGTGTGTGCCAAGTTTCGTGCTAAGCAACCGTTTGGTGATTTTGGGGCATTAACGCCTCGAATTCAAGTTTCTTAAGGAACTAGTTTGCCTAAAGTGAAATCCCGCTCTAACTCCCAAACCGGGAACCCGATTCGAGCCCCGTCTTCTCCCACAAGTCTCTCGTGCCTAGGAGGTCGTGTGCGCCAAATTTCATGCTAAACCGACGTCGTTTGGTGATTTTGGGGCATTAACGCCTCAAATTCAAGTTTCTTAAGGAACTAGTTTGCCTAAAGCGAAATCCGGCTCTAACTCCCAAACCGGGAACCCGATTCGAGCCCCGTCTTCTCCCACAAGTCTCTTGTGCCTAGGCGGTCGTGTGTGCCAAGTTTCATGCTCAACTGACGCGGTTTGGTGATTTTGGGATATTAACTCCTCGAATTCAAGTTCCTTAAGGAACTAGTTTGCGTAAAGTGAAATTCGGCTCTAACTCCCAAACCGGGAACCCGATTCGAGCCCCGTCTTCTCCCACAAGTCTCTCGTGCCTAGGAGGTCGTGTGTGCCAAGTTTCGTGCTCAACCGACGCGGTTTGGTGATTTTGGGACATTAACTCCTCGAATTCAAGTTCCTTAAGGAACTAGTTTGCCTAAAGTGAAATCCAGCTCTAACTCCCAAACCGGGAACCCGATTCGAGCCCCGTCTTCTCCCACAAGTCTATCGTGCCTAGGAGGTCGTGTGCACCAAATTTCGTGCTAAACCGACGTCGTTTGGTGATTTTGGGGCATTAACGCCTCAAATTCAAGTTTCTTAAGGAACTAGTTTGCCTAAAGCGAAATCCGGCTCTAACTCCCAAACCGGGAACCCGATTCGAGCCCCGTCTTCTCTCACAAGTCTCTCGTGCCTAGGAGGTCGTGTGTGCCAAGTTTCGTGCTCAACCGACGCGTTTTGGTGATTTTGGGACATTAACTCCTCGAATTCAAGTTCCTTAAGGAACTAGTTTGCCTAAAGTGAAATTCGGCTTTAACTCCCAAGCCGGGAACCCGATTCGAGCCCCGTCTTCTCCCACAAGTCTCTCGTGCCTAGGAGGTCATGTGTGCCAAGTTTCGTGCTCAACTGACGTGGTTTGGTGATTTTGGGACATTAACTCCTCGAATTCAAGTTCCTTAAGGAACTAGTTTGCCTAAAGTGAAATCCGGCTCTAACTCCCAAACCGGGAACCCAATTCGAGCCCCGTCTTCTCCCACAAGTCTATCGTGTCTAGGAGGTCGTGTGCGCCAAATTTCGTGCTAAACCGACGTCGTTTGGTGATTTTGGGGCATTAACGCCTCAAATTCAAGTTTCTTAAGGAACTAGTTTGCCTAAAGCGAAATCCGGCTCTAACTCCCAAACCGGGAACCTGATTCGAGCCCCGTCTTCTCTCACAAGTCTCTCGTGCCTAGGAGGTCGTGTGTGCCAAGTTTCGTGCTCAACCGACGCGGTTTGGTGATTTTGGGACATTAACTCCTCGAATTCAAGTTCCTTAAGGAACTAGTTTGCCTAAAGTGAAATCCGGCTCTAACTCCCAAACCGGGAACCCGATTCGAGCCCCGTCTTCTCCCACAAGTCTCTCGTGCCTAGGAGGTCGTGTGTGCCAAGTTTCTTGCTCAACCGACGTGGTTTGGTGATTTTGGGGCATTAACGCCTCAAATTCAAGTTTCTTAAGGAACTAGTTTACCTGAAGCGAAATCCGGCTCTAACTCCCAAACCGGGAACCGATTCGAGCCCCGTTTTCTCTCACAAGTCTGTCGTGCCTAGGAGGTCGTGTGTGCCAAGTTTCGTGCTCAACCGACGCGGTTTGGTGATTTTGGGACATTAACTCCTCGAATTCAAGTTCCTTATGGAACTAGTTTGCCTAAAGTGAAATCCGGCTCTAACTCCCAAATCGGGAACCCGATTCGAGCCCCGTCTTCTCCCACAAGTCTCTCGTGCCTAGGAGGTCGTGTGTGCCAAGTTTCGTGCTCAACCGACGCGGTTTGGTGATTTTGGGACATTAACTCCTCGAATTCAAGTTTCTTAAGGAACTAGTTTGCCTAAATTGAAATCCGACTCTAACTCCCAAACTGGGAACCCGATTCGAGCCCCGTCTTCTCCCACAAGTCTCTTAACTTAGAATGTAAGGAATGCAAAGATACATTTTAGCTTAGAATACAAAGATACATTTTATACCTGATCTTCTGGTGGGGGTGTATATAGATTCTCATCTTCTGCAGATTCCCTAAATGCCCGGTGGCCACTCGATGCATCAGGAACCTATGTTAGTCAATGCATAATGTGTTAATCATATTTGAATTTTATACATAATCTTGAGTGAAAATTGAACTATCAAACGATTTAATTTATGTGGAACCTGTCTGTTGGGATCCACATTCGCCCCCTGTGACACAAGGGCCATCATCTCAGCTCTCATCTGCTCTAAATGTGTAGAGAACTCTGCTCGCAGCTCCTCACTCAACTCATCCCTTAGCTCTGCACGAACCTTCTGCGTGATCTGATCAATAGTCGATGGTTGGGGTGTTGACTGTGATGGCCCAGCACCATCTTTATACACCGCTCTCCGAGGCACAATTCTCCCGTATGTCCGACAATATCCATGTCTGTCATGACCTATCAACTCATGGAAAATGACATTCCTAGCCTCCAAAGTCTAACCATCCTCAGGTAGCATAGAGAGTTGACAATTAAACTCATCCTGTATTGAATAAGACAGACAAGTATATGCCAAATTAAGATGGTTGACACAAAAAAAATAAACTTTAAATACAATCAAAGGTGTTTGGAAACTACCAAGGTCTGGATAACCTCTGGGTCATCTACTCTACGTGTCATAAGCCAAACATTCATTTTATCAGTAGACTCCCCCTTACTGGTCATCTACATTTTTTTTAGAAATATGAAAATTAGAATCCAAATAATTTGCAAATATACAATGTTTGTTTATATACAAAAATAAAACAATAACATGTAAACCTCATCATGTATCTGAGAGAAAGTAGTACGTCTGTGGTATGAGCTATCCGTGAGCTCGCCGATTTTAGCGTTCCTACTTGCAATTTTCTATAACAGTTCAACAAATGTAAGTATGTAAATATGATTTGTATGTTTAAATATCATAAATATAATGTAATTGTATACCTCGGCATCGAATGCGCCAATACTCCACAAGTTGTTCCCAATCGGCTTGGCACAACGTTCATAGGAACATCATCCTTGATTAGGATCGAACTTCTAGGCTTGAAATACTTAGCCTTAAGCTTGTTCTTGTGATCCTTCCATATCTTTGCAGTTTTCATGCAGATTATTGGCTTGTACTCCTCTGGACATATATTCAAATTGTCCTATAAAACACAATTTCAAAGTTTAAGGCTAAGTATAACACAAATTTGGAATTCGAATTTGTGGACAAAAATATACTTTTACCTTCACATCCTTCCAGATAGCATCAACAATATCATCAGGCACATTGTTCCAGTCAAGAAAAGTAAGAGGAACAATGTTACCATTCCGCACAATAATGCCAAGTTGAGTAGTTAACTTGGCCACGTTATCCCCTATTGGGCAGTAATTTCCATCAAATTGTATATCCAGCTTTTTTCCAGTACCCCACTCTTTAATGCCCTTGGCACAGCCTCTGCCACGCCTAGTCGAGGTTGATGAAGAACTAACATGACCTGCGATATACAATAATAATAAACAATATACAATGGTAATAAACAAATGCAAATTTAAATAATGTGAATACAAATCATATCAAATAAACCTGAGGTGGGCTGTGAAGAAGTCGAAGGGTCTGCAAAATACAATGAGAATAAACAAGTTATATATAATGAGCATAAGCCAAGGTATGTGTAAATAATTTTCATACAAATCAAAGCAAATTTATATACCTGTGGATGGCTCATAAGCTGATGATGATAGCTGCAGTGGTACCACTGATAGTGGACGCACCGATAGTAGGCGTGGAGGCTGAGTACATGGTAGCTGCTGTGGTGCCACTGATGGTGGTCGATACGGTGATAGTAATGGCCCCTCAGATGGTGATGGCACTAATGGCCCCTCCGATGCTGGCCGATGTGATGCCTCCTCTGATGGTGGTGCTACTGATGTCCTGTTATGTAGCACATCGGACATCATGCGCCGGGGATTATCAGGCTTCCTCTTCCTTTCCATAATAATCTGCAAGCAATATACCATTAATTGACATTAGAAACATAGACAATGGTTTGTCATCAACTATAATATGACATTAATTGAACTAATACAATTACAAAGACAAAGTAACTTAAGAAATTGATGATTAACTACAACCTTGGCCTTAATTGAATTACTAATGTTGGTTACATATCAGCCTATTTGAAGATCAACTGTTTCTTCGCGCTTCCCTCACCCAACCAACTTCTTCATCACAAAGCATTATATTTTCTTCCAATTGTTGGCTCATGTATGGCTCGATTTGTGGATCAGTCGAACTCATATCAAATAAACCTCTTTGAGACATCTTCACCACGACTTGCCAGTCTGGTTGTAACGGGTCTGCAACATACCAAACTTGCTCTGCTTGGGACGCCAAGATGAAAGGTTCATTGGTAATTCGATCATCTCGGTACAACAAATGATTGAAGTTCACCAATGGAATAAGTTGTTGCATCAGAATATGACTATCGTGGCTCTTAAGACCCCCAATGCTTCTATCATGTAAGCGCACACGACGTGATATATTGGATGAATACCCGTCGGGAACTCTTACTTCCTTCAACACTTTCAAGAACAAATCTTTCTCATCCTTGGTCATCGTGAATTATGCTGGTGGTAAATAGGCTTTATTCGACCCTCTTAACTGCAAATGTAGGGGTTTTCTAATATTCATATCTTCTAAATCACGCCGAGCATTAACACCATCCTTCGAATTTTTTGCAACCCCTAATATTGTCCACAACACATTGTCACAAACATTCTTCTCTATATGTATCACATCGAGGTTGTGTCTTATTAGATTGTGCTCCCAATATGGCAGTTCATAAAAGATACTATTTTTCTTCCAGCTATGAGTGCGATGTCCAGCTTTCTCCTTCTCTGCTTGTCTCCTATGCCTCTCCTTAAGGTCATCCCTCTTGTATTGGGTTAAAATACCCTCAGATTCTAATTGTAGCAACATCTCAGTTCCAGACAACAATTTTGGTTTGAATCTGACTTCTCGACTACCATCAAATGATACTTTATCCTTCCGAAATTTATGGCCAGTAGGTAAAAATCTGCGATGACCCAAGTATGATTGTTTCCTACTATGCTTCAGCCAACACGATGTAGTTTCCTTATTGCAACAAGGACATGCATATTCGCCTTTAGTGCTCCATCCTGACAAGTTTGCGTATGCAGGAAAATCACTAATTGTCCACAGTAAAGCTGCATGCATTTGAAACATTTGATTTGTTGATGCATCAAATGTTGACACACCCTCATTCCATAGTTCTTTCAACTCTTTAATCAACGGTTGCATATACACATCAATCTTGTCACCAGGTCCTTTCGGCCCGTCAATAAGCACGGATAAAATTAGAAATGGTTGCTTCATGCACATCCATGGCGGCAAGTTGTATGGAATGAGCACAACAGGCCAAGTGCTATGAACTATGTTCATCGTCCTGAATGGGTTAAAACCATCAGATGCTAAGCCAAGCCTTACACTTCGGCAATCATTACTAAAGTCAATATGCCGACGGTCAAAATCTTTCCATGCAAGGGAGTCAGCAGGATGCCTGAAGACACCATCATCAGTTCGTTCATCTGCATGCCATCTCATGAACTTTGCCTTCTTGAATGACATAAACAACCTCTGCAACCTTGGCTTTAAAGAAAAATACCTCATCTATTTTGCAGCTATTTGTTTGCCACCTTTGTTAGGACCATTTGAACCACCATCACCATTTGATTTCCATCTAGAACTGTTGCATATGACACATTTATCAAGATTGGCGTCCTCGTTTCGAAACAACATGCAACTGTTGGGACATGCATCCCACGTGTCATATGTGAAGCCCAAATCTGTTGTGACGTTTTGAGCTTTATAATATGAGTCCGGGAGTTTCACACCCAACAGAAACGCCTCATTCAATAACTCAAGCAACATGTCAACAGATTTATCTGTCCACTGATTAAGCACCTTCAAATGTAGAAGTCGAACAATGAATGACAAAGATGTGAACTTCTGACAACCCGGATACAATTCACTTTGTGCATCTTGAAGCAGTTTGAAATACTTTGCAGTCTCTGCATTTGGATCGAGCTGGGGTTCAGATGCATGGGGATCAGGCCCCTGTGGTTCATCACCCTCAACACTTGTACCGGCATGTGGATTTCCCATAGCCCCTTGTATCATTCCAATCATATCATCCCCAATGTCTAAATTAGCTAATGTTTCATTCTCTCGATTACCATGCAGAGATACGTAAGATTCCCCATGATTAATCCAATATTTGTATTTTTTTAAAAAATCATTCAAAATCAGATGCTCCCGTACACCCTCTCGTACAAAATAGTATCGATTCTCACACTTCCTACACGGACAACTGATCATCTCACCTTCAACCCTATTGGTGTAGGCAAACACAAGGAATTCATCAATCCCATTAATGTATTCGCTGGACATCCTATTTGGCAAATCAATCCAACTCTTATCCATCATCTGTACACATCCACAAAAATATCTCATCAAAGTAACTCTAAATATAATACCTTTAACTCAAACCTATTCAAAAAAATACTCAAAACTCATCTATTTAAGTTTGTCTAAAAAATACTCAAAACTCATCTATGCTCTTTAACTCAAACTCATCTATGTCCCCGAGACACATGTTTGCCAGGATATGTATGCAAATATATTTGTAATAAGGAAGATTAAACAAAGTTAGTTTGAAAAACAAAGTTAATGAATTTTCAAATTTTTACTTTGGTTATTTTCAAATTTTTACTTTGATAAAATTAGAAATGGTCCTAAGTTCATATATTAACTTATTACTTTGGTTATTTTAGTATACTATTAACCAAGGTATGAGTTTATGAAATATGTTAAACTATACCAATTCACACTATTGATAGTATATTCCCAAAAGATATGGGTATACTAATATCAAGGATTGATAATTGGACTAGAGTCAATTAGTAGTCATTTTACCATTAGTAGTTGATAATATACTGATTATCATTCTATATTAATATCAAATCTATAAAAGGGGGTATATAATTATAGTCTAGTTGGCATTGATTTAGTTAAGCATTACTCATTCAATGATGATTAGCACAATGATAACCATATTATTATAGTTTAAATTTGTACCTATCAATTAATCTACTCTAAAGTGACTAAGTCTATAATATGTTTATAAACTAATGACATAAAATTATCAGACTAGAATAACATATTTCATAACCATTATTTATATTATATTTATTCGGGACTAACAAGTATGTTCATTGTACTATTAGCAAAAATGATATAATTATTAAATTAACCACAGTAATATGTTATGCTACTAAATTATTACGGATATAACCAAGTTAGAATATAGTGTAGGTGAAATAGGTTTAACCTATGAATTAACATGTTAGATTGTAATTAACATTGGTTACATAATATAAGAAAAAGAAATAGTGTATTATGACCATATTTGATATCTATTAAGAAATAATATCATATTATTTAATATCATTGGAAATAATATGATATCCATAACCATTATATGATATCAATAACCATATCATATAAGTCAGATTATCCTAATTAACCATATATTATTAACCATAATTATTCTAATAGTATCATTATTGGTATATTATATATTAATCTATATATAGATTACAATACACCTATCCTTAGTATGATAAATAAACTAGTATACTATACGGGGTAATACCATATATATTTTTCATACATGCTAAAGTTTTTCATACATATTTTTCATATATACATACAGAAACTTTTTGGACAGCATACATACATATATATGAAAAATAATTTATATTCATGTATATTTTTTTTTATTTTTTTTTAACAGCTAATACATACATACAGAGAGAGAGAGAGCATACCTGAGGTCGCTGTCGCCGTCGAAGCACCACCGCTAGCCCTTCGCCGTTAAGTAAATACCGCCGCTTTCGTCACGGTTTTGGGATTTAGGGATTTCGTGCTTCAAAACAATTTTAGGGATTTGGAGATCGAACTGAGCGGCAAGATGAAAGGGAAGAGGGGGGGAAACTTGGTTTTTACTTTTTGCGACGGGAAGGTTTACACCGTCGCAAATGGTACAAAATTATCCATAAACAACGCCGTTTTCATAAATCGTTTTTCGCGACGGACAAAACGCCGTCGCAAATGGTCGAGTATTTGCGACAGCACGATTTTGCCGTCTCAAACATGTTTTTTTCCCGACGGCTCCGCATGCCGTCGCTAATAGTTCCTCCTTTTAATACCCGACTGTGCATTTTTATTACCGACGGTTAAACGCCGTCGCTAAAGCTCTTTTTTGCGACGGTTAATCTTGCCGTTGCAAAAAACTATTTTTGGCGACGGGAATCGCGCCGTTGCGAATACTTCCGTGTTTTTTGCCCTCTTTTCTTGTAGTGGTAACACAACTTTGATTCTCGAATACACAGAGCTTTTGTGTATTTGCCTATTTTGTTGACTTAGGCATCAGAGAGGTATTCGGCACACACCCGCCGGCTAGCTCACGTTTGTGGGAATTGCAGAAAGAACAGGATTATACGACGACGTTTGGAGGAGCGCAGACTTGATCAACAGGATTATATGAGAAGATTATTTCTTGCTCGTACAATTGGCACCGTCTGTGGGAATTGCAGAAAGAACAAAACCTCTTGATCAAGTTTTCCTCGCTAATTGGAAGTAATGGCGCACAATGAAGATTTACCACAATCCGCCATTGACGGACAAACCCTAGAGGGGGGTGGGAGGTGCGAAGGTTTTCCTTCTATCCCTCCCATAGCGAATTTAGAGCCCCAGCGACAGAACCCCCGGAGGGATGCGAGGGGGAGGCGGACTAACAACCCCTGTCGCTCTCACTCTCAAAGTCCTGAAAGATAGAGGCGGAGGATCGACCCTCAAGTTCTGGAGGATCGCGCGAAGAAGCAGGACGAATTGATGCGAAGGATGGCGGCGGACATGGAGTCAATGAAGCGCCAGATAAAAGGAAAATGAGTGGCGACAGGAGAGGGGTGCAAAGGCAACACGCCCCCTCGCCACTCAGAAGATCGAGGTAGGCATACCACACTGTCACAAGCAGAGAGCAGAAGCCTAAGAACAGGCGACACTCAATTAAGGAATACCAGGACTCGTTACTCTCGGTCTGAGAGAACAAGGACTGAGAGGTCATGTACTGAGGGAAGCACCTATCGGTCTTCACGCACACACCAGACTGCATCCAGGCAAACAAAGTTGCCTAGATCGTCCGACCTACGGACTATGCTTGAAGAAAAGGCACGATGGAAAGAGGATACCAGGGCACGCGACCCATGCAGAGTTTCAGCCCTTCAGCGGTTGGCTCCTCGGACGCATGGAAACGTCGAGGTCGGAATGCCAATACCGCGCCTAACTTACGAACCAGCAGACAAGGTATTAGCCAGATTGCAAACCTCGCCGTTCGTTCTGACAATAGAGAACGCACCTCTACCTTCAGGCTTCAACCAGCCTAAGTTCACCACTTATGAGGGGAAGACAGACCCCTACATGCACTTAAGCCACTTTCGCCAAGTTATAGCGGTATACCGACGGAACGAAGCTTTAATGTGCATTCTATTCCCATCCAGCCTTGGCGACCTAGGTTTAACTTGGTTCGAAAGGCTACTAGAAGGCAACATCGCCTCCTGGGCACAATTGGCAGAAGCATTCGTGACCAGGTTCAGAACGAACACCAAGACGCCAGTGGAGATCAATCAGCTACTCTCCATTGACATGGGCGACAATGAGACGTTGAGGTCATACAACAGTCGCTATTGGGAGACCTTCAACCAGATAGGAGATTGCCCCACAAATCTCGCCATCACACAGTACAAAAGAGGTCTTCCAGTCGGCAACAGGCTGAGGGACTCAATCACCATGATGCCCCCCCTCACAATGGAAGCCTTAATGGAGAGGGTACACCAGTACATTCGAGTGGAAGAGGATGACGCCCGTGCTAAAACAAAGTCTGGTACAACCGCAATACCAGATAAAAAGACTTCAGCAAAAGTCAATGCGGTAGAACGTCCAAGCAGAAACAGGCGAGATAGACGGGACAACGGAGAGGAACAAAATAAAAGGTGGTTGAGAGTCCGCACTGCCATTACCACAGTGTTCAAAAAACCTATCTATCGGATTCTCAGTGAGATACATGATGAACTTTTCGTCAGATGGCCAGCTAAGTTAGGAGAAGCGCAAAAGGACTATGACGAAAGATCTAGGTGCACCTTCCATAAAGAAAAAGGACACCGCACTGAAAATTGCACACCGTTGAGACAACACCTGGAGGAGTTAGTGGTAGCCAGGCACCTGGACCAGTACATAGAAGGAGGGACACAGCCAGCCCCCCAGAACCACGATCACCCAGATGGAATGCTGATCGACGCCCCACCTCAAGGCGTGATAAACGTAATACATGGGATATTCGAATCTGAACGAGTATGTGAGCTCAGGGGAATGATCAAGAAGGCTGAGCACTTAAGGGAGGTATTAAGTGCACAACCTACCATTAAAAATAGGAGAACAGAGGCCACGAACGTCATGTCTTTTTCAAACAGAGACTTGGCAAGAATATATTGCCCTCACAATGATGCACTGGTCGTTACTCTCCGCGTCAAGGATTACGACATTAAGCGAATTTTGATTGACTAAGGGAGCTCATGTGAGATAATGTATTACGAAACCTTCAAACAATTGAAACTGGAGGATAAAGACTTGGCACTTGCCGTATCTCCCCTGATCGGATTCAACTCAATGCCAGAGTGGCCAGTTGGCAAGATAATCCTCCCAGTCATAACAGGAAGTATGACGAAACAAGTGGAATTCTGAGTATTGAAAGTCCCTTCCACTTACAACATAATCTTGGGAAGGACATGGCTGCATGCCATGCGATTGGTAGCGTCAACTTACCATCAAGTAATGTGGTTCCCCAACGAAGCTAGAGTAATTGAAGAGGTCTTTGGAGATTAGATCATGTCCAAACAATGCTTCGTCACAGTAAATGGAAGTCGCGCTGCCAAAGGATATGTACAGATAGTGGAAGAACCAGAAAGCAATAAGTTGTTCGCAAATGTTGGCAAGGCCGCTGAACAGAAGGCAGTAGAAGACTTGGTATATGTAATAATAGATGAAAAGAACCTGGAAAAGTTCTTTTTGCTTGGCTCATCTATGTCCAGCAGTGAGAGAATAGAGGTCATGCAATTCTTGACCTCTAAAATCGAAGTGTTTGCCTGGACGCCGTATAACATGTCTGGCATTGACCCAAACTTCATTTGTCACCCATTGAACGTCCACCCAACTGCCAGACCAATTATACAGCGCACTCGCAGATCAGCACTCCACCACGCCGAGATAGTGGCGGAAGAAGTGGGAAATTTTGTAGAGGCAGGAGCCATCAGAGAAGTGCACTATCCCAAGTGGATATCCAATACAGTAGTGGTGCCAAAGAAGAATGAAAAATGGCGTGTTTGCGTGGACTACAAAACAGTCAACAAGGCGTGCCCAAAAGATAGCTTTCCCTTACCACGGATAGACCAACTAGTAGACCTAACGGCATGACACAATCGACTTAGCTTTCTTGATGCGTACAGAGGTTACCATCAGATCGCTATGTATGAACCAAACTAGGAGGTCACATCATTTACAACACCAAGAGGACTGTATTGCTATAAGGTCATGCCCTTTGGTCTAAAAAACGCAGGGGCAACATTCCAGCGGATGGTTACCAAGATGTTCGAACCATTGTTAGGCAAAACAATGGAGGCTTACATCGATGATATGGTAGTCAAAAGCAAGGATGAGATGACCATCTCAAGGACCTAAGTGAAATGTTTCAGATCCTAAAGAAGCACAAGTTGCACCTTAATGTATCTAAGTGTGCGTTCGACGTAGGATTAGGCAAATTCCTAGGCTTCCTAGTGACCAACCGAGGTATAGAGGCAGACCTTTCTCAGATCAAAGCAATTCAGGATTTAAAGAGGCCTAACTTCGATAAAAAAGTCTGACATCTCACTTGGTATGGCGTGCGCTAATGGGTTCATAAGTCGGTCGTCAGACAGATGTCGACTATTTTTTCAAGCATTAAAGGCCAAGTTTGAGTGGAATGAAGAATGCGACCGCGCCTTAGAAAGTTTGAAAGAATAGATGTCTTTTCCACCATTGCTAGTGACCCTAATACCTAGAGAAGAACTATTTTTGTACCTGGCAATTTCACAGCACGCAATTAGCGCAGTGTTGGTCCGAGCGGAAGGAATTCAACATCTACCCATCTTTTATGTTAGCAAGACATTGCTGGGTGTAGAAACCAGGTACTTACCATTGGAAAAACTGGCCTTAGCCTTGATGATAGCCTCAAGGAAGTTGTCACATTACTTTCACGCCCACACCATAATCGTCCTCACAACTTTTCCATTAAAAGCTTTGTTTGAGAGAGTGAACTTTTCTGGGTGAATCTTGAAATGGGCAGTAGAGTTGGGATAGTTTGACATCAAGTTTCAACCCAAAACCGCGATAAAAGCCCAAGCTTTGGCAGACTTTGTCGCAGAATTCACACCAGGAAGTCATCATATCTGCCCAATCGACTTAACTGGTACAACCAATATAGGGATGGAAGGTGGCGCCGGAATAGCGCAACCCCTAATACAGGATACCCAACCACATCCCAGGACAGAGCAGAGTAAGCAAAGGGTGGAAGAAGCAAATCATGCTACACCAAGCAAAGACTCACCAACAAGTAAAGACTTGATACAATTAGATAATGAGGGGCAAACAGTAAGTGTGGACTTTGAAGAAAATACCAATAACACTCATGACCCCAAGACATCATCCGATCCCTCCACTTGCTGGAAGCTGTTCGTTGGAGAGATGTGGAAGCTCTTCATGGACGGAGCGTCCAACAGGCACGGGACAAGACTTGGCATAGTCCTTATCTCACTAGATGGCCTAGTAATGGAACAAGCAGTCAACCTTGGTTTCCCAGCATCAAATAACGAAGCGGAGTATGAAGCACTTCTGGCAGGATTAAAATCAGCACACTACATGAAGGCCACTGAGCTAATGGTCTACAGTGACTCACAGCTGGTGGTAAACCAAATTTCAGGCGACTACGAGGCAAAGGATGAAAAGATGGCTAAGTACCAAGTGTTAGTCAGAAAAGAGATCATGAAGTTCGAAGTAGTGCGGATAGAGCAGATTGGCCGGGAAGAAAATAGCAGAGCGAATGAACTAGCGGGCTTTACCTCGATAGCAGACACATCCATCCTGCATCCATTACTGATCGACTTCCTACCAAGACCAAGCATTGAAGAAGCCGAAGCAGCAGAGGTATGTTGTGCCGAACTAGGCCCTTCATGGATGGATCCCATTATAGTGTTTCTAAAAGACGGCATTTTGCCCGAAGAGAAGAATGAGGCCAATAAAATAAGAGCAAAGTCACAGTAATTTTGGGTCTCTCCATCAATGGCCTTGTACAAGAAATCCTTCACAGGACCTTACCTGAAGTGTGTCCATCCCAGCAAGGTCGAAGCATTCCTGTTCGAGATTCACAAAGGCTCATGCAGCAGCCACCAAGGAGGAAGATCTTTAGCCTACAAAGCAATTTCACAAGGATATTGGTGGCCTTACATACAAGCAAATTCAGAGAAGTATGACAAGAAGTGCGAGAAATGTCAGAAGTTCGCACACTAAATATATCAGCCAACTAGAGAACTACTACCATTAACTAGCCCATGGCCCTTCGCAATGTGGGGCTTGGACATAATAGGACCACTTCCAACAACACCCAGCAACAGAAAATTCTTTCTTGCAGCAACAGACTACTTCACAAAGTGGGTGGAGGCAGAAGTACTCGCTTCAATAAAAGAGAAAGATGTGAAGAAGTTTGTCTGGCAGAATATCATTACTCGGTTTGGCATACCCAAGGCTCTAATATCAGACAACGGCACTCAGTTCGACGGCAAAATCTTTAGAAGCTTTTGTGAGGAATACCAGATAGAATTATACAATTCTACACCGGCATACCCCAAGCAAATGGCCAGGCAGAAGCATCCAACAAAGTCGTCTTGGATGGATTGAAGAAAAGACTAGAGAAAGCAAAAGGAAAGTCGGCGGATGAGGTTCCTCATGTTTTATGGGCTTACCGTACCACGCCTGGCGATCAACTGGAGAAACACATTTTTCCTTGGCCTATGGCATGGAAGCAGTAATCCCACTGGAAGTTGGCCTCCCCACCATTAGAAGCAAAAATTTTGATCCAAACTTAAATGGAGAAGCCATCGCATTGGAGCTCAACCTTGCAAAAGAAAGAAGAGAAAGAGCATTGGTTCACATCGCTTCATACCAACAAGAGTTATCCAGAAAATACAACAAGATCGTACATCCAAGGCAATTCAAGGTTGGAGATTGGGTACTGCGCAAAGTAATGGGAAACACCCTGGTGCCCGAAGACGGCAAGTTAGGACCCAATTTGGAAGGACCTTACAAAGTGGTTGGGTTAGCTGGAAAATGGGCATACCACTTGGAAGACGAGGATAGCAAAGCCATTCCCAGGCCATGGAACACTGCCAATCTCAAACTATTTTATTTTTAGCTTTTCTTTAAAGCACTTGTAATTTTTCTTTTTCTCAATAAAACAAGTAATTTTCTTTTCAGCATAATTGTTTTATTCTGTAAAAGTTATTTTAGTGAGCTAGGGGCAACAAGAGCAGAGTTGGCCAGAATAACCAACTTTGAGTTCTCTTTAGCCAAGATAAAGATCTGAGCTGAAGAGGTTGGCTAGAAAAACCAACACTACTCCTAAACCCAGGATAAGGATCCAGGCTGCAGGACGTTTGGCAGGAAAAACCAAACACTTCACTCTAAGTTGGCAGAAATAACCAACTTTGAGTTCTCTTCAACCAAGATAAGGATCTGAGCTGAAGAGGTTGGCTGGAAAAACTAACACTACTCCTAAGCCCAGGATAAGGATCCAGGCTGCAGGACGTTTGGCAGGAAAAACCAAACACTTCGCTCTGAGTTGGCAGCAATAACCAACTTTGAGTTCTCTTCAGCCAAGATAAGGATCTGAGTTGAAGAGGTTGGCTGGAAAAACCAACAATTTTTGCTCTTCAGCCAAGATAAGGATCCAAGCTGAAGAGTGGTTGGCTGGAATAACCAAACACTTTACTCTAGGTTGGCAAGAATAACCAACTTAGAGGTTGGCTGGAAAAACCAACACTTCTCCTAAGCCCAGGATAAGGATCCAGGCTGCAGGACGTTTGGTCGGAATAACCAAACACTTTACTCCAAGTTGGCAGAAATAACCAACCTCGAGCTCTCTTCAGCTAGGATTAGGATCTAGGCTGAAGAGGTTGGCTGGAAAAACCAACACTTAATACTCCTCAGCCGAGATAAGAATCAAGGTTGAAGAGTGGTTGGCTAGAAAAACCAACACTTAGTACTCTTTAGCCGAGGTAAAGACCCAAACTGAAGAGTGGTTGGCTGGAAAAATCAACACTTACTGTTCTTCAGCCGAGATAAGAATCTAGGCTGAAGAGGTTGGCAGGTATGGCCAGTTAGATTGCAAAGTTAAGATCGGGATAACGTATTTCGGCCAGAGAATGTTACACTACATTCAGATTACATTTGGATGGTAAATACAAGCATGGAAAGAAACCGAACAAACAATTGGAACAAAAGAAGATTTCATTAATAAGCGCAAATCAGAAGTACAAAAGATAAGGCCTTAGCTCGGTTACAAATTCTTTTGCTAGACAAAAAAGAAAAATCAGGAGAAAAGGTCGTTTAGGTCGGCGTCCAAAACAACCTGGTCTTCACCTAGAAGTAGCTCGGTTGTTGCAAGCACCTCTTGGTTCAGCTCGGTTGGAGGCACCACATCAGACACAGCAGGTAAAGGTAGGATGGAGACCACTGGAGTTTGGGAGATAGACTGGTGATCGGGCTGGGTGTTGTCTTTTGGAGTAGCATCTTCGTCCTCCTCTTGCAGAAATTTTTGCTGAATGGCGGCAGCGTAGTCTGCCATAGAGCTCGGTATGAAATACGGAGGAGGGTTGAGGAAGACCTCGGTCTCTGGGCTATGACCGAGCTGCGCCATAGCCGCCGTCCATCCACACTTGAAGAAAAGATCTTTTGCAGCTTCACATTGCTTGATGTAAGTGGCCTCCCCCTCCTTGTAACCGTAGTCTTTCGTGTCCTCAACCTTCTTTTCTAGCTCAGTTATCTCGGCGTTCTTTTTTCCCTCAAGCTTGGCCAGCTCGCGCAAGTATTTATCTTTCACCACGACCACAGCCTTCTTCTTATAAACCCATTTGAATTGACTAGGCGATGGGCTACTTGACTACTGCTTCGGCCATCTTTCTTTGAGATTTTTTAGTTTGGCCGTTTTTTCATTGGCCTCTGCCATGGCCTGCCTTGTAGTTTTTCGAAGTTTCAGCACGTGTTTGTGAGCAATGTGGTTCTTCTGTAAGGCCTGCGAGGAGAGGGAGGCAGTATTGAGTAGGAACCGAGCTAAAAGATGTTAAAATTTGGAGAATGAAAAAGAGAACTTACCGACACCATTGACTTTAAAGCCGAGCAAATGGCCTTCAGCTCGGTAAGGTGATCATGATGATTCATGTCGGCTGGAAGGTAGACGCTCTTGGCCAGATTGAAGGCCAGCAAATGATCTTTTTCCGCGACCACTGAATCGGAGTCAGTGATAGCGCGGTTCTTGAAGGTGACCTTTGGCACCCACTTGGAGGAGCTAGCTCGGTCTTAGCGCTCCGGTTGTGGGCTTGGTGGAGTAGATTGTGGGAGAATGGTGTCTTCTTCATCAACAAGGCGTGGCTCGGTTGTGGAAATCCGAGCACGTTTGCTTGCCTGAGATGTTGAAGGCTGATAGGTTGGCAGGGCTACCATGGTCTCTTGAGTTTGGCTGGCTGGTGGTACCTTAACCCAGTTTGTTTCGGTTAGAAGGGCCCTTACTGCTCTTTTCTTGGCCATCTCTTGCTTCGCAGTCAATGGGATCAAGTTGACTTGTGGAAAGGAAGGATCAGGTTCTGGGGATGGCTCTAAGAGGAAATCGGTCACCCTGGTCTTTCTATGGCTACTATATCGATAGGTCGGTTCAAAATTCAGTAGCTTGGCCCAGCTCCTATTTGGATATCTGAGTGCGGCGCGAAGTGTGTTTAAGTTGGGGGTACTGGGACTTGAGAAAGTTTAAATCTGCATGACGGAATGAGACAACAGTTAGTACGGTTAAAAGTAAGTACCGAAGTAACAGAAAGAACATGAAATTGGGCCGAGGTAGTTATACCGGCGACTCCTTTATTCCAATTAATTCGGTCGCCTGGGATCTAGGCCTCATAGTCTTCAAAACGCCTAGAAACCCAAAAAAAATCATCATCATTTACATCCTTATCTAGGGTATTTTTTATTATCTTTTCACGCCGGTGCCTTATTCTCAAATAGTAAACCCAGCCATCTTCATTTGACCCTATGGAATATTGGTGGAAGAGCTCGGCTAAACCGAGGTTAAGGCCAGCCCGGCGGTTTAGCTCAGCGATGCCATTTATTATGCGGTATGAATTTGTGGAAAGTTTGGTAGGGCAGAGGTTGGTTTGTCTAAGGAACTCGCAAAGAAGTGACTGTACTGGGAATCTTAGTCCGGTTTCTACAATGGAAAGAAGGGTAAAGGAAACAAAGCCAGAGTTTCCCCAGAGTGTGGTATCTAGTTCGGCCAAGGTAAGATGGACATCATCAGGGATATGGTAGTCCCTTCGGAACTCGGCCATAGCACCTAGTGTGTTTATCAAAAACCTATATTTACCCATTTGCTATTTAATTATGAATAAATTAGCTTAAGTATTAGCTCGATCAAGAAATGACGCTGAGTAGCTAGGTTGAGCGCTCAAGTGAGTATCTGGCCAACCTAAGTCTGCAAAGTAAAAGAGAAGGTGTTAAGCACTGATCGTTGGACTGTGCTACAAGCACAAAGGCAAGATAAATGAAGTTCTAGCTCGGCTACACGGGATGCTATCCAGTCTTAGCTTGATTTGAGCAAAGGGCTTTAGCCCGGTTGAGCCTTTGGGGCAGCATTCTTAGTTTGGTTTGGACTAAGGAAGCTGGTTTAGCCCCAAGTCGTAACTCGGTCAGTGGGTAAGGCTTTCTAGCGCGGTATTGCGCGAACCTGAGACAGTTCGTTAGCCCGGCTAAAGTATAGCGAAAGGTAATCAGGATTATTGTTACTTCAAGTTCTAGTTTGGTCATTTAGTTTCGCTAAGCTTACACCTAACACAAACAATATCTTAGTTCGGTTGAAGTGAGATTTTGGATCAAAGGGAAAATAGTTCAAATTGTTCATATATACAGTGGTCACATTACAAGGTTTTTTTTTTCTTCAGAAAACACAAGGCTAAGCAAAAATGGAACATATGTTTTGAAAAACATACAACTAAGCATGCTATGTATTACAAAACATAGACGATATCAACAAAAAAGAAACAGATTTGAGTTACTTACCAGTTCAAGATGGGGGGGACTGAAGATGGAAGCAATCTTAGCAAAGAATACGAGCTTTTGCAGAAGCAATATTGAAGCAAAATAAAAACTCAGAAGGTAGAGAGAGAAAGAGAAGATGAACAGGGGTATTGTGATCTGAAGAAATGAGATTTTTTATATAAACCTTGGTTTTTGGTGGGACTGTTCAAAAGTCGCGAGGTACGAAGGCGGTGTAACAACTGCATTGGACCAATAAGAGTCTGCCACGTGTACAAGGAATGGAAATCGATTCAGTTATAGAGACTGAAGAGACATTTTGACCGGACAGATTGATAACATGGTGTGAATCTAGCTCAGTTGGAAGGTTAAAGTTTTTTAGCTCGGCTTGTAACAGGTAATCCCTATCATGCTGCGCAGATGGAATTAAGGGGCAATTGAGAGGATAATTTATATGTAAATTGGGTCGAGCTGGGTAATGGGCCGTTTTGTGGGCCACAGTAGGAAAAGCCTTGTAGTTAGCCCAGTCCAAAGGAGCTTTGCAGTTAGCTCGGTCACCACAGTCAGAGTGGCAACGGTTAGCTTGGTCATACCATGCTGAGCCGAGGTATTTTTGGCTTTCCTGAGGACCTTGCTCATTGATTAGCTCGGTCCAAGCTTGCCATGAGATAGCACGGTCTCTACAGAAGAAACCGAGGTAAAAGTAGTAAAGGAAGAGACGAGCTATTTGTAGCTCGGTGCCAGTTTAGCATGGTCGTGTTATCTCAGTTGTTTTGCCGTGCTACCGAGGTAAAACCATCTCACTTGGTTTAAGTAGTGAGGGGGGTGTTGAAGGATAGACATTATCTTTCAAGAATGTGATTCCTAGGAAGACTCTACATAGAGGGGTAAGAGTCCTATTAGGATTGTGCCACACGGAACCTATAAAAGCTCACAACATAACCTATGGAAGAGGTAACACAACTTTGATTCTCGAATACACAGAGCTTTTGTCTATTTTGCTGACTTAGGCATCGGAGAGGTATCCGGCACACACCCGTCGGCTAGCTCACGTTTGTGTTTTCAGGGAGTAAAGCGACGACGTTTGGAGGAACGCATACTTGATCAACATGATTATATAAGAAGATTATTTCTTGCTTGTACAATAGAGGTATAAGTTTTGGTTGCATGAATTTGAAGTATTGGAGATAAGTCTGGTATAAATTGAGTATACATGTAATTAATTCATGGGAATTGAGTTTCATAATATTGTAAATTTAGTATTCGTATCATGTTAAAAGATGTACAAGTGAATTATAGGTCATAACATGCAAGCTATTTCAATTGGAATGCAAATTTGAAGCTCAAATAGTTTGCTGAAAATTCCAGAATTCGACCTTTCCACTCGAGCGAAGAATGCAAGCAACCAGAAGTTTTGCAGACAGAGATGTTTGCTCAAGCGAGAAGAGTTGAGCTCGAGCGGCCACTCACATGTTTTGACTCCTGGCTCGAGCGACAAGGGTCACACTCGAGCGTAAAAATGAGGTAACTAGTACTTTTGCAGACCCAATGGGTCCACTCGAGCTGCAAAACTTGCGCTCCAGCAGGGCTCCCTGTTCCAGAATTTTTGAAAAGTTCTTTTATGTTTCATTTTTCGTTCTCTTTCATTTCTAAGCACTCTTAGGCATACATTGAACATTGTAAATGAACTAAAGGGATAAAAAAGAAGCCTAAGAGAAATAAACAAATTAAGAACGGATTGAATCACTTGTGACCCAATGTGTTATGAATCGTGTAGGTCAAGCGCAAGGGCAAATCCACTGGCAGAACACTATGAGTAATATCTAATAAGAATTTATTGAAGTATGCTACTTCCAAATGCTCACTTATGCATGAGTTCTATAGAGTTATTAAATTGAATTGGATATTTGTCATACAAATGATTGGGCCATACAAATGATTGGGCCAAAGGCCGTTTGACGTGAATGATTGGGCCAAAGGCCGTTTAATAGAAATGATTGGGCCAAATGCTGTTTGACATGAATGATTAGGTCAAAGGTTGTTTGATAGAAATGATTGGGGCCAAAGGCCGATTGATAGAAATAACTGGGCCAAAGGCCATTTGACATGAATGATTAGGCCAAAGGCCATTTGATAGAAATGATCGGGCCAAAGGTCGTTTAACACGAATGATTGGACCAAAGGCCGTTTGATACGAGCAAATTGGGCCTAAGGCCGTTTGATAAGAATGAATTGGGCCATAGACTGTTGATACATTTGGGCCTAAGGTCGTTGATGTATCAGATAGAAATATGAATTGGCCTAAGGCCGTTTGATATGTTTATTAACGAATTTTCATTCATGTAACTTCCTTATTTGATATTATTCACTAGGCTTTCGCTCATTCTCATTCATGTGTATGTAGGTGAGCAAAGAGACGTCCTAACCCAGCCTTGGTGAAGATTATGAGAGGAAGTCAAGTTTTTGAGGAGTCAGCTCGAGTGTCTCATGCACGAGACTTTATTTTTGTCATTTTGTTTTTTTTGTTACTCTTTTACTATTTTGGTGAAGCGTTGGATCACCTATGTACATAAGTTTTTATTTGGCTGACTGCGTATTTGAAAGTTCCTGGATGTATAAGATGATAATTCCGTATATACGTGTGAGTTATTATGAAATACTTTTGGAATGATTTTACTATGCCATATAAGCAAAGCTCATTGGACAAATTTTATTTTTTATAAATTTGCCTCTATTTTGGCCCCCTTTAATATGTCTGAATATGTTTGAGGCCGTAGATAATCTCATGATTATTGGCCAGTTATGATCTTAATCCTTAGGGGCGAGATCAGGTCATGATAGTAAACGTTACCAAACGCTACCTAAGGCATATACCATCAATTCATTCAAGATTTTGGTGAAAAAAAAAAAAAAAAAACTAAAAATGAAATTTGGTAAATTCCTCTTCTTTTCTTTTTTTTGGTTGATTTTATTTAATCTTTGGTTAACTGTTTTTTTTTTTAAAAAAATTAAAAACTTTATAGTTTTAGATTCAAATCAATTAAAGCAACTAGAAAAGTAAAAATAAAACAAAAAAATTGAAGGAAAAAAAATCACTAAAGATAAAAAAAAATCCAAAAGAAGTTGGTTTATTTATTTATTTTTTCTTTTTAGATCTTTCTAAATTAGATGGATTGGAAAAGGAAAATTTTTTAACACAAATTAAAAAAAAAAAAAAATACTAAAGACAACAACAAAAAATAAAAAAATAAAAAAAATCGGATTTTTTTAAGTGAATACCAAACCCAAAAGGTTTGTTTTATTACAACAATGAACATGGGAAGGTTGTTAAAATCAGGATCCTACATTGGATCGTCAGAGGTGTTTATAGGATCGGATCATAGAATCGGATCGAGGATTGTAAGATTCTATTGAAAAAGACAAATTACATAATAATTTAATTTAAATAAACATTTCTTAAAAGGTATACACAAAATAAGTTTATATGCTACTAAAAAGAAGTGAAGATACTGTGAAACATATAATACTCCATGTAAAATGTAAATATAATATTACATAATAGAAAACTTGATGGTAAAAGTTTTGCATTTCATTAAAAAAGAAGGTGAAGAAGAAGAATTTTATAACGTAATACCTACAATATGCATAAAAAGTGAAGAAACAATATTTAGCAAAGTCGGATATGAAAATAAATTGAGAAGTTAAAAGAGCGGCTTAACTAAATGATAAGGTTTGTCATTAGCATCCCTTGTGGAGCGGGTTCAAGTCACGAAAATTATCTCTCCAAAAATTAGGGTAAAATTGCAATCATTTTACCCTTCTTAGACACTACTAAAGCTAATTTTGTTTTCTCAACTACTTAGTTTTCTTAAATTGGTATTATATTTTTTTGGGTGAATAAAATTGGTATTATATTAAATGCTTGTTCCTAGTTTGTTTATTAAATTCAAACTATTTTTTTTTAATATTAATTTTGAGTACATAAATTGATATTTAGATAACAAATATAAAATTTACAATACAATAGATTATACAATACAAAACAAGGCTGACAAATTAGATCAGATAGGATTGGATTTGGATCGGAATTTCACGATCCTATAAGATCCCATTACCAGGATCGAAAGATCCTACCTATAAAGGATTTTTTACACGATCCGGATCGATTGTGTCCAAATAGATCGTAAGATCGTAGGATCCGGATCGAGATTCTAATAACCATGCATGGGACCATTTAATTCCCAGTACTATTTTATTGGGCAAATTGCATTTCAGTGTATTGACAAAAAAGTAAATTGCATATCAGTGCTTATAATTTTTTTGGGTCTTATCACTGATTTGTAGTTTCCCCCATTTTATTTCCATATAAAGAGTCAAATGACATGCAAACAAAAAAACAAAACAAAACAGAAAACTGATCACTCCGAGCTCTGTTTTTATCTTTCCATACATATTCACCTCAATGCCATAGTCCAGTAGTAGTGCTTATTCAATGCCAAACTTCTGCTTATATTCCAAGGCAAATCCATAGATCTGTTGAGGATCAGGAAGAGACTTGGAGACACTTTCTCTCTCCATACACCTCTTAACCCACGAAACAATCTTAGGGGACTCGGTTTCTATACTGAAATTGGCAAAAGTTTCAATGGTATAAAACCAGGGAGAAAGGGAAACAAGAACCACATCCACATATCCAAAGGTGTCTCCCCCAAAATAAGTCTTGTCTCCAAGTTCTTCTTCCAAAGTCTTCAAGCATTCCATCAATTCCTTCTTGAATGCTTCTTGCTCTTCCCCTTTTACCTTCCATACCTTGTAAGCAATGTTGTATAGCTGCATTTGCACCCACCCAACATGTTAAAAGTAAGTACACATGTTTGTATAATCTGCAATTTACACCGATAATTCTTATATTATTTTGCTCTCTGTAATTTCAATTAGTTCAATTTTGACTTTGAATTTTATATATTATCTCAATTTTGTCCAATTAATTCAACAATTAACATTTTTTTATGGAAAAATCTAACGAAAAATATGATTAAAATTACCACGTAATCTCCATCTACAAGACAAAACATCCCTAGCCATTGAACAGCCTGGGTCTTTTGACGCCCAAGTTAGTCCTCCAATATTATAAAAATATTTAATGGACATAATTTATAGAGAAAACAATGTACCTCAACCTATGGGGATTGTTTTGTTACAAGGTTATACCTTTTGGTCTGAAGAACACAAGAGCAACTTTCCAAAGAATGATCACCAAGATGTTTGCTCCTTTACTCGGCTAGACAATGGAAGCTTACATTGATAACATGGTGTGGTCAAGAGCAAAAGTGAGTTAAATCATCTCAACAACCTTGCAGAGATGTTTGATATCCTAAGACTCACACGTTGCGTTTGAATACATCTAAGTGTGCATTTGGTGTGGCTAAAGAAAATTTTTAGGCTTCTTAGCGACTAATCGTGGAATAGAAACAAACCTCTTACAAATTAAGGAAATTCAAGAGTTGGAGCAGCCAAATTCTCCAAAAGACATGTAACATTTTGTCGGAATGGCAGCCACGCTAAATAGATTTATTAGTCAGTCATTAGAACGTACTCGTACATTTTTTATTTTATTTTATCTTAATTTGGTCTAATTAGTTCAACGATTAGCATTTTTTTATGAAAAATGTGCATGAGTGACACACGTCATACTTTTATAAACAAAATTGTAAACTTGATTAAGTTAGTGAGTTAATCTCAACTAACTCAGTGACTATTTTCCTTCAAAAATCTTAACAATTTTATTAATTAGAATAAATTAACACAAAATTTAACTTAATGGTCAACATTGAGTCAATTAAAATTATGAGAACTAAAACAATAGAAGGGATAAAATATAGAAAAAAATATAGAGACTATCAGTATAATTTGTCATTATGGACAGTGCTTCTTCTCTTTTTCATTTTTTTTTTTTAAAATCCATTCATAATGAAGTGGCATAAGTTGAGTACTAGGTGGTTGAACATAATGTTTTAAACATCTCGAGTTTTTTTCATATTTTTTTTTACTAATTTTACTTATTGTCACAGTCAAAATTAAATATTAATGAGATTCAAAATAACCTATTCACACCGCCTGCTTATTATCAAAAGCATGCAAGTTTAGGCCAAGTTTGGCTACTATAAATAATCCATCTTTTTATTTTTTTATTTTTTTTTCATCACATCATCTCTCTATTTTTTTGCACATTTTTTTGTAAAAAGACAAAAAATACATTTATTTATGTCATTCCAAACAACTTCTTAGTATGGGGCAATTTCACTTTTTAATTTAAAAAAAAAAAATAACAACTAAAAATTTGTTGTGTCTAGATTTTTCCTAATACATACACACAAGGAGAGGGAAGAAAGAGAATAGTTTAAGAACCTTCTTGCAGATGTAATCAGCCCAAAACCTGGCTTGCGAACGCTCATAGGGGTCGGAGGGAAGCAAAGGGGAATTTCCATGCCATGTGTCATCAATGTATTGAACGATGACGAGGGATTCACATACAGATTTGCCGTTGTGAATCAAAACCGGGACGGTCTTGTAAACCGGGTTCATCTCCAGAAGCAGAGGACTCTTGTCCCCCCACAAGTTCTCCTCTTCCCTGGCCTCGTACTCGATCCCTTTCTCAGCCAAGGCGATTTTCACTCTCATCCCATAAGAGCTTGGCCAGAAATTCAACAGAACGACATTATTGTTGTTGTTGTTGGCCTCTTCCATTTCGATTTGAGTCGATAATTAATTAACGTTGTTGTTTGTGAGAACAAAATCAAAAGCTTTATTCTTGTTGTATATTTGTGAGGAGTAATGGCAGACTTGAATTTTATTTATATAGAATTATCCACAACGTTGATGTCATTCCTTGCGACTTGAACATTCTTGCAATAGGATATAGTACTCCTTTGGGAGTTGACTATTTTAATAGGTTATTTTAGTTTTTGATTATTTTAGTAGGTTAAATATTTGTATTTGGGAAGAGGGTTAGATTTTTTGTAATTAGATATGATGTTTGTAAAAATAAAAAATAAAATGATTATGAGTTTAATGTGATATTTTATCTTATTGACTTTTAGTCTATTTTGTTTTTTTATAGATTTTAGAAACAAAAAATAAATAAAAAAAAACCAATTTTTGACTTCTAAAACATTCCCAAAATATAATTTAAAACTCTTTTCAAAATTCAAAATTCAAAATTTAAAACTTTTTTCAAAACTTATAACTAAACAAATTTTTTTTCTCAAAAGGTAACTCACAACTTCACATTTACATCAGGACTCCATACTCAAATTATAACTCTTAAACTGAACCAAACGAAACTATAATCATTGTAGCATTGTTTGGTAAAAATAAAAAAAATAAAAAAAAAAAGAGCCCATCATCAATAAAAAAGTGGCCCCACAATTTTATTTATTTATTTATTTTTATATAATAAATATACGATCTCCATACAACATCTCCCACCTAACACAAAATGTTTTGAAGTAAAAAGGACTTATAATACGGGTTCACTAATAATAATAAAAAATTAAAATTTTATTTTTAATTTTAGGATAAATTATTAATAAGTTCTAATAGTTGAACTTAATTCTTATTAAATTTTCTTGAAAATAAGTTTTATTAAAATCGTTGGTACAAATAATTTTTTGTGACGATTTTTTACATAAGTTGCTGAAAATTGACAATTATCGATTTTTTTGTCACGATTTTTATAAATTGTCACTAAAACTTACAATTAGTGATATTTTTCTATGACGAATTTTTTACACTGTAGTTAAAAGTTGAAAATTAGTGACTTTTTCGTGATGATTTTTTTAAACTGTTGCTAAAACTTATAATTAGTAACATTTTTTGTGACAATTTTTAAACTGTTACTAAAAATTAACAATTAGTGACATTTTTTAATAGTGTTTAATGAAAAATATCATTAATTCTTACAAAACCTATTAGACAATAAGTTTACATATTAAGACCTATACACAAGTTTCCCTTAATTTTAAACACATATAAGTTGGTCTCCTTTATGTGTTTGCCACTGGGTATACTAAGTTAATTCATGTTGTAAATGCTAATTTTTTTTGGATAAATTACAAATACACTTCCTGAGATTTACTTAAGATACAGATTACATCCTATAATTTAGAAAGTTACAAATACCCCCTTATAAAAAAAATTTATTTAACAAAATTAATTAAAAAATAAAATTCCTAACCACTCACTCTTCTATACAATAATAAAATTACTTGAATTATTAATTGAAATATATTTATAACATCATTAAAAATTATTAACTAACTTGGTGATTTATTGATAAATGGAGTAATTTGTTATAAAATTAAAAACTTCAAGGAGAAAGATTACAGTTTGCATGTTAAACAAATTTTAAGAAATGTATTTATAATTTATCAAAAATTATAAATGCCAAATTTCCACCAATGGTAAATACTAAATTAAGTTATCAAAAACCACCTAATAAATTGTCTGATCATGACCATATTATACAAATCCTGAATATATTATATTGTTTTGAAAAGTTAATTAAAAGTTAAATTTTTGAATTTTTTTTATTTTTTTAAAAAAATGTATAAAAAGTTAAAAAATAATATAATTCAAAATAAATTAAAAGTCGAATTTCCAAATTAGGCATAGTTGCAAATATTTATCCAAGATTAGTAGTAGCCTTGTCGGACAAGAAATGAGAAGATGCGGGCCGTCAGAAGAGACTTGAGAAGTAGTCTTGGGTAGCAAAAACACATTCTCTTATCTTCTTTAGTATTCTATGCAAAATATGATAAAAAATGTCACCTTTTTTTTCTTTTTTTTTATTCAGACCAACCTCACCTTTGGAATAATTCTGTTTTTTCACACTATCTATACTTTGTAAACATATTTATCAGTGCAAATATTTAATGGATTTGTTTATTTTTTATTTTACTCATTTCACATACAAAATGTTCCAAATATACCTATAACATATAAGAAAAATACTTGGGATCTCCTTTTTTTGGGACCCCCACAATTCCCTTTAGATCTTAACTATTGATATATGTGTGGGACCACTCACGAATGTGGCCTACACCATCAATGATTAAAATCCAAAGGAACTGTGAGAGTTCCAAAAAAAAAGAGTCTCAATCATTATTAGACATATAATGTGTGCAAAAATTCCAACCCACAAACTTCCACCACACCCCTAAGCCTAAGTCAAAACCTAAACCGTGCCCTATACACATGACATATTTTCTGCACACTAGTAATTTTCCAACCATATTTACTAAGGTATGCAAAAAAAAAAAAAAAAAAAAAAAATTAAATCAATAAGTTTTTGTATTATTTTACTACTATTCTTCAAAAACTAATACTCGGTTTAGTTTTAAGTTTTCAAAAATATTTTTGTTAATTTTATAATTTTTTTTTTAGTAAACTTTTTACATATTTAATCAACTTTTTACTTTTTAGAATCATTTAATTTATATACATTTAAAAGGTAAATTATTTGCCAAAAATCTTTAAAAAAAATAATAAATACAAAAAAAATGTACTGAATTTTTATATTTTTGTATGTGTTTTAAGTGTATCTAAATTAAGCGAATCCAAAAAAAATAATTAGAATATTAAAAATGTTCACTAAAACAAATTCGACAATCAACGACGGAATCAAATAATAGTTTTTGATTTTGTACTTTCGAACCAAATATAAATTTTCGACATATAACTATTTTTAAGTTGGTTTTCGAATATATGAAATGTTTTCAAAAGTTAGTTTTCGTATAGGTGTAAATTTTCAGAACTAATTTTTAGAATGATAATTGTGACAATAAAAATAAAATACTTCCGAACCAAAAAACTCATCCATTTGTTGCCTAATTTTTTATTAACAATCATTTTTTTTTTCTACATCTAAACGTTCATTGTTTTGTAAATCCTCCATCATACAAATCAATAATAAAGGTGGGGTGTAATGGAACAATGTTTAAAGCAATGGATAAGGAGTGAAAATTTGAACAATATCAGTCAAATCTATGAAAATCAATGAATGAATAGTAAAGTGAACAGTGATCAATGGAGGGAGTGAGAAAGAAACAAAAAATTAAAGAGTAAGTCAGCTTATTCTGCCAGAGAAGTAATTGTGTCGTCCGAGACTTCTAGCCTAGGCGGTTTTTCCTGTTAAATTTGATAATAAAGGTGTGGCGAGATTGCTTCATGGTATTGAGTTGGGTAATAAGAGATGTAACCGTCAATCAAATAAGATCGTGATTAAGGGTATAAAATTAATTGGGAATATTCAATTGGGACAAGATGCCAAAGACGAAGCTGTGGTCCACCACATATTGTTTTTCGTACCCACTGGCAAAAGCATACTCCTCTTTGTCATCAAATGTTTTATGGTACCAAATATATAGCAAAAGTGGCCCGCGTATAAGGACGAAGATTCCTCATTCAAAATAATCCAAACACATTTATTTCCCCCATTTGCTTTATGTGTATCATTCCGCAAGAATATTTACTTTACAACCACGCAAACCACCAGAAAAGTAACACGTGTATAGCACTATCCGAAAAAGGAATCAAAAGTACTCACACCACTCACACCATTCACACTTGGGCCCGAGTGTGACTTCCTTTTAACCTCATCCATACACATGTCCATAAGTACAACAATGGACGGCCCAGATCAACGAGAGGGGGGGCGTTGGTAATATTAATACAGTGCCCCCCTGTCACACCACTTACACAATTCACACCGGGTTTTTTAACTAATAAGGAGGCCTTATACGGCTAGTGTGAGTTTACTATTTACCACTACAAAATGCCTCGCCAAACCTCTATCCGTTTCTATGCCAAAAATGTTTTTTTCACCTACCCACAATGTCCATGCCCAAAAGAACAACTCTTGGAACTCCTCCAATCCATTCTCCAACTAGCCTGTCAACCATACTACATACTTCTCGCAAGGGAGCTCCACGAAGATGGAAACTCTCACCTTCATGCCATGGTTCAATGCACGAAGAAGATCCAAACCTCCAACCCGATATTTTTCGATCTCACTGGAACCAACGGGAGGATTTATCATCCAAATATAGAAAAACTCCACTCTCCAATAGCAAGTCGACAGTATATACAGAAAGGAGGCGATATTGTAGAATGGGGAGAATTTTCATTGAAGGGGAAAAGTCCATCAAAGAACAGAGACGAACTCTGGAGGGGAATACTTGCAGAAGCAAAAATGGAAAAACAATTCTTTGCACTTTGCACAGAGAGATGTCCCACCGATTACATCACAAAATACCTCCAATTAAAAATATTTTCGAGAGATCATTACAAAAGAGAGAGGCCCCCATATACTAGCCCCTTTAATTCATTTCCTTTCTTAAATGAAGAAGTAAAAAAATGTGACTGTTAATCAGACAAGATCATAGTTAAGGGAATCAAATTAATTGGGAATGTTCGATTGGGACAAGATGCTAAAGACGAAGCTATGGTCCACCACATATTGTTTTTCGTCATAAGTGATAATAGTCCGTCAGATTGGGGGCCTCTCTCTTTTCGTCATAAGTGATAATAGTCCGTAAGAAAGGAAAAGAATTAAAGGGGCTAGTATATGGGGGCCTCTCTTTTTTGTAATGATCCCTCAAAAATGTTTTTAATTAGGGGTATTTTGTGACGTAATCGGTGGGACATCTCGCTTTGCAGACTGCAAAGAATTGTTCTTCCGTTTTTGCTTCTGCAAGTATTTCCCTCCAGAGTTCGTCTCTATTCTTCGAGGGAGTTTTCCCCTTCGATGAAAATTCACCCCATTCTACGATGTTCCCCCTGTATATACTGTCGACTTGCTGTTGGAGAGTGGAGTTTTTCTATATTTGGATGATAGATCCTCCCGTTGGTTCTAGTGAGATCGAAAAATCTCGGGTTGGAGGTTTGGATCTTCTTCATGCGTTGAACCATGGCATAAAGGTGAGGGTTTCCATCTTCGTGGAGCTCCCTTGCAACAAGTATGTAGTATGGCTGATAGGCTAGTTAGAGAAGGGATTGAGGGAGTTCCAAGAGTTTTTCTTTTGGGCATAGGCATTGTGGATAGGTGAGAAAAACATTCTTGGCATAAAAATGGAAAGAGGCTTGCGAGGCATTTTGTAGTGGTAAACAGTGAACTCACACTAGCCGTACAAGGCCTCCATATTAGTTAAAAAACCCGGCGTGAATGGTGTGAGTGGTGTGACTGGAGGAGTGCTGCAGCGCCCCCCCTTCTATTGATCTGGGCCGTCTATTCTTGTACTTATGGACACGTGTATGGATGGGGTTAAAAGGAAGTCACACCCGGGCCCAGGTGTGAGTGGTGTGAGTACTTTTGATTCATTTTCCAGATAGTGCTATACACTTGTCACTTTTTTGGTAGTTTGCGTGGTTGTAAAGTAAATATTCTTACAGAATGATAGACATAAAGCAAAGGCGGGAAAATACATGTGTTTGAATTATTTTGAATGGGGAATCTTTGTCCTTATACGCGGGCCACTTTTACTATATATTTGGTAGTAGAAAACATTTGATGACAGAGAAGAATATGCTTTTGCAGTGGGATAGCTATTGTGGTAACGTTGTTTTCTAGTACCTTGTTTCGTTTCTCCTTTTCAGTCCTTTTTTTTTTTTTTGATTGTTTTGGTATACAATGTTGTACTCCATAGAAGAGTATCTCGAGAATTACGTGCAGTTCACTCAAATGTGTGTAGATTGTTTTTTAACGTAGCAAATAGGACTGTGGGAAGAGAGGCGGTGGTCAGCTTCGGCGAAGTTTGTTCGTGGGTACGAGGAGTAGAGTGAAAAAATATCAAAGCTAAGGTGTCTGAATAGAAAGCTTAGCAGAGGTAAGAGAATCTGCAGAATTTGTAGGATAAAAGATTTGGAGTGTTTTATCAAAAATGGAAGGAGGGATGAGCAGCCAGTATCGGACTCCCTTTGCATACTACCGATCAAGGACACTGGTGGCCAGTGGATATAAGCGTAGTTACCGTGGTCATGCACCTTTTAAGGCGGCATACATTCGCAGATGGTATGTTCAGAATATTTCCCGATATATTAAGAGGACTAAGAGGGGGAGTAAGGAAGTACCAACTTTACAATGAACAATTAAGGGACGTTAAATTTGATAATAAAGGTGTGGCGAGATTGCTTAATGGTATTGAGCGAGGTAATAAGAGATGTGACCGTTAATCAGACAAGATCGTGGTTAAGGGTATAAAATTAATTGGGAATATTTAATTGGGACAAGATGCTAAAGATGAAGCTGTGGTCCACCACATATTGTTTTTCATCATAAATGATAATAGTCTGTCAGATTCCGTCTCCACACCTAACAAGATATTTATTGGAGTTAGCGAGGGTAATCCTGAGACTTGGATTGTTGATCCTGACTAGTCCAACCAGTTTCGGATGCTAAAGAAAATGATATTCAAGATCCTTGGTGGCAAAGACAAAGAGTACATTCGTCACGGAATAGAAGTTGTGAACCGGTTCTTCTCAGTTGACATTTGGACAGACTAAAAAGACGCGCTGTTGGGAAATGTTGGAAGTATTCAGAAGGGCCCTATATATTTAGTGGTTACTATTGTTAATGGAAAAGAATGCAAAATTACGTTAAGGAGTCAAACGTACTTTAAAACTGTTTAGAATTATAATTTATGTATTTTTATTTGTAATGTTCAGGTGAATGGAGGTGGACGATATAAGAACTGGTGTTATTGAAGGTGTTTCAGCAAGTGATTTCAGTTATATTGAACTTGCTTTGCCTAATTAATTTTCTCAGTTGAGGTTGAGATATAACCAAAAGAGTATTAAGGTTGATAAAATATTTCCCTCTTTGCGCACCCAACGCCAGTGGGTTGGTTAGAGTAAATGTGTATGACAGGAGGTTAAATGGTAATGACAGTTTGCAGGCTTACTTTATTTTCACCGTGGATTGCCAGTGCAAATTGGTGTATTATGGGAATGGTTATTTTTCAATTAACAACAAACAAGTGTCATGGATGGTGAAGTATTGACTTGAAAATTCTAATATTAAAAGGGGGATTACGTATTGTAAAATGATGGGGGTATTTGAAGTATTCTACAAGTGACATACCAGAATATTCGCAGATGAGGACCCCATCTATTATTGTGTTATCTAAAAAATATACTAATGATAATGTTGATGTTTGGCACTGTGCTCCAACTAAGGCCATTCCAATTCTAACACGGACTATGTCTGTGGGTTTACCGAAGAGGCGAAGAGATTTGTTGTTAAGAGGTTTTGGGGAAAGTGGTACAGTTATTCATGAACGCAGAGGTCATTTGAGTTTGTCTAAGATTGATGTACGCATAGGTGGTGATGGAACTAGTGATGTTGATCTTGGTCTGTCGATTTCGGAGGTTGGTGTTAGAAAAGAAGAAGTTGATCGGAGAGGATCGGTTGTTATAGATCCAATAGAATTTCTAATGTTTTAAAAAATGTAATAGTGAGTGTAAAAAATAATGATGTGACTCAAGATGTAATAGTTGATGATAAGGGAAATGTAGTAAGTAAATAAAACTTTGAGTGGTTTCATAAATAAAATTAATAAATTTTTTTATTAATCATGACAGTGGTTACATTAACATCAAACCATTCAATTATTTTTGGGGACATTGCATCTAACTAACTACTGTTTCCATTAGTTAATATAATACAAGGAATTCCTCCTCTAATAGTGAGATCTGGTTGAAATTTAACAAATACATAGAAGTCTCTCTGGCAATCTACTAAATTCTTAATTAATTCGGTAGGAACTGTCGAGTATTTGATGTCATCTATGACGTTGTAGACGGCTTCTTGATCGTAGTCCTTGAAACTTATTCTGCCGGAGAAGTAATTGTGTCGTTCGAGACTTCTGGCCCAGGCGATTTTTCTTGTTCTTGAGGGTTCTTCGAGGTAGAGGGAGATTGGGCGGATGGGCCGCTGTTCTGGTTCCTGTTATCAGAGGAGGAGGAGAATTCTTCGTCAATATATAAATTGTTGATATTATTTTTGTGTATGCCTAATCTAATCTAGTCGTCTTCCCTCCAAACAGAGAGACAACAATTTTTACATAACTCGTATTGTACAAAATTTCGACTTACAAACGAAATATTATTTTTTACCCATTTTTTTACTTCTTCATTTAAGAAAGGAAATGAATTAAAGGAGTTAGTATATGGGGGCCTCTCTCTTTTGTAATGATCCCTCGAAAATATTTTTAATTGGGATATTTTGTGACGTAATCGGTGGGACATCTCTCTTTGTAGAGTATAAAGAATTGTTCCTCCGTTTCTGCTTCTGCAAGTATTCCCTTCCAAAGTTCGTCTTTGTTCTTCGAGGGAGTTTTCCTCTTCGATGAAACTTTTTCCCATTCTACAATGTCGCCCCCTTTCTGTATATACTGTCGACTTGCTGTTGGAGAGTGGAGTTTTTCTATATTTGGATGATATATCCTCTCATTGGTTCTAGTGAGATCGAAAAATCTTGGGTTAGGGGTTTGGATCTTCTTTGTGCATTGAACCATGGCATGCAAGTGAGGGTTTCAATCTTCGTGGAGCTCCCTTGCGACAAGTATGCAGTATAGCTGACAGGCTAGTTGAAGAATGGATTGGAGAAGGTCCAAGAGTTGTTCTTTTGGGCATGGGCATTGTGGCTAGGTGAGAAAAACATTCTTGGCATAGAAACGGAAAGAGGCTTGGCGAGGCATTTTGTAGTAGTAAACAGTGAACTCACACCAACCATACAAGGCCTCCCTATTAGTTAAAAAACCTGGTGTGAATAGTATGAGTGGTGTGACTGGGGGGGCGCTGTATTAATATTACCAACGCCCCCCCTCTCGCTGATCTAGGCCGTCCATTGTTATACTTTAGGACACGTGTATGGATGGGGTTAAAAGGAAGTCACACCCGGGCCTAGGTGTGAGTGGTGTGAGTACTTTTGATTCCTTTGCCGGATAGTGCGATACACATGTCATGTTTGTGGTGGTTTACATGGTTGTAAAGGTAATATGCTGTCAGAATGATAGACATAAAGCAAGGTGGGAAAATGATTATGAATTATTTTGAATGGGGAATCTTCGTGCTTACACGCGGGCCAATTTTGCCATATATTTAGTACCATAAAACATTTTATGGTAGAGAGAAATATGCTTTTGCAGTGGGATAGCTATTGTGGTGACGTTGTTTTCTGATACCTTGTTTCGTCCCTTCTTTTTTTTTTTTTTTGTCTTTTTTGTTGATTTATTTGGTATACAATGTTGTACTCCTTAGAAGAGTATTCTAAGAATTATGGGTAGTTCACTCAAATGTGTGTAGATCGCTTTTTGACGTAGCAAATGGGACTGTGGGAAGAGAGCCAGTGGTTAGCTCTGGTGAAGTTTGTTCCGGTGTACAAGGAGCAGAGACCAAAAATATCAAAGCTAAGGTGTCTGAATAGTAGCAGCCACTAAATATATGGCACCCTTCTAAATACTTCCAACATTTCCCAACAACGTATCTTTGTAGTCCGTCCAAACATCAACTGGAAAGAATCGGTCCACAACTTCTATTCCGTGACGAATGTACTCTTTGTCCTTGCCACCAACGAGCTTGAATCTTATATTCTTTAGCATACAAAACCTGTCGGACTGGTCAGGATCAACAATCCAGGTCTAAGGATTACCCTCACCAACTCCAATAAATATCTTGTTAGGTGGGGGGACGGAATCTGACGGATTATTGTCACTTATGACGAAAAACAATATGTGGTGGACCACAACTTCTTCTTTATCACTAGCATTGGGTGCTCCAAGAGGAGAATACTTTACCAATATTTTATCAACCTTTATACTCTTTTGTTTGTATCTCAACCTCAACTGAGAAAATTAATTAGGCAAAGCAAGTTTAATACAACTGAAATCACTTGCTGAAACACCTTTAACAACACCAGTTCTTATATCGTCCACCTCCATTCACCTGAACATTACAAATAAAAATACATAATTATAATTCTAAACAGTTTTAAAGTACATTTGACTCCTTAATGTAATTTTGCATTCTTCTCCACTAATAGTAACAGCCACTAAATATATGGCCCCCTTCTTAATACTTCCAACATTTCCGAACAGCGTGTCTTTGTGGTTCGTCCAAACATCAACTGGGAAGAACCAGTCCATAACTTTTATCCGGTGACGAACGTACTCTTTGTCCTTGCCACCAACGAGCTTGAATCTCATTTTCTTTAGCATTCGAAACCGGTCGGACTAGTCAGGATCAACAATCTACGTCTCAAGATTACCTTTGCCAACTCCAATAAATATCTTGTCAAGTGTGGAGATGGAATCTGACGAACTATTATCACTTATGACGAAAAACAATATGTAGTGGACCATATCTTCGTTTTTAGCATCTTGTCCCAATTGAACATTCCCAATTAATTTTATACCCTCAACCACGATCTTATCTGATTGACGACCACATCTCTTATTACCTAACTCAATACCATTAAGCAATCTTGCCACACCTTTATTATCAAATTTAACGTCCCTTAATTGTTCATCGTACAGTTGCAACTTCTTTACTTCCCTCTTAGTCCTCTTAATATATCGGGGAATATTCTGAACATACCATCTGTGAATGTACGCTGCCTTAAAGGTGTACTACTACAGTAACTATGCTTATATCCACTGGCCACCGGTGTCCTTGACCGGCGGTACACAAAGGGAGTTCGATACTGGCTGCTCATCCCTCCTTTCATTTTTGATAAAACACTCCAAATCTTTTATCTTACAAATTCTGCAGATTTTTTTTTACCTCTTCTAACCATTCTGTTCAGACACCTTAGCTTTGATTATTTTTCCGTCTGCTTCTCGTACCCACGAACAAACTTCACCAGAGCTAACCGGCGCTTCTCTTTCTATAGTCCTATTTGTCACGTCAAAAAATGATCTATACACATTTGAGTGAACTGCCCGTAATTCTCGGGATACTCTTCTAAAGAATACAATACTGTATACCAAAACAATCAACTAAAAAAAAGGACCAAAAAGAAGGGATGAAACAAGGTACTAGAAAACAACGTCACCACAAATAGCTATCCCACTGCAAAATCATATTCCTCTCTGTCATCAAATGTTTTTTGGTACCAAATATATAGCAAAAGTGGCCTATGTATAAGGACGAAGATTCCCCATACAAAATAATTCAAACACATTTATTTTCTCGCATTTGCTTTATGTCTATCATTTTGCAAAAATATTTACTTTATAACCACGTAAACCACCAGAAAAGTGACATGTGTATAGCACTATCCGAAAAAAGAATCAAAAGTACTCACACCACTCACACTTGGGCCCGGGTGTAACTTCCTTTTAACCCCATCAAAACACGTATCCATAAGTACAATAATTGATGGCCCTGATCAGCGGGAGGGGGGGCGCTGGTAATATTAATACAGCGCCCCCCTAGTCACACCATTCACACCGGGCTTTTTAACTAATAGGAAGGCCTTGTATGGCTGGTGTGAGTTCACTGTTTACCACTACAAAATTCCTCGCCAAGCCTCTTTCGTTTCTATGACAAGAATGTTTTTCTAACCTACCCACAGTGCCCATACACAAAAGAACAACTCTTGGAACTCCTCCAATCCATTCTCCAACTAGCCTATCAGCCATACTACATACTTGTCGCAAGGGAGCTCCACGAAGATGGAAACCCTCATGTTCATGCCATGGTATAATGCACGAAGAAGATCCAAACCTCTAACCGGAGATTTTTCAATCTCACTGGAACCAACGGGAGGATATATCATCCAAATATAGAAAAATTTCACTCCCTAACTGCAAGTTGACAGTATATACAGAAAGGGGGCGACATCGTAGAATGGGGAGAATTTTCATCGAAGGGGAAAACTCTCTCGAAGAACAAAGACAAACTCTGGAGGGGAATACTTGCAGAAGTAGAAACGGATGAACAATTCTTTACACTTTGCAAAGAGAGATGTCTCATTGATTACGTCACAAAATACACAAAATTAAAAATATTTTTGAGAGATTACTACAAAAGAGAGAGACCCCCATATACTAGCCCCTTAATTCATTTCCTTTCTTAAATGAAGAAGTAAAAAAATGGGCAGAAAATAATATTTTGTTTGTAAGTTGAAATTTTGTACAATACGAGTTATGTAAAAATTGTTGTCTCTCCGTTTGGAGGGAAGACGATTGGATTAGATTAGTGATGCACAAAAATAATATCAACAATTTATATACTGACAAAGAACACTCCTCCTTCTCTAATAATAGAAACCAGAACAGTAACTCATCCGCCCAATCTCCCTCTACCTTAAAGGACCCTCAAGAACAGGAAAAATCGCCTGAGCCAAAAGTCTCAGGCGACACAATTACTTCTTTGGCAGAATAAGCTTCAAGGACTATGATCAAGATGCCATCTACAACGTCATAGACGACATCAAATACTCGACAGTCCCTACTGAATTAATGAAGAATTTAGTAGGTTGCCAGAGAGACTTCCATGTATTTGTTAAATTCCAACCAGATCTCACTATTAGAGGAGGAATTCCTTGTTTTATATTAACTGCTGGGAACAGTAGTTGCTTAGATGCAATGTCTTCAAAAATCATTGAATGGTTTGATGTTAATGTAACCACTGTCAGGATTAATGAAAAAATTTATTAATTTTATTTATGAAACTACTCAAAGTTTTATTTACTTACTACATTTCCCTTATCATCAACTATTACATCTTGAGTCACATCATTATTTTTTACACTCATTATTACATTTCGTAAAACATCAGAAAATTCTACTGGATCCATAACAACTGATCCTCTTCGATCAACTTCTTCTTTTCTAACACCAACCTCCGAAATCGAAAGACCAGGATCAACATCACTAGTTCTATCACCACCTTTGCGTACATCAATCTCAGACAAACTTAGATGACCTCTGCGTTCATGAATAACTGAACCACTTTTCCCAAAACCTCCTAACAACAAATCTCTTCGTCTCTCCGGTAAACCCACAGACATAGTCCGTGTCAGAATCGGAATAGCCGTAGTTGGAGCATAGTGCCAAACATCAACATTATCATTAGTATATTTTTTAGATTTCATAATAATAGATAGGGCCCTTATCTACGAATCTTCTGGCATGTCACTCGTAAAATACTTCAAATACCCCTTCATTTTACAATACGTAAACCCCCTTTTAATATTAGAATTTTCAAGTCGATACTTCACCATTCATGGCACCTGTTTGTCGTTAATTGAACAATAAGCATTCTCATAATACACTAATTCATACTGGCAATCCACGGGGAAAATAAAGTAAGCCTGCAAACTGTCATTACCATCTAACCTCTTATCATACATATTTACTCTGACCAACCCACTGGCATTGCATGTGCAAAGAGAGGAATATTTTATCAATATTTTATCAACCTTAATACTTTTTTGTTCGTATCTCAACCTCAACTAAGAAAATAAATTAGGGAAAGTAAGTTCAATATAATTGAAATCACTTGTTGAAACACCTTCAACAACACTAAACAGTTTTAAAGTACATTTGACTCCTTAACGTAATTTTGCATTCTTTTCCACTAACAATAGCATCCACTAAATATATGGCCCCCTTCTGAATACTTCCAAAATTTCTAAATAGTGTGTCTTTGTAGTCCATCCAAACATCAACTGGGAAGAACCGGTCCACAACTTCTATCTGGTGACGAACATACTCTTTGTCCTTGTTACCAACGAACTTGAATCTCATTTTCTTTAGCATCCGAAACCGGTCGGACTAGTCAGGACCAACAATCGAAGTCTCAGGATTACCGTCGCCAACTCAATTAAATATCTTGTTAGGTGTGGGGACGAAATCTGACAGACTATTATCATTTATGACGAAAAATAATATGTGGTGGACCACAGCTTCATCTTTAGCATTTTGTCCCAATTGAACATTCCCAATTAATTTTATACGCTTAACCACGATCTTGTCTGATTGACGGTCACATCTCTTATTATCCAACTCAATACCATTAAGCAATCTTGCCACACCTTTATTATCAAATTTAATGTCCCTTAATTGTTCGTCGTACAGTTGTAACTTCCTTACTCCCCTCTTAGTCTTCTTAATATATCGTGGAATATTCTGAATATACCATCTGCGAATGTACGCTGCCTTAAAAGGTATACGACCACGATAACTACGCTTATATCCACTAGTCGTCTGTGTCCTTGACCAACGGTATACAAGGGGAGTCCGATATTGGCTGCTCATCCCTCCTTTCATTTTTTATAAAACACTCAAAATATTTTATCCAACAAATTCTACAAATTCTCTTACCTTTGCTAACCCTTCAATTCAAACACCTTAGCTTTGATATTTTTTCCCTCTACTTCTCGTACCCACGAAGAAACTGGAGCTGACCGCCGCCTCTCTTCCCACTGTCCTATTTGCCACGTCAAAAAATGATCAACAAACATTTGAGTGGACTGCCCATAATTCTCAGGATACTCTTCTAAGGAGTACAACATTGTATTTCAAAACAATCAACAAAAAAACAAAAAAAAGACTGAAAAGGAAGGACGAAACAAGGTACCAGAAAACAATTTCACCATAATAGCTATCCCATTGAAAAAGCATATTCCTCTCTGTCATCAAATGTTTTCTGATACCAAATATATAACAAAAGTGGCCCGCGTATAAGGACAAAGATTCCCCATTCAAAATAATTAAAACACATTTATTTTCCCGCATTTGCTTTATGTCTATTATTCTGCAAGAATATTTACTTTACAACCACGCAAACCACCAGAAAAGTGATACTTGTATAGCACTATCTAAAAAAGGAATCAAAAGTACTCACACCACTCACACCTGGGCCTGGGTGTGACTTCCTTTTAACCCTATCCATACATGTGTCCATAAGTACAACAATGGACAGCCCAGATCAACGAGAGGGGAAGGCGTTGGTGATATTAATACAGCGCCTCCCAGTCACACCAGTCACACCATTCACGCTGGGTTTTTTAACTAATAGGGAGGTCTTGTATGGCCGGTGTGAGTTTGCTGTTCACCACTACAAAATACCTCGCCAAGCCTCTTTCCGTTTCTATGCCAAGAATGTTTTTCTCACCTACCCACAATGCCTATACCCAAAAGAACAACTCTTGGAACTCCTTCAATCCCTTCTCCAACTAGCCTGTCAGCCATACTACATACTTGTCGCAAGGGAGCTCCACAAAGATGGAAACCCTCACCTTCATGCCATGGTTCAATGCATAAAGAAGATCCAAACCTCTAACCCTAGATTTTTCGATCATACTGGAACCAATGGGAGGATACATAATCCAAATATAGAAAAATTCCACTCTCCAACAGCAAGTCGACAGTATATACAAAAAGGAAGAGACATCGTAGAATGGGGAGAATTTTCACCGAAGGAGAAAAGTCTCTTGAAGAATAGAGACGAACTCTGGAGGGGAATACTTGCAAAAGGAAAGATGGAGGAACAATTCTTGGCACTCTGCAAAGAGAGATGTCCCACCGATTATGTCATAAAATACCCCCAATTAAAAACATTTTCGAGAGATCATTACAAAAGAGAGAAATCCCCATATACTAGCCCTTTTAATTCATTTCCTTTTTTAAATGAAGAAGTAAAAAAAAAAGCAGAAAATAATATGTTGTTTGTAAGTTGGAAATCACGCCTGCAAACTGTCATTACCATCTAATCTCCGATCATAAACATTTACTCTGACCAACCCACTGGCATTGGGTGCACAAAGGGGGAAATATTTTATAAATATTTCATCAACCTTAATACTCCTTTGTTTGTATCTAAACCTCAACTGAGAAAATAAATTAGGCAACGCAAGTTCAATACAACTGAAATCACTTGCTAAAATGCCTTCAACAATACCAGTTTTTATATCGTCCACCTCCATTCCCCTGAACATTACAAATAAAAATACATAAATTTAGAGTTCTAAACAGTCTTAAAGTACATTTAACTCCTTAACGTAATTTTGCATTCTTTTCCACTATGTGTATTTTTTAAAAAGAAAATATGTACTGAGAATTTTCATATAAAAGATATGTACTAAGAAAGTTTAGTTTTAAGGATTGATGTGTGTATTAATATCCATATTGGTCATTTTGTTTAGTGATAAAATTATAAGAAAAAATTAATTCATTTAGTAGATGTTTGGTATCCCCTAAAAAAGTCAAAAAGTCGCAAAGAAAGCAAAAAAGTTAACACTATTTGGGAAATAAAAGTTTGAATAAACAGAGGGTAAAAAGACAAATATGCCCTTGATACACTCCCCTTCCGATAGTGCACTTTTGGTATAAAAAAAAAAAAAAAATCAAAATTGTGCAGCACAGTGCACTAATGTGGCTGACGCATAGTGCAACACATCGCACTCACTGACATGCACGGACAGTGCTCAAAAGGGTATCAAAGTAATTTTGCTAGTTGATACAATATTTTATTACACATTTTTTCCAAAAAAGTCAAAAAGTTATCCTAAACATACATCTTTCTTTCCTCTACTTTTTTAGCCAAAAAGTCAAAAAGTGCACTTATATAGTTCATACCAAACAACCCCTAAGTATGTATACAGAGAATAAATGATATGTGAAAATAGAATTACCCCCACCTCTCTCTATTCTATATGATATCCTATTTGACTATTTATATACAAATATTAGAAACTTTTGAAACAATTAACAAAAAATCTTTGACTGGCTCTACAAACCGTTCTTCCCTTCTCTTTCCTTTGAGCAGTGCCAGGGGGAAAAAAAATATTAAACACATATGAGTGAGACAAATGAATTTACCTTTATCTTATGTATGTGTTCTTTTATTTCACATATGTGCTTCATTTTAGGGTAAATTGCATTGTTAATTCCTCTATTTTGGTCTTTGTGTCATTTTGATATTGATAATTTTAATTGACTCAATTTTGATTCTAAATTTATGACTTTATCTTAATTTAGACCAATTGATTAAAAATGTTAACATTTTTAATAGAAAATGCATACAAAAGTGGTATGTGCCATGTTTTTAGTAGCAAAATTAATAAACTTGGTCAACTTAGTAAGTTAATCTCAACTAATTTATTAATTATTTTTTATAAAAAACACTAACGATATTATAATTGACACAAAATCTAAAATTAAGAGTCAAAATTGAGCTCATTAAAAGTGTATGGATCAAAATGACAAAATGAGCAAAATGTAGGGACTACTGATGTAATTTGCCCTTCGTCTATAGAGTATTTATGTGTTGCTAGAATTATTGCATTTTTAAGGGGAAACTACATGCAAGTAAGAGTTGAAAAAAACCTACCAACATATGGAGGGATGCGAGTCAGCCTTTCATTTACACCTCACCATAGATACACTTACACCCTCGTGTTTGTATTTTTTTTCTCCAACTCTCACTTGTATGTAGTTCCCTTCATTTTTAACCACCATCTCTCCCCCTCCCCCCAAAAAAAAAGACAACTATTGCATATTTTTAGATTGATGAGTAATGTTATATTTATCATCTTTATATGAGAAATTTTATTATGCACACCTTATGAAAGGGATATACCATATGTACCCCCAGTTATTTTATTTATTCTTTAGTTATAATCAATTTTCTTCTTTAGTTATGACATTATTTTAATTATCAGTCATAAGATCTTTAGTTACGTCTCATGTAGTGTTTAGTTATGATTTTTTTTAAAGTTATGACTTAAAAAAATAAATTATGTTATTTTATTCTTTAATTATAAGGTGCATATGCATCTTTCCCCTTTATACATCATATTTAATCTACAATTTTATATGACATATTCACAACTATTAATAAATTCAATTTCACATGAGTTTCACTTGTATTCAATGGTTATAGATATGCCACATAATGATACACTAAATGTGATATTCACTCGGGTCTCACATTTGTCACTTTTACCTCATTTTCTCACTCAAAAGCACAAAACAATAGATTCACATTAAAAATACACATGAGACCCATTCACTTGTATCTAAAAGTAATAAAATGAAATAAAATATATAATTTATATAACATTTTCCATATAAAAATGATAAATGTAACATTCTCTAAATTGATAACACATAATTGAGGAGAGAAAGAAATATTTTCGAACTCTGTAATAAATAACAATTTTGATATAGCTAATCTTGCAAAGATTGAAACATAACAAATTACAGTAGAAATGTAGGACAGTTTTTAATAATGGATCTTCTAACCTAAGAATGAAGTTATTCCAATAAAATCTGGAAAAAAAAAAGAAAAAGAAGAGAAGAATATAACATAGAAAACAGATGGAATAACTGAGAATATTTACCTTCATCTAAGGAACTATAAAATACATTCAAAACCCCCATTTTCTCCACAATAAGGTTATTTTTCCTTCAGCAACTCAAGAGGAAATAGTTTCTAAATCTCTCAAATTGAAATGAAATTACTTAATCATTTTTCTATGGCTAATAAAAAAAAAAAAGGATTTTCATTTTTTTTCTCATTCGTAGCCAAAGCAAGAGCTAATCATATGATCATATCTTCATGGAAGCAAAAATCAATATACAACATATTGAAATTGATCAATAATGCATCCAAAAGCAACAACAAAACAACAACAAAAAGTATATTTAGTGACAAGAACTAGTGATGAAAATAAAATTCATCATCTAATATACCTCTTTTTGTGAAGGAAACAAACTTTCATCACCAAATATAAAACTTTTGGCAAGAAAAGGAAGACTTCTGGCAAGGAAAACAAAATTTCATCATCACATATACTATTTTTAGTGAGAAAAACGAAATTTCATCATCAAAAATAATTACTCGACAATATTTTTGACTCTGGGAACACATTTGCTACAAACGATGTTTCGCAGAAACTTAAAATTTTTCAGTGAGGAAACAAGTTCGTCATCAATTAGACATTACAACAAAAATTAATTTTGACCCTAATTTCTAATCGATTCTTTTTGCCAATTGCACCAGTTTCTCCCTCTTTCCTCTCTACCACACATGCACATGAGTTCCTCAGCCCAACCAACCTCCGAAGATCTTATCCACTAGGTATTTCCTCTCTTTCTCTCTCTACAATTACAATAATGGTTAAAGATCACACTTGAAGAAAAAAAAATCACATTTAAAAATTTAAAACGATCTCAGTTTATGTAAAAGAATGATTGAAAATATATATAAAAAAATTCTCAATTTATATAAAAACGTGATTAAAAATATTAATTTTTTTTTATCTCAATTTATATAAAGCATGATTAAAATTAGTCTTTTATTTTATTTTTCTTAGTTTTGGAATAGTTAAACATCACACTAAAAAAAACTTAAAACCATGTAATTTTATAAAAGCATGATCTAATTAAAAACTCTGAAAATAAATTTTTATGATCTCTGATGATATAAGTATGTTATTCCTGTTGTGAAATATTTGGATAACCATAAAAAGATATGCAATTGGGATTGAATATGTATTACTTTGTAAAAGAAGATAATAGAATAATGGAGAAATGGAGAGCTCTAGAGAAGCTTGGTCTTGGTGAAGTCGGTGACTGGTTCTATATATGTATGTGTGTGTGTGTTCTTTTGACAAGCAAAAAGAGAGAAATGAGATATTATTGTGTGGTACAAGGGTATTGCTTTCCTACCACATATGTATACTCTTTTGATGAGCAACAAATGTATTGAATATATTAGTGGAAGATCATTTATTCTCTTAGCCCAAATTCTTTGTTATTTACCTTTGGTCCTCACTTTCTCTTTATTAGTTTTATCAGCACGAGATTCTGACCAGACGAGAAGGAAAAGTGGAACCACAGACAAATAAGGTTGGTGTGGTCTTTCTACAAAGTGGTTGAGGTAAGTATAAATAAATTCTGAATAAATAGTTTGTTAGGTCCCTTAGTCTTGTCAAATCCACGAACAAAATTTAAGTCATTGAGTTGTAATTTCCTTACTGTTTTGTCTTCCTCGCTTGAGCGAAGAAGTCCTCGCTCAAGCGAAGGACTGCATCTGGCAAAAACCTGAAAGAGATGAATGTGCGCTCGAGCGAAGACTATGTGGCTCGAGCGAAGAACTGCGTCTGCATAAAACCTGAAAGAGTTGATTGCTCGTTCGAGCGAAGGTTTCATGGCTCGAGCAAAGGCACTTATGGAAATCACGCGAGTTAAGTTCCTCGCTCGAGCGAGAGAAGCTTCGCTCGAGCGAGCTTCAAAATCCTGGATTTTTATAAGTAGTTGTTTCTCTCCAAAACTAGGATTAACTTTTCAGATCTACTTTGAGGTTTTCTAAGGTTGTCTTCTGGAGGGTTTTTGTGAGTTTTCCTTGATAAAATTGAATGAGTATTACACTCATGAATTGAGAAGCACATATCAAGGAGGTTGATCGAATACATACAAGAGTGTTATTCTTCGGTGGATTCCGAAGATTCAAACGTAGAGTTTCAAAGGTGTTTGATCCTATACGTAGTCGTTGATTCGACAAGTGAAATTGTGGATTCAATTTCAGATTAATCAGTTCCGAGACGAAGGCGTGGTGAAAGAGTTACAGAAGGTTTGAAGACAAATTGACTGAGTTAGGTAATTTGTGTGTTATCTTTGTAATCTTTCTTTCTTCAGTAGTGGATTGATTAGTGGCGTTTCGCCTGTGGTTTTTTATTACAATTGAAGGTTCTTCAATTGTGGTTTTTCCAAGTAAAAATCGTTTGTGTCGATTTATTGTTTATTCCGAAAACAACAATCTAAATCACTTTCGTATGTGCTTGATAATTTAGATTGTGTGTTTTGAATAATTGGGAATTGGAATATTTTAATCTTGATCTAATCACGAATCACTTAGGATTTTTAATTGGTATCAGAGTAGGTCACTCTTTGTTTTTATCAAAACTATAGGAGTGTGATTTTGTGTGACTAGTGATATGGATTCTATCTGTGAAGGTAACTCAACCCATAGACCTCCTTTACTCGATGGTACAAACTATTCTTATTGGAAAGCTCGTATGAGAGCGTTTTAAAATCCATCGATGAGAAAGTTTGGCACTGCGTGATCTATGGGTGAAGTGAACCTATTGTCACCATTGATGGTGTTGATATTCTTAAACCCCTTGATAAATAGGATACAACTGATTACCAAAACTCGAGTTGGAACAGTAAAGCTCTCAACTCCCTCTTTTGCTCCGTCACACCTGAAGAGTTTCGTCGTATCTGCACGTGTGAGGTAGCAAAAGAGGCTTGGGACATTCTTGAAACGATTCACGAAGGTACTACTTCTGTCAAAAGGTTTAAACTTCAACGTCTCACCTCCACCTTTGAAACCCTTTTTATGCGCGATAATGAGACGTTTGATGATTTCTATGCAAAACTTAGTGATATCGTGAATTCCTGTTTCACACTCGGTGAAAAAATCCCTGAAGCTAAAGTTGTTGGAAAAATTTTGAGGTCTTTACCCGAGAGGTTCCAATCAAAAGTGACAGCCATTGAGGAGGCTGAGAATGTTGATATCCTCAAGCTTGATCAGTTGGTTGGAAACTTGCAGACTTATGAAGCCCACCAGATTTCAAAGAAAAAACAAAAAGATAGTGTGGCTTTCACTAGTGCTCACGAGACTGTAAAAACTTCGGAGACTGAATTTGATTTAGAGTCTGAGATGACGGCTATGTTTACCAAACAGTTTAAAAAAAATTTGAAGAAAAAGAAGCCTAATTTCAGAGACCCTATTTCAAAAGACAATAGTAATGAAAAACCCAAAACTTTTACATCAAAACTTGCTCCAAAAACTGAAAAGAAAATTGTAAAGGGACAAGGGGTTAAGTGCTATGAATGTCAAGGGTTTGGTCATATTGCCCTTGAATGCCCTTCGAAAAAGAAAGTCTACATTGTAACTTGGGATGATGAAAGCGGGTCAGAGCAAGAACCCGAAGAACTTGAATCCGGAGAAGACGGGGATAATGCTTTCATGGCATTTTGGTCCACTTTCACTCAACCTTTTCCAAAGCCAACGGAATTAGCTCGTGGTCAGAACCCGCATCATGCTCCCACCTTTAATGGGAGTAACTACCTGTATTAGAAGATCAGAATGAGGGCTTTTCTGAGAGCTTTTGACCTAGAAGGCTGGCAAGCCATTGAAAAAGATACAGAAAGTACTGACAATCCGAGCAATCAGAGAGCCCTGATTACTATTCGTGGAGCAATTTCAGATGAAGAACAGCAACGGGTTGCTCACTGCACAAAGGCTAAAGATGCATAGGAAATTCTGAGCCAATTTCATGAAAGAAGAGATTCATCTTCACCACCATCCAGCAGCTTTCCTGCCCTAGTTGCTAGACTAGATGAGGTCAAGGAAAATAAAAAGCAAAAAAAGGATGATGAAACATCAGAAGACAATGATGAGATTAATGGTGATGAACTACAACAAGCTTACGAAAAGCTTTATGAGGAATCTCTGAATTTGTCCAAAATCAATGACAAACTCTCTCTCAAGCTTAAAACATGTGAAAGTGGGAATGTCAAGCTAAAAGGAGAACTTGTAGCAGCAAAACAGAATGTCATTAAAATCTCAAGTGACAGGCAAGACTTATGTGGAAAACTTCTATCCTGTGAAACTGAAAGGAATGAACTTCTGAAAGTGTATTCCACATATAAAGAGAAGCTTGAAAGCCTTGAGATGTCACAAGCTACACTGGAAGAGATAGTCTGTCAGAAAAATAAAGAACTCCGCATTGCTAGAGCCACAATTGCCATGTGGAACAAAGGTTCCAAATCTCTAGAAGACATCCTCGGGTCTCAACAAATGGGTTGTGACAAAAGTGGGCTAGGCTATGGTGCGACAGCTCACAAGGGACAGGCATCTACTTCACATGACATGAAGACTCAAGCAAAGGGAAAGTTGAAGGTAGACCAGGGTAATCCCTCTCTTCATCTACCTAAAGGGGGTAAGATCAACAAAAGGGAGGTAAAACCTGTTTTTATTTGTCATCACTGTGGTAGGTATGGCCACATTCATCCTTATTGCTTTGAATTGTTTGGTAAGGTGTCTCAGAAGGGTAGAAATTCGAATACTTTTTGGGTTTGGAGACAACCCTACATGTCTAGGCGGAATACCAAGATTCATGAGGGTGTTCACAACGCCAAGACATTTACCGAGACCACTTGACCTGATTTTGTTAAGACCAAAAAGATTTGCGTGAGAAAAGATGATTTGACTTGTTTAGTTGTTCACACTGCTCTAGAAGCATGTGACTCACACATGTGGTATCTTGATAGTGGGTGCTCTCGTCACATGTCCAGTAACAAATCCTACTTCACCTCCCTTGAAAAATATGAAGGAGGAATTGTTACCTTTGGAGATGGCGGCACTTCTAGAGTCATTGGTAAGGGCTCTATAAGTGTTGCTGGTCTTCCAAAGCTTGAAAATGTCTTACCTGTTGATGATCTTAAAGCAAATCTTTTGAGTATTAGTCAAATGTGTGATTCCTATCATGAAGTATTATTTTCAAAAAATAAATGTGAAATTTTGGATAAAAAGGGAAATACTGTCTTGCATGGAGTTTGCACATCTGATAACTGCTATGGGATTGTTACTACTAATGATCTCACTTGTCACTCTGCCATCATAAGTAACATTGAATTGTGGCATCAAAGATTAGGTCATATGAATTTTAAAGACCTAACTAAGATAGCCAACAAAGAGCTTGTGAGAGGAGTACCTAAACTGGGTAAGAATCTGAACCATGTGTGTGGACCATGTCAACTTGGAAAACAAACCCGTGCCCCTCATAAAAAGGTGAACAGCTTTACAACCAAATGTCCTCTTGAATTGGTTCACATGGACTTAATGGGACCTACTCGCACTGAAAGCATCGAAGGTAAAAGATACATTTTTTTAAGTGTTGATGATTTTACTCGATTTTCGTGAGTAAATTTTTTAAAGGAAAAATCTGATACGTTTGATGCTTTCCAGGCCTTAGTCCTTAAAATCCAAAATGAATAGGGTATTTCCATTGGGCGTATCATCAGAATCCGAACTGATCATGGTCGTGAGATTGAAAATAGTTCATTTTCGGATTTTTGTGATATGCATGGAATTAAGCATGAATTTTCTGCACCTATTACTCCACAACAAAATAGAGTGATCGAGAGGAAGAACAGAGTTGTTTAAGAAATGGCTAGGGTCATGCTCCTTAGTAAGAAACTTCCTCCAAAGTTTTGGGCCGAAGTCCTAAATACTGCTGTTTATGTCATAAATCGCGTGTATTTAAGGCCCGGCACTTTACAAACTGCATATGAATTGTGGAAGGGATTGAAACCTAATGTAAAATACTTCAAAACTTTTGGGAGTAAGTGTTACATTTTCAAAGATAGAGAGTGTAGACGTCCCTGAACCTCCCGGGAGGGAATCCCGTTTTGTTCATTTGGGCTCACTACAGTTCAGGACTCAATGTTACGGTCCTGTATCTAATCTCGTAGAGTGCAATGCAAGACCGATGAATCATCAAAGAGTCTAAATCTGGAAAATTATTTTTGAAAACAGATTTTTTTGAAAAAAGTGCCAAACGTGGACTACTTTGCCAGATACAGAGTCGCCACCTAAATATTTATTTTGGGGAAATTTAGGAAACCCTAACTCGTGCCTAAGGCCACGTGTCCGTCATCACCAAAGTTGCCTCGGCTTGGGAACTTGGGTATGATTGGAGAAGGTCACTTCGTGAGCACCCCCGCTCGCCTGATCAAAGATCAGTCTCTACTAACCATGATATCGAGTTTTGAAAACATTATGTGCTCTTATTCCGATTTATTAGCCTAAAATTACTATGTGATGCGCGCAGCATACAAGTATAGACTGGATCGATTAAGTTGGAACAAAACATTTCGTGTTTGTTTTTGAAAGCAGTTTGCTACTCGCAAGTAGGCTAACATGCAGATTTTGCCACCCTCAAGTGGGCTTAGAACACATGGGGACTTGCCACTATCTAGTGGGCTTAAAACTCGCAATCAATGAATTGTTCAAATTCAGATAATCCAACCTCCACCCACAGGCATTCAGGCAGTTATATCACATAAGCAAATAGCCTCATGGTAAGCATACTATCATGGCAGTCACTCACACGCATGCAAGGATGCTAAAGCATAAGAGCTTACCTTGTACTCCGAGCCAAAACAGAAGCTAGTCCAAATGCATGAATCCTAACTATGCTGAAATGTCTAATGCAACACATGCAAGATGCAACTAAGATAGGCTCGGCTATTCTATGATGGCATATGAAATGCAACAAATGATACACGTATTCAACTCGGAATTGAAATACAATGCAGTTAGTATGATGCGCCGAGCCCGGTGCATGCAAGATAGATGAATGGATGCAAACATGCGAGCATAAGTATGCTAATTGAAACGTGCCCTAAAACTAACCATCATAAGCTGGTAAATAAAAGGGAGAAAGACGTGGGGTTGGAAGACATGCATCATACACACGCACACTTATTACAACATTGCCCTCCTTAGAGGGTCCGAATAAATAATACAGACCGAATAAATAATTAACTACTCTAGCTAATTAAATATTACAAAACCCTAATTAATTAACAAATTAACTAAGAAACGAAATGAACTAGTATGCAGATCTATGGACCACCTCAGCTCTGTTCCGAATGATGAAAGATGCATGCATGCTCAAGTCGCCTTGTTGGGAAATTCCTCGCAATGCCTCGATTTGCCTCTGTTTGCAATTGATCCCGGAATATTGTACAAAGCTCTAGAAGGCTGCTGGTTTCTGGTTTGCTGCAACAGAAAGCAAGAAAGGGGCATGGCAAAGAATTTTTAACACATGTGCACACGACCACTCTCCCCGTCATTGCACAAGCTCTAGGGAGTGTAGTCCTCGATCCTCGTGCCACCAATCACGCATCTCGATGCATGATGGCCGATGAGTCGAATTGCACGACTCAATATGAAATGGATGCACACATAAACACAACAAGGCCTAAACTCCATCATGGGTAATCCGGAGTGTCGGCGACCGAGAATTGAGGCACGTTTCATCACTTGGAGTACGAAACGTCCCTCGTTTCCCATGTTTGGACTAAACCCTATTCTAAACACAATGCAATATACATGGCATGCACGATGTGACTAACATGCCACCCTAAATGCAATGCAACCTAATCATGCTGGCATGCGAGAGATGATATGCACACATGCAACCTAGCAGATGCAATGCTATGGACTAAAATGGCATACACAATGCACATGAGCTATATGGCATACACAATGCGCACATACGAAGATGGACATACACAAAGGCATAATCAAAGCATACACAATGCGATGGTCAAACATGCAACAACATGAACCAAATGGCATACACAATGCAAGATGGACTTAAACCAAGATGGGTGAGTCTTAGCCACACCCAAATCAGTGGCCATATGATGAAAACGAGACAACCGAAATACATGCAAACATGCACGAATGCAAAGAACCGATCTTAAGGCACAACATGCAACTCTAACAAAGCATGGCAAAGGATGAAATATGACGTAGAATGGCACATGATCCAACTCCGAAATATGATGCATAATGGTTCTGAATCATGCAAACACCTCACACGATGCATGCTAGATGGCCCGAATACCGAAACTAGTGAAGTGCGTTACACTAGAGGTACACAAAGCAATGCACAAATGATGAAACCAACCCCAAAAAGACCTCAGGCAGGTCCAAGATAGTGGGAAATTGGTCTAAAACGATGGCTCGGAATACATTCAAATGAAGCCCATGCAATGGTCCAAAAACGAGACAAACTAGCATGACTCTCAAATGCATTTAAAGAGTGGAAAACATGGTAATATGGCATACATGTAAGCTCTGAAATATGATGTGCAATGGCCCCAAAACATGAAAACACCTCAGTATATGCATGCGATGGACCTCAAAACTCAAAGCTAAGCATGGACATTGTACTACAAGCATGCAAAATAAGCATCATTCAACCATGAGACCCAAAAACAGAGCTAAGGCAGTCCAAAAAATGTACAAAATCAGTTTAAGGCATGGCCAAAAAGTGCTAGAATCAATGGCCAACATAGCATGCAATGTAAGCTAGTGAAGGGGATTTACACTATAAGTATGTGAGGAAATCAAGAGGTCACCAAACCAGCAAAAGTCAGAAGTATGCCATGTCAAATAATGCCCAAAAACTCATGGAAACATGGTCAATGCATGTAAGAATGATATGTTCCTTTGAAAGACCAAAATGAGGGTTATTCTACACATGTATAATGGACATCCAAAAAGACAAAACCACCTCTGGACAGAGGTTATGAAGGCCCTAAAACTCACTAAAAAGGGCCTGAAATGAGGCTAGGAAGCATGCAAGTAAAGGCTCCTTTGAAAGGCCATGAAGAGGGTTACTCTACACATGCAAGATGGACATCCAAAATGGCAAAAAGGGCTCTGGACAGAGCCTATGCAGGTCTTAAAACCCACCAAAAATGGCCTGAAACATGCTCAAGAAGTATGCAAATACGAGCTCCTTTGTTAGGCCAACAATGCTAGTAAACAAGACAAGGGGTGAGAGGGTCACCCCTCTCTAATTTTGGGGCTCAAAATAGTATGCTAGCCACTGAAAATCCACTAGATTTCAGTGGCTAAAAGGCCAAACAAAGCACAATACAAAGGCCTTAATGCATGGCTCAAAACAAGATGAAAACAAGCATGCAAGGGGGTAGATGACCCCCAACAAAAAAATGACCTTAAACAAACTTCAAGAGGAGCTCAAAATAAGACTTTTTTTAGTTTATGAAAAAACCCAAATATGATTGCAAATAGAGCTAAGATATGAAACAAAATAAGGACCAAAAAAGGGAACTAGTGTGTTACCCTTGTAGCACAGCAAGACAGCAAGCTCTGGACCAAGAAACCAGCTCCTCAAGCTCTGAAAACAAGCTCCAAGGACCTCCAAGCAATGGTGGAAGTGTGTGGTTGTGAGATGGTGTGTGAAGGGCCAAGAACAAGGCTCTATTGAACCTAAAAGAGAGAGATATAGAAGGAGATACGTGTATGTATGCTCCAGCAACTTCTCAACCCTTGCAAAGGAAGAGAGGCCCTTCCTTTATAGAGAAGAGAGGCCAAACCTTCTCTTGGAAGCTAAAAACCAAGAATAAACATCCTCCATACACGTGTATAGAGGATGCAGCAAATGCCTCCCAGCTGGCACAGTTGGAAGCAACTCAGTGAGACAAAGCTGCAGGTAGCTGACTGACCAATCCAAGTGGTCGGCCGACCTCTTGCCCTAGTTAGCCGAGCAGGTCAATCATCAAAAGTTGGTCGACAGCCCTGATTGGTGGTCTCCCAGGTGAAAGCAACTCAGTGGTGGTATGGGAGACAAGAAAATGTAGCTCAAAAGCTAAGGAGACCAGCTTCCTAACAAGAAAATCGGCCGGGGGGAGAAGAGGTGGTCTCCAAAAGAAAAAGTGGTATCCTACCCTTGTACCACCTTCCAAACAATGAAAATAGGGTCCACACCAAAAATGAATGAACTAAGACGGATGCAAAACGAGGGTTCGGGGGCCAAAACGCGCACCTGGGTACCCCGAAAACTGACTGTTAAGCGTCGAAAATGGCGTGCGACCACGAAGGTGGTCTCCCGGGCCACAGTTTCCCTCTAGAGAGAGAAAACAAGGTGTGTGCCAAAAACTAGAGCAAACAGAGAAAGTTAAGCAGTCCCGAACTGAGGCGCACGGCCGACGGCTCCAAAAACTGAAAACTGGTCTCCAAACGAGAAAAGCGGCCTATGACCACGAAACGTAGCCTACGGCTACTGAGAGATGGTCTACGAGACCTCTCTCTCCCTTCGGGAAGAGAAAATAGAACCTGGTTCGCAAACTGAGGCAAAGCACAAAAGAGTCCCGAAGTCCAGAGACAAGGCTCTCAGCCGAGACTCCGTAACCCCAGAACGAGCACAAAATGCATAATCACCGAGCGCTCAATCGATGATGTCTGAGTCTTAAGGTCGGTCAAAAATGGGGTGTCTACAGAGAGCTTTTGGGCAAATTTGACTCCCGAAGTGATGAAGGTATTTTTCTAGGGTATTCAACCACTAGTAGGGCTTTTCGAGTCTATAACCTGCGAACTTCTTCTTTAATGGAATCAATCAATGTGGTTATAGATGACACAGGTTCACGTACTCCAGCAACAAATGAGGATGACAATGGTGAGTCTCCAATCCTGGATACTAAACCACAAAGTCAAAGAGAAGTTGAGGTCCAACCACAAGAAGTTGTGACAGCACCATCCTCACAGGTAAGTTCAAATCCAAAGAGTGTACAAAGAGATAGCATTCCTGATGCTTCTGTCACTACAAGTCCTAAGTTCAAACCATCAGCAAGGGTGAAACTGAATCATCCAGCTCAACAGGTGATTGGAAGTGTATCGGATCGAATGAAAATCCGAAGACAGATTCGGGATGAGGTATCACATATGTGCTATGTTTCTTTAATTGAACCTAAGAATTTTAAAGAGGCCTTGCTAGATGATAGTTGGGTCAATGCTATGCATGAAGAATTAGGTCAATTTGAACGTAACAATGTTTGGACTCTAGTTCCCAGACCTAGAGACATGAATGTGATAGGTACCAAATGAATCTTTAAAAATAAGTCTAATGAGAATGGTATTGTGGTTAGGAATAAAGCCAGGTTGGTTGCTCAAGGCTACACACAAGTAGAGGGTATTGACTATGATGAGACGTTTGCCCTAGTTGCACGTCTCGAATCTATTTGTATTTTACTTGGTGTTGCATGTTTTCTTGGTTTTAAATTGTTTCAAATGGATATGAAAAGTGCTTTTCTAAATGGGTACTTGAAAGAAGAGGCATATGTTGAGCAACCAAAAGGGTTTGAGGACCCTAAATGTCCAAACCATGTCTACAAGTTGGACAAAGCTTTGTATGGGTTGAAACAAGCCCCTCAGGCTTGGTATGATAGACTTACTACCTTTCTTCTTGATAATGACTTTCAAAGGGGTAGTGTGGATAAGACTCTATTTGTGAAACATACTAAGTCTCATATTCTTGTTGCTCAAATTTATGTTGATGATATTGTGTTTGGATCCACTGCTGAACATCTTGTGAAATATTTTTCCGATTGCATGACACATGAGTTTGAGATGAGCATGATGGGAGAGTTGTCTTATTTCTTGGGTCTTCAAATTAAACAGTCTTCTTCGGGTATGTTTGTTTCTCAAACTAAGTATGCTAAAAATCTTGTGTCAAAATTTGGTCTTGAGTCTGCCAAACATGCATGCACTCCCATGAGCACCAGTCTTCACCTCTCCAAAGACTCCTCTGGTATTGATGTAGATCCTACCCTTTATAGGAGTATGATAGGGAGTCTTCTGTATCTCACAGCCAGTTATCCTGATATTTCCTTCAGTGTCAATGTTTGTACCCGTTACCAAGCCAGTTCTAAAGAGTCTTACCTTCTTACAGTCAAACGCTTCATCAAATATGTTAATGGGACATTGGGGTATGGGGTTTGGTTTTCTACTGATACTACAGCTAAAATTACTGGTTTTTCTGATGCCGACTGGGCAGGGTGTGTTGATGATAGGAAGAGTACATCCGGGGGGTGTTTTTACCTTGGGAATAATCTTGTTTCCTGGCATAGTAAAAAGCAAAATGCCATCTTTCTTTCGACTGCTGAGGCTGAGTACATGGCTGCAGGGAGTTGTTGTGCACAAATGCTATGGATGAAGCAAATGCTTCATGATTATGGGATAGAACAGAACACTCTCACACTTTTCTGTGATAACACAAGTGCCATAAACATTTCAAAAAATCCTATCCAACACTCTCGCACCAAACACATTGACATTCGTCATCATTTTATTCGAGAGTTAGTGGAAGAGGGCCTTGTTGTTCTTGAACATGTTCCCACTGAGTATCAAAAAGCTGATATTTTTACAAAACCCCTTGATCTTCTTCGGTTTGAGTTCCTTAGAAAGACCTTGGGTGTCATGCTCAATCACTAAAGTGTTACTTGTTCCTTGAGTAGGTGTGAGTGTTTGGCTTTATGTGTGCTTGGATGCTATAATCTCATTGTCATTGATATCTGTTTTTCTTGCATCCAACTTTCTTTGTACACTACTAATGCTGCTTACAAGATCTCATTGTTCTTTCTTCATAGCTCATTCTGAATGCCCATGCTCATTAATCTCATGATCTCATTCTGTACACATCCTTGAGATAAATTGTTGCAGGGGTTTCCGCACAAGTGATCAAAGTTCTCTATGGACCACTAATAGTGTTTCTTGTACTTTTATAGTGGAATTGACCGATACTAGTATATCATGGGTGATGTTGAGTCTCTTAACCATCTACCATCATTTTTCACTTCCACGGTTCCTCCCTCAATTCCTTGAAGTCCGGGCATTAGGAAAAGGTTACCTCAGAGGCACCAACCAGGCCATCCTTTTTGATTTCATTCTTCTCTAGTTTGGTTTCCATACTCTTGAGCGTGAATGCCACCAGTGAGTGCCCACAAGAAAGAAAAAGAAAAAAAATGGACTCATTGATTGAGGGGAAGCCTCCGCATTTACTCAACAAATACCCCGTGATTCCTAGTGATTTGACTTTTCTCTATACTGTTTAGTTACTCTTGCCGGAGGTCCAGCCATCCGATCACTACGAGGATTAACTCTAGCTCAGTGGACTCTCATGGATTGCACACACACACTTTATTTTGTGAGATCTCATGTTGGATTTTGAGTTGTACATTCTCATGTAGCTTATGATCACTGAGTATATTTTATCTGCTTTGCTCATGATTTTCAGTGTCATTGTTTTTTTTTAAATTGCAAGTTTCCAAAAGTCATGATGTACGGATTATTTCATCTTAGTATCAATTTTGGCCAAATGTGATCATCTACTTGTGTTCCAGGTCTCATTTCATGCTATTGAGTATCTTTCTTTTTTTTTGTTTTAAAAAAAAAAAAATTGGTTTTGTTTTTTTTTCTCTTCTTCGCTCGAGCGATGGAGTCCTCGCTCGAGCATGCTTCTGTTACTGCATTAGACCTGAGAGCATGTGTTTTTGGCTCGAACGAAAAGTTCTTGGCTCGAGTGAACCCTTGCGCTTTATTTCCCTCACTTGAGCAAGAAAGTATTCGCTCGAGCGACCTGTCGAGGTTCAAATTTTGAAACTGTGTCTCTTCAGTTCATTTTTTTTCCCACGTCTTCGTGTTTCCTCTCTTTCTCTCTCCCCTAGGGTTTTTGTGCTCTCCATTGCTGGCCTCGTCTGAGGTTTGTCTCTTTGTTTTTGGGACTTCATCCATTTCTTTCTCTACATTTCAGGTAAGTTATTCAGTCTTTTTGTTTTATTTTCCTGCCATTCTTGTTTTCCATGTGTTGCTGTGTTTGTGTTAGTTTTGTTCTTCAGTTTAGGGTGCTTCATTGTTGTTCGTAGTTATTTCCTCATGTTTTATTTCTTTTCTTGCATCTAGGGTTCATGGTTTTGCATTATACTCTGTTTTTTGCTAAGCTTTAACATTCGGGATTTTATTTCAAATTTAACATTGGGGATTTTTTTTTATACATATTACCCTGTGCCTGTGCTCTGTTGTTTGGTTTTGGGGGTTCTTTTATTCTACTCTCTGTGGGTGATTTAATGTGTTTAATTTTTTTCTTTTGTTTAATTAATGTTTTAACAATTTAGTGTTTAATTTGTGGTCTTAGTATATTTTGCTATAGTTTTCTGCTTATTGGACTAATGTTGTTCTAATGGTTTCTTTGCTTTGGGTATTGGGTGTTCTCTGTTTGTCTGGGTTCTGTGTTTGTCTTGCTCTGTTTGGGTTGTATAGTCATGGCTGAGTCATCCAAGCGTCGTAAAACCACTACTTCCCGTCCTACTTTCAACACTGATAAGTTTGAGTCAAAAGAAAAGGCTAAGTTGTTTAGAGAGTTGTTTGCCACTCGTAAAGTCCATTTAAAGAGAAATGTCCTTCCTAGTGCTTTCGAGGTTCTTACCATTCGGTCCTTATTTGATTCATTAGGTGGTGATCAAGTGTTACATTTTTCGGGGCCACAAAATTTGAGTCTCATCCAGGAATTTTATTGCAATATCCATTCCATTCGGAAAGAAATTCCGGCTTCCTTTACCATTGGGTTAGGAAGAAGTTTATTGTTATCACTGGGAATGTGTTTAGGCTATTTCTTGATCTTCCTGAAGTTGGTAATTTTCATTTTCCGTTTTTTACCCGGTCAGGTGTCGATTTTGATAGGGTTGTCTCTGAGTTATGTGGTGTTGACCGGACTTGGCCAGCCGAGGCACTCATTCAGCAAAATGAGTTGCTTCCGCAGTTCCGTCTTCTAAATATCATTGTGTGTGCTAATATTCATGTTACCACCCATTCCTCGCACATTACTCAGGACCAAGGTTATGTATTGTATTGTATTCATCACCGACTTCCTATTGAACTTTCAAAAATGATTGTTTCCAAAATGATTGGAGTCTTTGAGGGTAAGAAGTCTTTGGGGCTTCCTTATGGGTGTTTGCTTACTCATTTTCTCTCTTCTCTTGATATTCCTTTTTCTGATGATGATGAGTTTGCCCACCCTATCAAACCCATTACTAAATTGACAGTCTCCCAGAGTCAGGCTCATGTGAGGGGGGGTGTGTCAGGGGTTGGGAGTTCTGGTGCAGGTGATGATGATCCCCTTGCAGAGGAGGAGGAGTTTGAGGCAGCCACTGCAGGTGCACTTGATCTATATGAGACGCGTCCTCGCTCATTCGGTGGCCAGCTTCAGCGGTTTGAGCAGACAGTCACTCGTCGCCTCGATCATTTGGATGCCCGCCTCGATTCCCTTGACAGTAGACTTGATGAGCAGAGCACCATGCTAGCTCGGATCCTCTCTATGCTTCAGATACAGCATCCACCATCTCCTCCTTCCTAGTTTTTTGGACTTTGGTTGTTTTTGGACAGTTTTTTTTTTTTTTTTTTGTTTCTTCTCTTGGACAGTTTTGGTTATTTTCTTGGACAGTCTTGGTTTCTTTACTTGGATAGTTTTTCTACCGGTGTATATGATTGTTTTTGTCACTCCAAGACAAAAAGGGGGTGTATGATTTTTTGGGTATATATGTGTATATATGTTTGGGATACTCTGATGTTTTTGCAGGTAGGCTTTATCTTTTTGGGGTGATGTTTATGGGATATTCATGGGAGATTCATGGTGTTTATATGTTTTTGGAATGTGTTTTTGCATACTTATGATGTTTTCCTTGCAGATAGCACTGGATTAATTTGTGTATGGGTTTCTAATTTATTATATCTTTTATGCTCTTGATGGTTTGGTTTGGTTTTTATCTTGCATTACAAGTTTGCTTTCCAGGTTTTCAACAAGCTTGGGTTGTTAGTACAAGTCTGTTTTGAGATTGTTTTTTCTTTGCGTTGTAATTACTTTAGCTAGTTCGTTTGATTAGGAAATTGTGTTAGAAAGTTTTGTCCGGGAATTGACAAATGAGGAGATTGTTAGGTCCCTTAGTCTTGTCAAATCGACGAACAAAATTTAAGTCATTGAGTTGTAATTTCCTTACTGTTTTGTCTTCCTCGCTCAATCGAAGGACTGTGTCTGGCAAAAACTTGAAAGAGATGAATGTGCGCTCGAACGAAGACTATGTGGCTCAAGCGAAGAACTGCTTCTGCATAAAACCTGAAAGAGTTGATTGCTCGCTCGAGCGAAGGCACTTATGAAAATCGCGCGAGTTAAGTTCCTCGCTCGAGCGAGAGAAGCTTCGCTCGAGCGAGCTTCAAAATCCTGGATTTCTATAAGTAGTTGTTTCTCTCCAAAACTAGGATTAACTTTTCAGATCTACTTTGAGGTTTTCTAAGGTTGTCTTCTGGAGGGTTTTTGTGAGTTTTCCTTGATAAAATTGAATGAGTATTACACTCATGAATTGAGAATCACATATCAAGGAGGTTGATCGAATACATACAAGAATGTTATTCTTCGGTGGATTCTGAAGATTCAAACGTAGAGTTTCAAAGGTATTTGATCCTGTACGTAGTCGTTGATTCGACAAGTGAAATTGTGGATTCAACTTCAGATTAATCAATTCCGAGACGAAGGCGTGGTGAAAGAGTTACAGAAGGTTTGAAGACAAATTGACTGAGTTGGGTAATTTGTGTGTTATCTTTATAATCTTTCTTTCTTCAGTAGTGGATTGATTAGTGGCGTTTCGCCTGTGATTTTTTATTACAATTGAATGTTCTTCAATTGTGATTTTTCTATGTAAAAATCGTTTATGTCGATTTATTGTTTATTCCAAAAACAACAATCTAAATCACTTTCGTATGTGCTTGATGATTTAGATTGTGTGTTTTGAATAATTGGGAATTGGAATATTTTAATCTTGATCTAATCACGAATCACTTAGGATTTTCATAGTTTATTAGAGCGGTTCATGATAAGGCTAATTCTGTATTTTCCTTAATATATTCACATAATACTAAAAATATTATGATTGTTGTGTTGAATGCATAAATATGTCAAATCTTTCAAAATTAGAATTCATAGATCTTGATATTTTCGGGAAATTTATTTATCTTGAATCTTTGATATTGAGATCCACCTTGAGGTAATGAATCTTGGAGATACCATTAAACATGAAAATGAAGCATCCTTGAAGGGCTGCGCAAAGGCAATAATATTCATTCGCCACCATCTCCAAGAAGAATTAAAACTGAATACCTCACGGTAACAGATTCACTTATTTTGTTGAAGGAGAAATACGAGTACCAGAAGACCGTAATCCTCACAAATCAATTGCACTTGAAGTTGTAAAATTATGAATTAGTTAGTGAGTACAATATATAGAATATGTGTTGAAATTTTCACGCTGATAATGTGTTCTTGCAGTAGCAATATAAAGAGCGTCGATTTACAAAGTACTATGAATTGATTTGATGCCTTCTTGTGACTAAATAACAATTGTTATTGAAAAATCATCAATCCCGTCTAACAGGCTTTGCTCCATTCCTTGAAATGAATGAAGTTGCATTTCATGGTTGGACGAGGGAGAAGTCATGGTTTTGGACATGACTGAGGTAAAATTACAGAATCCGTAAGGTACATGTTCAGAAACATTCGAGAAAAAATATTACGAAATTCCACCTAAAGTGGAATGATCCTGAGATATCACAGGAAAAAGAAGAAAGGTTTATATAATAAAATCTCCCAAGAATGGTGTAGGTATGTATGCATGTATTCATCTTGCTTATCATGGTGTATATTGCATGATAAATAAATCTATTAGAAAAGAGAGTGATTACTATGCATAAATAATTACTATTCATGTTTTGAAAGATTTTGCCCAACAATTCACTATTCATCCTTATTAATCATTATGCATTTTTTTAACAATTTTCTCAAAATACTATTGATCAACAATATTTTACTATAGAAAATTTTCTTACTTGGAGTGTTTTCTTTTTGGGTAACAAGCCTTAATAAAAGAAAAGAGAAAGATTATTGGTGATGAAAATATTCACACTGATTTCTGAATATTACATTTGTTTTAGTTACGTTTTAGAAATTTATATTTTCCTGTTTGATCATGCTTTGGAAATGATAATTAGTGGTCTATAGACATGGATTATATTGATGTATTGATTAATTCTAAAATGTTTAGTAAAATATTTATTTAGTAGACAGCATAAAGACACCTACAATTCTTTGTAATGAAATTTTTTTTGATATTGACAAAAGCTAATGTAAAATCTCAAGTTTTGCAAAATTGATTAAAAGCTCTGGAAGAACCAATATTATAATTGTCAAATAGAATCAAATTTGATATTGATGAAGTATATTCTATCAAATCTAGAAGACATCTGTTCAGTTTTAAAGATATATGTTGTATTGGTTATTGAAACCATAAATAAAAGTAAAGAAGAATATTTATATATTACTTCTATTGTTTTCAACTAGAAGCTGGTCTTGGAAAGTTCCTTGATATTTATATAGGTTGTCTTATACGACAATAAAAGCAGTTGAATCAAATGTTGTGATACACCAAAAGTGCTTCAACTGAATGCACCAGAAGTGTTATAATCCAAAAAACTTTTCATGTTATGACATGATTAGCCTAAACATCCGGTATCTAAAATGATGGATTTTATTATTGAAAATTCAAATGGGACATTCATTAAAGAATCAGAAGATTTTTTTACCAAGTGATTATCTATGCTCTGCTTCAGAAAATTAATTATTAGACTATCTCATTCATATTAATATGGACTATTCATTATTTCATGATTTTGATAGCTACATTAACTAGATAGTCTTATTTGTAGCGCAACTTTTAATGATTATTGCATACCTATTGGTATTAATGTTAAGCACCCTACTACCTATATTCATACTCAAAATGGTGTAGTTTAAATTTTAATTAAATGGCTTCAGTTGATGGCTCAACTTTTGCTCATGAAAAATAAATTACTTGTTTCAACATGGGGTCATGCTAGACCAACTGTATACATGAGTACTCACCATTATAGCTTGTATTTGGTCAACCATTAATTGTTATTCATTTAAAGTGTTTGGTTATGCTGTATATGTTTCTATTGCACTCCCTTAGCACAACAAAATGGATTCTCAATGTAAACTTGGAGTTTATGTTTGTTTTAATTCTCCATCTATTATTAGATATCTTGAACCCTTAACATGCAATGGATTTGGAACATGCTTTGTAGATTGTCATTTTGATGAAACAGTCTTCCTATCATCAGGGAGAGAAAAGTCGCAGCCTAAAACTTGACGTGAAATCACTTGAAATAATTCGATGTTATCTTACCTTGATTCTCGTGAAGTAGAAGTCGCAGCCTAAAACTTGACGTGAAATCACTTGAAATAATTCGATGTTATCTTACCTTGATTCTCGTGAAGTAGAAGTTCAAAGGATTATTTATTTGCCAAGATTAAGCAAATCAATTACCAAATGACTTCACCGACACTAAAAGTATAATAACATCTTATGCTCCGGCAAGAATTGATGTTCCTGAATAACAATATGCTAGTATCTAAGTCACGCCAGAAACATGGTAGACCTGTTGGTGCAAAAAACAAAGTTTTTTGAAAGAAAAAAACAATTGGTACTCCTGAAGAGAGCATATCTAGCGCTCCTGAAGAGGCTAGATCCGCGCTTCTGAAGAGGTGCTCCAGAAGAGACTATACCAAGCACTCTTGAAGAGGCTAAACCCACAAAATATTCTTAGTGCTCCTGGAGAGGCTAGACCCACAAAATAGACTATTATAAATCTATCTAAATCTCCTACTTATAAACCTCCTGAAGTAGAACCTCCAGAAGAGGAATCTCCTGAAGAGTTATCTCCTGAAGTGGAACCTCCTGAATAGTTATCCCTTGAGGTAGAAAAGGTACCTAAAAATAATGAGATCTCAATACATTATATAAGTACATGAAATATTTGGGATATAAATTAAACTATGGTCGACAACATATTTTTGCTTAAAATTGCTCTTGATATTACTAGAAGTAATAGTGAAAACATTACCGAAAGCAATGATAAAAACACTATCAAAAATGATGACAATAATAAACCACAAATTGTCGAAGAATGATGACGTAGAAATAATTGCCTATGTGGAAAAAAACAATATAAGCAAAGTTAAACTTGCTTATAAAAATGTGAAGTATTTGGACCTGTAGTCTAACCCTCCAAAGGGACATAGCCTGTCAAATATAAGTGGGTATTGTTGGATATATGTGGGTATTTATGGTACAGCGCAATGAGAAAAATGAAATTGTTAGATATAATGCGCAACTTATTGTGCAAGGTTTCTTGTAGGAACCTAGTATTAATGAGAAAACTTATTCACCAGTAATGAATGCAATTGCATTTAGATTTCTCATCAGTTTGGAAATCATAGAAAATTTAGATATGCTTTTAATGAATGTAGTTACAACATATTGATGGATCACTAGATAGTGATATATATAAGTCCCTAAAGGATTTATGGTGCCATAAACATTTAATTCAAAACCCAAAAGTGAGGAATCCATATTTGCAATTCTTACAGTACATGTTGAAGATTTGAATCTTGTGGAATTCCAGAAGAACTTACATAAACTACAGAATATTTAAAATGAATTTGAAATAAAAGATCTTAGCAAGATGAAATTTTGTATTGCCATGCAGATCGAACATTTGCCAAATAGAATTCTTGTTCATCAATTAAAAGGTCCTGAAGCACCTTTATATGAAAAAAGTTCATCCATTAAATACTCCAATAGTTTTCTCGCCTTCCAAAAGATAGTGAAGAAATTTTTGGTCCTAAAGTACTATATCTCAATGCAATTAGTGCTATTATGTATCTTATAAATTGTATCATGCCGAATATTGCATTTGCAGTCAATTTATTAGCAAGATATATTTCTATATCAACTCGAAGCCATTGGAATGAAGTAAAACATATATTACGTTATTTTCATGAATAACCGATATGGGTTTATTTTATTCAAACAAATCAAGGCCGTAGCTAATTGGAGATACAGATATTGGATATCTCTTTGATGCACATAAAGCCAGATCGCAAACAAGATATGTTTTTATCTATGAAAATACTGCTATATCTTGGCGATCAGTAAAATAGACATTGACTATTATTTCTTCAAATCACTCAGAGATACTTGCAATTCATGAAGCAAGTCGAGAATGTAATTGGCTTAGATCCATGATCCATAATATTTAAGAAAGATGCGGATTGTTTTTAACAAAAGATAGTCCAACCATATTATATGAAGATAATGCTGCGTGTATCACATAGATCAAAGGCGACTATATCAAAGATACGCTCAATTGATAATCTAGCAGATCTATTTACTAAAGTACTACCGATTGCAACATTCAAGAAGCCGGTGCATAACATTGGGATGCGTCAACATAAATATCTATTATGCAGCATGGAGGGAGAGTCATCTATTTAAGCAGATTTATAGATTGTACTCTTTTTTTTTCGTCTAAGACTTTTTCCCATTGGGTTTTCCTTAGCAAAGTTTTAATAAGGCAATCTAAACAAATTACATACAAGAATATTGTATTTTTTTCCTTTCACCAAAGGTTTTTTTTTTCCTAGGTAAGGTTTTAACGAGGCATATTCTTAGTATATGGTTATTTAAGGAGTGTTGTGAAATATTTGAATAACCATAAAAATATATGCAATTGGGGTTGAATACGTATTACTTTATAGAAGAAGATAACAAAAGGATGGAGAAATGGAGAAAAGAAGTTTGGTCTTGGTGAAGTCGGTGATTAGTTATCTATATATATATATATGTGTGTGTGTGTGTGCGCGCGCGCGTTTTCTTTTGATAAGCATAAATAGAGAAATGAGATATTGTTGTGTAGTACAGGAGTGTTGCTTTCTTACCACATATGTATGCTCTTTTGACGAGCAACGAATGTATTGAATATATTAGTAGAAGATAATTTATTCTCTTAACACAAATTCCTTGTTATTTACCTTTAGTCCACACTTTCTCTTTATTAGTTTTATATCAATTCCAAACCTTTTTTAAAAATGTCAATTTGTTTGAAAACGTGGTATAAAAATTGAAGTGGCTTTTTAATCTTGGATTTGCCAATAAAAGAGATAATTTTATTTTTCTATCATAGTTATCAAAAAAATGAGATACTATAAAAATGAGTTGAATTTTGTTTAAAACAATTTAAAACAGTTGAACATCCCTTACAAAACTGTCTAATTCATTCATCAAATCAATTGAGAGACATTTTTTTTTATCAAATTAAAAATTTATTAAATCTTTTAAAAATTTGATGAAAATTAAAAACGACAAAACATTAAAAATATATATTGACATGGATAGGCCCACAAGGGCCACAGCCCACCATGAGTAAGCCCAGGCCCACCATTTAAACCCCATTGCATAACCTCACAAGAAGGCCCAAAGATCACTTGGAAGCCAACTGGCGGAAGGCCAATGATATTCGGATACACGGCAGATGCAGGACAGGCCACATCAGCAGACAAAGATCTGCAAAGTTATTGCCACAGCACATCACCATTAATGCAGCCATCACAGCATTTATTGCGACAACACCACTCAGCCGGAATGGCATCCCCTCACCCTGAACAAGATGAACCACGGCGTAAAACTTTCGGCAGAGAGGTCAGAACGACTAAGGCAGCGAAATGATTACCAGAGGATATAAGCCAAACTTCAAGACAAGAAGAGGTTTAAGTTTTCTATCTCTCTCTCTCTCTACATTTTTTTTGGTCTATCACCTTTTCTAATTCACACACCGGAGGGTTCGCCGGGGGACTGCCCCGTTCCTCGTTGAACTTATTTGCAGGCAACCCAGTGGACCTGAGGAGCTTGGATCGGTCTAGCCCACTCACCTGGTCGAACGGTATCATCAGTTGGCGCCGTCTGTGGGAACACCGGTTTGTCCGTGCGCCAGTTGTGTTCATTGCCGCCGGAGACCCTGTTCCAATAACCTTCTCACCTCACTCGACAAGTGTATGGTCATGACTAGATCCATGGCTTCCCACCATAATGCTACCGATCGCCAAACCGACCCTCCCAATCCAAACGACCCACCACAGTACTTCATCGAGCTCACCAACAGCATCAACCGTATGGCCGAACAAAACCAGGCCTTAATCAATGCTCTGCTCCAACGGAACCTCCCCATCCCTCCACCACCTCCAGATATTCCACCCTATCCAGAACAAGTTCCAGGCCATACTGTCCCACAACCCAATCCTCACAACTCGGAGGGCTTGCAACCCCCTCACCCACATATACATCCGCCTCCTCTACCCCCACGTCCATCAATATAGCTCCAACTCGAGGAGAAGCGGCCAGCGCCCAACATCTCTCAAGCGGTGACAACATTCCCCTTTGGGACGCTGAACTCCGAGCCATGAAACTCCAACTCCAAGGGGTCATGCAGAATATCCAACATAAGCCTTCTACCACAGCCAACTCCCTATTTGTCGCCTCCATCCGAGACAAACCCCTACCCCCCAAGTTCAAAATGCCCACCATTGACTCCTTCGATGGCACGACCGACCGGACGACCATCCGAGACCTACCGCACCCTCATGATCCTTCATGCCTTCCCCGACGAGATCATGTGCCGAGCCTTTCCCGTGACTCTGAAGGGGTCGGCTCGGCTGTGGTTTAGCTAATTACCACCGGACTCGGTCTCCACTTTCCAGCATCTCAGTGACTCTTTCTTGAGCCATTTCATCGGCGCCCAACGTCAACGACGCCCGGCCACCCAGCTACTCAACATCCGTCAGACCGAGGGGGAATCACTGCGCAGCTTCGTCACTCGCTTCAACACCGAAGCCTTGCAAGTTGCCGAAAACGACGACAAGGTCATCCTCACAGCCTTCATGGCCGGTCTGCGGTCCTCTGACTTCTTCTTCTCTCTCTCCAAGAACCTCCCGACCTCCATGGCAGCCCTACTCTCCAAAGCCCAAAAATACATGAATGCCGAGGATTCACTAGCCGCTCGGCAAGACCCGCCAGCTAAAGACCCGACCCCCCGAGAAAAGAGAAAAGACCAAGAACCCAGCAACACCCAGTATCATAGCCAAACACCCCGCTACACCAACCGACCTCCTCGCACCGACCGATCAGCACCAGTGAGACCCCCCGGTCGGTTCGAGCGATATACACCCCTCAACTCTCCCATGGAACATGTCCTTAACTGTGATCCAATGGACTACCCCTCAAGTGGCCTCTCCTCCACGGAACCCTTCCATCGGAAAGACCACCCAAATATTGCCGCTTTCCACCAGACCATGGTCATAACACCGACGATTGCATCACCTCAAGGATCAAGTGGAGACCTCATTCGCCAGGCGTCTAAGCCGATTCAGACACCCGCCTCAGAGGCAAAGGACCGAGCCCCACAGAGACAATCGCAGACATATTCCTCAACCAGCCAAAGGCGGCATGATCGACCCCCAACCACCTCAAATTTCAAGGTAATCCACCTCCACCATTGGCGAAATTAGAGTTATTTCTGTGGTCTTGCTCGGGGGACCATCCCGCTCAGCTCAGAGGGCGTAACTTAGAAAAATACGACAAGGTTTCGACAAGGCCGCCACAAGTGATCGAATTTCAAACAACCCAAGCAAAGGGCGTAACCCATCACCTTCACTTGACGCCGATCAGATCGGCATCCGTTATCCTCATGACGATCCCCTTGTCATCTCCATCGTTCTCCAACTATAAGGTCGACGAGTTCTTATCGACAATGGCACTCGTCGGACATCATCTTCCTCAATCGCTTCCGCCAATCAAGATCGGGAAGAAAGCTCGTCCCAACTCCAAACTCCTCCGTTGGTTTCATCGGCACGGGTGACCTCTATCGGCTCCATTGATCTCCCCATCACCATTGGGGAGTACCCACAGCAGACCACGGTTGCTTACTTTCCTTGTTGTCGACCGCCTCTCACATAACATCATCCTCGCCGCACCGCCTCAATGCCTTCCAAGCCATCACATCCACCTATCATCTTGCCCTCAAGTTCCCTACCGATCTCGGCGAATACGGTCGAGGAGAACAGATCGTGGCTAGGGAATGTTATGTAGCTTCACTTAAAGAAGTCGATGAAAGAGGCGATGATCATTGAAGGCTTGACGTCCGGATGAGATTAGCCGATCAGAGGCGAACCTGTGGAAGAACTCATTGAAGTTAATATCGATCCTACCAACCCACCCAAAACTGCCAAAATTGGCAGTCAATTACCTCCCCAAACCAAGGCCGACCTTACCGCTCTCCTGACCGAGCACAGAGACGTCTTTGCCTGGATTCATGAAGACATGCCAGGCATCGACCCCTCTTTCATAACTCATCGCCTCAGTATCGAACCTCATTTCCGACCCCACCGACAAAGGCAGCGTATTTTCCATCCTGAGCGCAACAATCTCATAGCTGCAGAAGTTGACAAACTCCTCGAGGCTCAATTCATCCGAAATGTGAACTATCCTAAGTGGCTGTCCAATGTGGTTCTGGTCCGCAAGAACAATGGCAAGTGGCGTCTCTGCGTTGACTACTCCGACTTGAACCGAGCTCGCCTAAAGATAGCTATCCTCCCCGCAATGATCTGGGTCGACGCCACGGCCGTCACCAAATGCTCACTTCATGGACGCCTTTCTCCGGTACAACCAAATCATGATGCACTCATCCGACCAGAACACACATCCTTCATCACCGATCGGGACACCTACCACTACCGTGTCATGCCGTCGACTAAAGAATCTCGGGCCACCTACCAATGTTTAGTCAATGCGCCTTTCTACCATCGATCGGACGAACATGGAAGTGTATGTGGATGACATGCTAGTTAAGAGCAAACTCCGCCGACCACCTCACCGACTCCACGAGAGACTTTTGCCACCCTTCGCAAATATCGATGAAGCTTAACCCAGAAGTGTGCCTTTGGCGAGGATCCGCAAGTTCTGGTTTTATGGTCACCAACATGATCGAGGCCAACCTTGAGAAGATCAAGGCCTTGATTGAGATGCAGTCACCCAAAACCGTTAAAGAGGTTCAAAGACTAACCGGCAGAGTGGCAGCCCTCAACCGTTTCATCTCCCGCGCAACGGATAAGTGCCTACCATTCTTCAAAATCCTTCGGCAGACTTTTGAATGGACAACTGAGTTCGAAGAAGCCTTCCAACAGTTAAAACAGTGCATGGCCAATCCTCCCCTCCTCTCACAGGCAATCACGGGCGAGCCCCTCTTCCTCTACATGGCAAGATTCCAAAGATCGCAGCCAAGCAATTTCATCGAGAGGACGGCTTCACCAATCAACGGCCGGTTTATTACATCAGTCGGGCTCTCAGGGGAGCGGAGCAGAACTACCCCCTATTAGAAAAGCTGTCCCTGGCCTTGGTCACCGCCTCCAGACGACTCCGCCCCTACTTCCAAGCTCATGCCATAGTGGTCCTCACCGACCAGCCCCTAAAGAAGATCATGCAGCAACCAGAGCTCTCAGGAAGACTAATGCAGTGGTCAGTAGAACTAAGCCAGTTCGACATCTCTTATCGCCTCGACAAAGAATCAAGGGCAAGTCAGAGTCGACTTCATCTTGAATTCACCAATCCAAATTTCTAACCGCTAACCCTCCACCCCCACCAACTCCACTGTGAGCCTCAAGATCCTCATTGTTGGACACTCAATGTTAACGCTCGTCTCGCAGGAAGGAAGTGGAGCCGCCTCATCCTTACATCCCCGGCGGGGGTTACTTCAAATGTGCTCTCCACCTCTTGTTCGCGGCCAGCAACAATGAGGCCGAATACGAAGCTTTGATAGCAGGACTTCGTCTGGCCAAAGACATTGGTGTCACCCACATCCGTGTGTTCAGTGACTCCCAACTCATTGTCGGACAGATCACAAGGGAATTCGACGCCAAGGATGACACCATGCGGGCTTACAGGGACATGGCACTCCCCCTCGTTCGCCTTTTCAATACTTTCCAGATCAGACACATACCTCGGGCGGAAAACTCCAAAGCAGATGAGATGGCCCAGCTTGCCTCTGCCGACCATTCCGACCTCAGCCATGGAGTCCGCCTCGAATACTTAGCCCATTCGGCCATCTCGCCCGACCTACCAGAGGTGCAATTCCTCCAGACGGAACCCATCCCTTGGGCATCCGACATCTTCCTCTTCTTGACCACTAGAGACCTCCCAGATGACCGCCAACAGGCTGCCAAGGTTAGAGCTCGGTCGGCTAACTACACCCTGGTCGACGGCGTCCTTTACAAGCGCGGTCTTTCACACCCGTACCTGCGATGCCTCAACCCCGCCCAAGCAACCTATGTGATACAAGAAATCCATGAAGGGATCTGTGGCAATCATTCGGGTGGCAGGTCTCTTGCTCACAAAATACTCCGTACAGGCTACTTCTGGCCGACTTTCAACCAAGATGCCACTGATTTTGTGCTCAAATGTGACAAGTGTTAACGCTTTGCCAACATGTCCCATGCTCCTCCCACTGAGCTGATCACCCTCTGCAACCCTTACCCGTTCGCTAAATGGGGGATCGACTTGATTGGTCCGCTCCCCACTGGCCGAGGCCAGACCAAATTCGCGATTGTTGCCATTGATTACTTCACCAAGTGGGTCAAACGTAACCCTCGCCACTATCACCGGCGAACACCACCAAGTTTATCCGCAATCGATCGCTTGTCGATTCTAAGATCCTCAGGCCATTGTCTCCGACAACGGTAAACAGTTTGACAACGCCAAATATAGGAAATTTTGTGCAGATCTCCAGATTCAACCATGCTTCTCTTCCCCCGGTCATCCCCAAGCAAATGGCCAGGTTGAGGTCACCAACCGCTCTCTCCTTAAGATCATCAAAACTAAGCTCGAAGCTGCTAAAGGCCTCTGGGCTGAGGAGCAACCAAACGTACTCTGGGCTTACCGAACCACCGCTCGGACTCCTACTGGGGAAACCCCTTTTCGCTTAACCTATGGTGCTGAGGCGATCATTCCAGTAGAAGTCGGTCTGCCCATCCCCAGGATCTTACATCCGGATCTCGCCACAACCGAAGAACTCCGTCGAGCAGACTTGGACCTCATCGAAGAGCTTAGAGAGACTGCAGCTGTCAGATTGGCTTCGTACCAGCAGAAAATGAGAGCACACTACAACCGCCGGGTCCGACCACGGGAGTTCTCTACTGGCGACCTTGTCTTGAGAGAAGCAAATCTTGCCACAAAGAATCCAACCGAGGGCAAACTGGCAGCCAAATGGGAGGGGCCCTACGTGGTGAAAGCCCGACCACGACCAGGCACCTATCGACTTCAAGACATGGACGGTCGACCTCCCCATTCTGGAATCTTGAACATCCAAGCGTTACTATCAATGAATTCTTACTTTTGTATTGTCAAACTTGTTGTATTTGTCTTTTTCAATACATAATACAAATATCGACTGGATTCCCAACTTGCTATAATTCAACAAATCAATGTCGCCCATGAAACTTTCAATTCAGAAGACTCAAAAGCCTCATCCGACCTGAAAGCACTTCAAAAGCCTCCAGACCGAGCACTTTCAAAAGCCTCAACCGACCTAAGACTCACAAAGCCTCGGCCAGACCGAAAGCACTTTCAAAAGCCTCATCCGACTGAAAGACTCAAAAGCCTACCAGACCGAAAGACTTTCAAAAGCCTCAACCGACCTGAGCACTCACAAAGCCTCGGCCAGACCGAAAGACTTTCAAAAGCCTCAACCGACCGACAAAGCCTCGGCCAGACCGAAAGACTCACAAAGCCTCATCCGACTGAGCACTTACAAAAGCCTCGGCCAGACCGAGCACTTTCAAAAGCCTCAGTCCGACCTGAGCACTTACAAAAGCCTTGGCTAGACCGAGCACTTTCAAAAGCCTCAGTCCGACCTGAGCACTTACAAAAGCCTTGGCCAGACCAAGCACTTTCAAAAGCCTCAGTCCGACCGAGCACTTTCAAACATCAGAAGACCCAGCGAAACAAGTACTAGCACAGCCTTGGGAGAACACTCAGTCACAAGTTGAGGTCACAAAAATTTACAGCATCTCCCCTTAGTTAAATTAAAACCCACTTTCCTACCCTCATTCATTGAATTTTTACACCAGTCCAATCTCACTCTGCATAAAGGAATTCTATCAGTTTACTCTTACTCTGCATGATGGCATTTTTAATTTAACAAGTTCAAATTCAGCTTCAAATTCACAAAGTTCACCCTTTTTAATTCTTCGGTCCAATTTTATCAATCCAATCTCACGAGTTCAAGTTCACCTGGCTCACTTATCTCAAGTTCACTTTGTCATGAAGTTGAATTTTTCCATAAGTTCATTACTCATTTTCATTACGAGCTGAATTTCTCATAAGTTGAATTTTTCCATAAGCTCATTATCCATTTTCATTACAAGTTGAATTTTTCATAAGTTCACTACTCGTTTTTCATACGTTCACTCTGTCATGAAGGCAAAATTTTCACTCTCCATTTCAAACCCACCACACCAATGAATACAGCTAACTACAAGAAATAAATAGAGTTTTATTCATTTACAAAATGTGTACATCAATTTATTACAATACTTCGAAAACAAAACAAAACAAAAATGTGTATAAAAAAAAAAAAAAAAAACAAACAAAAACTCCTAAGTACACCTATCCTCCAGATCACTCCTCCTCCTCACTGGAGATAAGGTCTGCTTTTTCTACGCCCTCGTCCAGGGGGGTCTGGGCCGCATCATCCTCCCCAATTGTCACCTCATCAAGTCAAGTTCGGGAATGCCTCTTCACCTTGGCTTTGAACATTTTCCACCCGTTGTCCCAGAACTCTGCCATTTCATGCTTATAAAAGTCTGATCGTTGAAAGCTCTCTATAACTTCAGATTCAGGGTCTTCCTTCAGCGGTCGTGATGGGCCAAATTTCAGACTCTTCTCGCCAGATGCTCGCCATCGCGCATCAATGGCCATCTGAATTCAGCGATCCCTTTGAATTGTTCAACACTTGCATACGGGCCGCTTTCTTTTCGTAGGTCAGCTTTTTCTCGCCCAAATCCTTCAAGGATCGCCTTTCAGAGGACGCTCTCTTCTCCAGCCTCCTTTCCACGCAGAGCTTCGACTGCAGTAGCTCCCCTCCTCTCCTCCTCCACCTCCTTCCTTAGGCTCTCCTTCGCCGCCCTCGCCTTCTCCACCTCTACTTCTAACTCCCTCCTAAGTCTCTCTCTCTCCCCCTCTGCCTTGGCCAGCTCGTCCTCCAACGCCTTTTGCAGAGCTTCGACCTTGGCATCTGCCTTGTCTTTCTGCCTCACCAGCTCTTCGTTGCTGTTCATGGCCTCTTCATGCCGATCGTTGGCAATGGCACAGGCTCGTTGGGACTCTGGCAACTTCCTCTGCTTTCGACCACTGAACTCGAGTGACACAACCTGCGGCGTGTATCCTCCAAATCTAGCTTGATCGCTTGCGGCACTCGTCCAACTTGCCTTCTCCATCTTCAGTTTTTCCAACTGTGCCTCAGCCTTCTCTGCCTTGAGCCTGGCTCCCCCCGCCTTCCTTAGAAAAGCTCCTGCCAGTGATTACCTCCATCCGTGGAGCATAACCCTCAAGAAGTCACCTCGTTGAATCTGGCGGCACAGAGGTCCGACCCTCCACAATCTTCAATAGACGGTCAGCCCCTGCCCTTGCTGGTCCCACTTCCCCTTCCACCCTTCCAGCCACCGCGCGAGCATGGTAGAAGGCGGTGTTCAGACCCTCTCCTCCTTCCTGGGGGGCAGGACCCCTTTGGGTCTGCTGCCTCACTTTCCGCCACGCTCACTGCCACTTGAATTGCTGGGGCAACCTCCACAGCCTCCAGTGCTGGGATGACCCTTGCTACTTCTGGGGTGTCCTTCACAGCAAGAGTCTCCACCACAGCTGGGGCCTCCTTCACCTTCTTGGGCCTAGGCTCCCCTGCAGCCTCTGCTGGAGCACTCCTCTTCTTCCTCTTCCTCTTCAGAGCCTTCTCCCCACCCCTGGCCCTTTCCTTCACAGGATCCACAGGGAGCTTTCGTGGTTCAAACTTAGTTAAGTCCTTCTCCCCTAACGGCTTCGGGCGAGGCCTGATCCTCTCCTTTGTGATCGGCTGCGAAGGTCGGTCGTCCTGTGCCTTCTTCAACATGGTGGCTTTGGCAAGAAGGGCCTGATCCTCAGCCTCCTGAGCCTCTCTCCTCGCCTCCAGCTCTGCTCAGTCAAGATCCCCATCGATCGGCTGAGGACCCACTCCAACAAAGGCAGTAGGTCAGACGAGGTCGTCCCATCTCACCTTCTCCTTCTCCCTCCACTCTTTCACCCTCTTCACCCTCTCCCCTGCCGCGGGTCCCAATTTCGCCTCCACCGTTCTGATTGGCACCTTCCAGATGGTGCGCACCCCAGGCCCCCCGCTGGCAGAGACGTAGAACCACCGCGCCCGCCATCCCTTGATCGACGTAGGCAAACCAGCCACCAACCCCTTCCCCACAACTGCCTGCAGGGTGACCCACGTCTCCTGTTGCCCTGAGGCCTTGTAACAAGCAAAGAACTCCTCCACCGCCATCGGCTCCCCCTCATTTTCCTTTGGCCATGCACTTGCACAGGCCACCAGGATCTTCCACGCATTGGGCATCAGCTGCCCTGGTGCCACCTCTAGGTGGTTGAGCACATCTACCACGATTTGCGGCAGAGGCAACCTCAGTCCACTTTTTAGAGCTTCCTCGTAGAGGGAAAACTCTTCTGCCCTGACGTCAGACGGTCTCTCCGTCGATTTTGGCACCCGCAATTCCACTTCTACCGGAATCTGGTACTTCTCGCGGATAACCTCCAACTCCGCCGCTGTAATAATGGACCTGTCAGCCCTCGAGTGCCAGTGGTCTGGTTCCACCTGGCTAATTGGTCATCTTTATCATGCTGTGGAAACATGGGATCGCGCCGACTTCGCCCTATGGGACTCTCTTGAACCGCTAGTTCCTCTGCATCATCTTCCCCCAGTGGATCTACCCTGACAATTGCAGTCTCTTCCTGGGCCATTTCTAAGCTGTGTTTGCGAATAGCTTCTGCTGCAGGGGCTAAAAAATCGAAGAAATGTTTCAACGGAGTATCGTGAGCAACGAAGGAATTGACACTTCGAATGTTTTGAGTTTTTGTAAAGAAGTAGGTGAATCGTATGATGCTAAAAGCCCACGGTTTACCCGTATTCCAAGGATCCAAATTAATGTTCGCCAGTTTGAAAACTTTTCAAATCATCCGCCAAAACTGTATCATCAATGCCCATAATAATGCCCTGATGCTTCACTCCTCATCCAACGCTTGACCTTTCCCCCCCCCCGAAATCCTGCCACGTGTATGGTGCTGATGCACTGACTTTTGCCCTTACCTTGTCTTTTCCACTTTAAATCATCACGTGACACGCCGCCTCTTGAGCCCCGTGCTCTCCCACTCGGCCACCTCCACGCTCGGCCTCTCTCGCTCGGCCACCCTCGCGGTCGGCCTCGTTCGCTCGGTCGTCCTCGGGGTCGACCTCCTCCGCTCGGCAGCCCTCTCGCTCGGCCTTGTCCGCTCGATCACCCTCGCAGTCGGCCTCGTCCGCTCGGCCGCCCTCACGCTTGGCCTTGCCTGCTCGGCCACCCTCGCGGTCGGCCTCGTCCGCTCGGTCGTCCTCGCGGTCGACCTCCTCCGCTCGGCCCCTTCCGCTCGGTGACCCGCTGGTCGGATCCATCTTCTTTATTATTATTATTCCCTTCATTGGACTAAAGCTGCACTCGGGAATGGGGGACTACTGACATGGATAGGCCCACAAGGGCCACAGCCCACCATGAGTAAGCCCAGGCCCACCATTTAAACCCCATTGCATAACCCTGTCAGTAAGGCCAAAGATCACCGAAGCCAAGCTGAGGAAGGCTAATGATATTCGGACACACGCAGATGCAGATAAAGCCACATCACAGACAAAGATCGCGAAAGTTATTGCCACAAAGACATCACCATTAATGCACCATCACAAAGATTTATTGCATAACACCACTCAAATTTAATGGCATCCTCACCCCGAACAAGACGAACCACGCAGAAAACTTTCTACGGAGGTCGAACGACTAAAGCAAATAAATGATTACCAGAGGATATAAGCCAAACTTGAAGACAAGAAGAGGTTTAAGTTTTCTATCTCTCTCTCTCTACATTTTTTTTGGTCTATCACCTTTTCTAATTCACACACCAGAGGGTTTGCCGCGGGACTGCCCCGTTCCTCGTTAAACTTATTTGCAGGCAACCCAGTGGACCTGAGGAGCTTGGATCGGTCTAGCCCACTCACCTGGTCGAACGGTATCATCATATATTTTTAACTAAATTTGATGAAAAGATAAATTTAGAGTAAGATGAAAATTTTAAAAAATATTTTGATAACAAATTAATCAAAAAATTAGAATAATTAATTTTTTTATTTAAATTTAAAATCAAATTAAATAAATAAATAAAAAATGAATGAAGGTGATCATCCTTTTTTAATGGCAGCGAACTCTGAAGCTCGCGAGACTGCAATGCCGAACCGTATATCCAACCACAAGCATCATCTCGGATCACCACCACCACCACAACAACCATCATCTGGAGAAGAGTGCGCACCGTTGAAAAGGCGATTTTGATGCAATTTCGATGAAAAGAAGGACAATTGATCGATCATTGCATGGTTCATCATCGATCCTTTGCGGTAAAGCATTCCATTAGATCATATTTCTTTCTTTCTAACTCTATTCTTCCTATCTTTCAATTTTTTTTGGGTTAGGGTTAGGGCTTGTACATACAACGCTTTCTCTTTGCCTATTTGTATCTCCAAATCAAAACAATAACTCATTGCATCTTTGATTTCATTTTTGAGAATATGTCAGCAAGTTCTTGCTTAGTCACTCACCGTGAGTTCTGATTCCTTTCTTCACTCTATTGTTTTAGTATGTGATGTTCTCTGCTAACCAATGTGTTGCCATGGTTTATTATTAATTTTGTACAATTTTAATTTTTTTAGATCCCTGTCAAGATTTTGTTAATTTGGTAAATTATTACTTGAATATTATGCTAAGTTTTAATTGGTACAGTAGAGATAGATAAGTTACAACATATGAGCACCATCTCTTTGATAAAAGTTTTGTTTAGTTCAATGTTGGATGCAAGGCGACCAGGTTTTGTGGTCTGATTATCTAGGAGTGCTCACTGTTGTTGCATAGACTTCATGCTTAAGTTGATGCTAATTATGAGGTTGTGGTATTATTACCTGGTTGCTAATGTGTTAGTATTATTAGTACTAATAATATGTACTTGTATACTTGGGAGGAAATAAGATTAACGCAGAAGAGATGGAAAAGTGAGCTGAGAGTGTAGAGAAAGGGGAGCAAAGTGGTTTAGGAGAGTGTGAAAAAAAATAAAATAAATTAGGTAATGAAATTTGTTGTGAGTTTGATTTGAACTTTTATGGACTCCATGCGTTTGTTAAAATTTGGGATTCTTATAGAAATTGAAATACATTGTGTATTCTAACTTCATTGTAATTTGTAACTCATCTTTGACCCCTTTTTTTTGTTGTGAGTTTGATTTGGACTTGAGTGGATTCCATGTGTTGTCCTTTAAATTTCTAGATTTGCTTATAGAAATTGAGATTTGTCGTCAATTTTAACTTCATTGTAATTTTTTTTCACCCCTTATTCACTTACTTGAAATTGATTTTTGTTCATTAGAAGTCATGTCTATTGTTTCTAATTTTGTTTTTTAACCAATTGGGGTCCCATTTTTTTAGACAAATTAGGGGCCCTAAGTGGCCATTTTGCTCGCCTTTGTTTGAGGCCAGCCCTGTTTGAATAAGAGGCCATAATGACCCAATATGGTATAATGTGAATTGGACTACTTAATACCCTGATATACATATACGTATTCATTTATATAAGAAGCGTACTGCTAGGGTTAGTAACTGGAAGCCAACCAGTGTTGTGAAAGGCGTGCCTAGGCGCAAGGCGCAATGAGGCACAGAGGCTGTGACTGAAGGGACCCAAGGCGAGGCGATATGGATGAGTTGTGCACCTTGTCCGAGCCTTGGGTCAGGCGCGAAAAAGCTCAAGGCGACGCTTAAGCGTGCCTTTTTTTTTCTCCTGATGCTTATCTAATGGCTTTGATATGAGTTTGAAAGTGTCCAACCACAAAGGATTACAACTCATACAACTCAATACCCAAATCAATCGACGACTAAAAGCCCTAAAATCGATCGAAGAAAGCTTGAGGTTCGTCGCGATTTCATCTTTGCTGGGTGACTGCAACTTTGTTGCCACTTCATCTCTTCTCTTCCTCTGGGCTCGTCGCGGCTTCATCTTTGCTAGGTGACTGCAACTTTCGTCTTCAGGTTTGTCTTCTTCTTCTTCTTTGCTGTGCTGTTTCGATTCAACTTTCTTTCTTTCTTTTTTTTTTTTTTTTGCTGCTTATTCGCTGTGCTGCTGGGTGTTTTTTTTTCCCCCTTCTTCTTCTCCTTCTCCTCTTCTTCTTTGCTGGGTGCTGTCGTGTCTCTGTTTTTTTTTTTTGCTGCTTCGTTGCTGCTGCTGGGTGTTTTTTTTTTCCCTTCTTCTCCTCCTCTTCTTCTTTGCTGGGTGCTGTTGCCTCTCTGTTCTTTTTTTTTCCTCTTCTTCTTCTCCTCCTCCTCCTCCTCCTTCCCCTTCTTCTTCATTGCTCTCTGTTTTTTTTTTTTTTTTTTTTTTCTGCTGCTGTTGGTCTTCGTTTTGAGTCTGTCTCTGTTAGGAAAAAAGAATTACAAATAATTAATTAATCACACATTACATTACACTGAAATTATTTTCCATTTATTAAATTTGTTGTGTAGAATTTGACATCTGAAAGTAATAGAAAATATCCGGTATGGAAATATGCCCATTTGGTAGAGCCCAATAACTTAAATAAGTTTGAATGTAATTTTTGTGGTAAAGTATTAAATGGAGGTGTTTATCGGGTGAAACAACACCTCGTAGGAGGTTATAGGAATGTCACTGCTTGCCCGAAGTGTCCTGCTCATGTAAAAGAAGAGATTAGAGAGTTCATGTCAAAAAAGAAGATGCAAAAAGAAGAAATGAACATGTTGTTTGATTTCAATGACATGGACATGGAAGATGAAGATGTTGAGATCAATGTCAATCAACGCCGTAAGTTGACAAGTAGCAGCCAAGGTTCATCCAAATCCAAATAAAAAATGCCAAAGAGAAATAGGCCTATGGCTGTTTACTTCACACCCAATCCTGAATTAGTGGTGAAAAATCAAAGAGACCAAGCAAAAGGGAAGCAAACACAAATTGATACTTTAACAACACCCGATAAACACCTCCACTTGATACTTTACCACAAAAATTACATTCAAACTTATTTAAGTGATTTGGCTCTATCAAATGGGCATGTTTCTATGCATGATCTTTTCTATTACTTTCAGATGTCATTTTCTACACAACAAATTTAATAAATAGAAAATAATTTCTGTGTAATGTAATGTGTGATTAATTAATTATTTGTAATTTGTTTTTCCTAACAAAGATTGACTCAAAACAGACCAACAGCAGTAGAAAAAAAAAAAGAAGAATAAAAAAAAAACAGAAAGCAATGAAGAAGGGGAAGGAGGAAGAGGAAAAAAAAAAAAAAAAAAAAAGAGTCCCTAGCAGCAACAACAATGAAGAAGCAGCCAAAAAAAAAAAAAAGAAGCACCCAGCAAAGAAGAAGAGGAGGAGAAGGAGAAGAAGGGAAAAAAAAACACCTAGTAGCAGCGAAAAAATAAAAATAAAAACAACACCCAGCAAAGAAGAAGAGGAGGGGAAGGTGAAGAAGGAAAAAAAACACCCAACAACACAGCGAATAAGTAGCCAAAAAAAAAAGTTGAATCGAAGCAGCACAACGAAGAAGATGAAATTGCAGTCACCCAGCAAAGATGAAGTTGCGATGAGCCCAGAGGAAGAGAAGAGATGAAGTCGCAAGGAAGTTGCAGTCACCTAGCAAAGATGAAGTCACGACGAACCTTAAGCTTTCTTCGATCAATTTTAGGGCTTTCAGTCTTTGATTGATTTGGGTATTGAGTTGTATGAGTTCATCTTTGCTGGGTGACTGCAAGGCTCGGACATCATCAGGAAAAAAAAAACAAAAAAAAAGGCACGCTTAAGTGTTGCCTTGAGCCCTTTCGTGCCTGACCCAAGGCTCGGACAAGGCGCGCGACTCATCCGTATCGCCTCGCCTTGGGTCCCTTCAGTTGCAGCCTCTGCGCCTTGCGCCTAGGTGCACCTTTCACAACACTGTTTTATTTTATGTGTATGGTATTTGATCTATTTTAGGATCAGGTTTGCCGTTGGGCAGCCTCATAAATTCTCTTTTTATTTATTATAATAATAATAAATAAAAAAACGTGAGTACTACTTCAATTACACAAGTAACAAAGGTTTGACAACTATTGGTGTGCTTCAGTCTGTTTGTCATGTTGGTAGATTTTCATACCCTTTTGTAGCTTGCTTAATTGGTATGATGCTAAAGTTGTTATTCCCAGAATTTGTTGAGGCTGTTGCTGTTGGTGTGCAAATTATGCTGGTGTTGCATGCTCTGGCTATTGACTCCCACAATTGCTATTTGTAAATATATACAACACAATAAATTATTAGGTTATTAATAGTTAATATCTCGCTTCACTTACTCACAATAATATGCATACATAAAATACAAACTCCTTAAAAATGTGTGTGTGTGTGTGTGTTTTTTTTAATGACTGATAAAACTAATAAAATTTCAAAAAATATTCAATTCGAATGGATAATAAAAATATATATATATATATATATAATTATCACGTGCACCACCACTACTATTTTAAAACATTCGATCTAATAATTTATATATTTTGAGAAAATAACAAGAAACTCCCATGAAATTATTTTCTTCAAAAGTGAAAATAAGTAATTGTAGTCTTGTAGACCAAATCGAGTTAAGGTTAACGAAGAGATGCTGTGATGCAACTAAATTATTTAGCATCCATAGAAACAGTGGTAATAGGAAAGGGTCGGGGATTGTTAAGAAACTTAGAGTGGCATCAATTATGAGGGAAGGCAAAGGTGGTGAGGGGAAATGTTGGTTCAAAATGAAGATTTTGAGTTGGAATGTTAAGAGGGCTGCGGTCCTGTAGAAAGAGGGTGGTGATTAAAGAATTTTTGAAAGTGCATCAATTGGACATTGTGATGTTCAAGAAACAAAGAGTGAGGTGTGATAGGTTTCTCATCAGAAGCATTTGGGGGACTAGGTTTCGAAAATGGGCGTTTTTGCCATCTTGTGGGAGATCAGGGGGCATTCTGATGATTTTTTAGGAGAGAGTAGTGATTGAGTGCGAGACACTTTTAAGGGCTTTTTCATTGGTCCTGTTTGATAGGGCTTATTTCCAGTTTATTTCAGCTTTTAGCTTAATTTAAGCTATTTTGATGTGTTTAGTTCAGCTTAACAATACAACTTATGGCTTTTTGTTAGTCAAAAATCAACTTATTCTTTGAGTGGGGGAGGAGAAGCTTAATTTATAAGTAAAAAATCAGCTTATGTTCACAGCTATAAGCTATAAGCTGTTAGGCTATAAGTTATAATCACTTTCTCACATCTCTACCAAACGGGGCCATTGTCTTTCAAGTTTTGAAATCATGACAATAGTGAATGGTGGTTGATAGGGGTGTATGGTCCCAATAAGCCTAGTGGTCGTTTGGAATGTTGGGAGGAATTGGCAAGGTTTATTTGGGTTTTGTTCTCCTAATTGGTGTGTGGTGGGGATTTCAATGTAGACTTGTCTCAAAAAAGCTCAACGGAAATTCCACGAACAGGAGTAAGAGGGATTTTGACTCTTTCATTAGGGATTGTGAGTTGATCGATCTCCCTTTGAGTAATGCCTGATTCACATAGTCTAATCTTTAGGAAAACCTAGTGTCTTTGTATGTTGATGATTTCTTCACTCTTTGGCGTGGGAGGAGTTGTTCCCCTTATTAGGCAAGAGTCACTGCCCAGAGTGATTTTGGATCATTGCCCGGAGATTTTAGAGAGTTTCCCATTTAAATGGGGTCCATTACCCTTCAGGTTTGAAAACATGTGGCTGAAGGATCAATCGTTTAAGAAAATTTTCGGGGTTGGTAGGAAAGTTGTAGATGTCATGGGTGGGAGGGGTTTAGATTTATAAGAAAATTAAGAGGGATTAAGGAGAAATTGAAAGTGTGGGAGCAAGACGTCTTTGGTGATCTGTTAGAAGCAAAAGTTGAGATAGTTAAAGAGCATTGATGAGATAGATGCAAAGGAGATTAGGAAGGGCTTGTCAAGAGAGATGAGGGTGGAAAAGGAACATGTTAAAAATGAGATTAGAAGAGATTGTTTTCAGGGAATAGATTTTTTGGGAGCAAAGGGCAAAGTTAAAATGGGCAAAGGAAGGCGATATTAATTCCAAATTCTTCCACAGAGTTGGGTCGGGGAGGAGGAAGACGAATTTCATTAAGAATTTGGAGGTTGAGCAAGAGGTGGTGGTGAATAAGGAGGAGCAAATTGTTAATGAGATTTTCAAGTTTTACTTGAATCTGTACTCTAATGGGGGAGTGGAGTGACCAGGGATTAAAGGTATTGATTGGAAGCCGGTGGAACATTCTAAAGCTAGATGGCTAGAGAGGCCCTTTGATGAGACTGAGGTTCAACATGTCATTTTGAATGCGATAGAGATAAGGCTCCTAGCTCAGATGGTTTTTCTATGGCAGTCTTACAAGATTGTTAGGATGTAGTGAAAATGGATCTAATGGGAGTGTTTGGTGAATTCTTTGAAAATGGAGTGGTTAATTTATGCACCAACGCATCATTCATTTGTCTCATTCCTAAAAAATAGAAGTCGGTTAAGATTGGGGATTTTAGGCCCATTAGTTTGGTCACATCTCTTTATAAGATTTTGGGAAAGTTCCTTTCAAAGAGGTTTAGGGCTGTCCTGGGAGTCACAATATCTATGACACAAAATGCCTTTGTGCATGGGCAATAGATTTTGGATGTGGCTGTAGTGGCCAATGAGGTGGTGGAAGAGTATAGAAGATTGCATAAGGAGGGAATCATTTTCAAGGTGGATTTTGAGAAAGCTTATGATCATGTGGATTGGTCTTCCTTAGATTTTGTTATGCAAAGGAAAGGCTTTGGGGATAGGTGGAGGAAGTGGATTTGGGGGTGTGTATCAATGTGCAACTTGTCAGTCATTGTGAATGGGAAACTAGGGAGATCCTTTTTGGCATGCAGGGGATTAAGGCAAGGCGATCTATTGTCCCCTTTCCTATTCATTTTGGTAGTGGATGCGTTTGGGAAGATTGATTGATAGGGCTATAGAAAAGGGTGTGATTGAGGGATTTGTGGTGGTTAGGGATCAGATTAATGTCACTCATTTACAATTTGCTAATGATACTATCTTCTTTTCATTAAGAGAGGAAAGTAAAGTTGGCAATAGTTTAGCACTTTTGAGAGTCTTTGAAATTGTGTCGGGTCTTAAAGTCAATCTTCATAAGAGTAGTGTTGTCGGTATTAATCTAGAGCATAGTTAGGTGCAAAGGATGGCAGTCATTCTACGTTGTTCCATAGAAAAGTTCCCTCTCAAGTATTTAGTGCTACCGTTGGGTTGAGATCCTAAGTCGGAGGTGTTTTGGAATCTTGTTCTTGTTAAGATTGGTAAGAGGTTGGAGGGATGGAAGAGAGGCTTGTTATCTAAGGGGGGAGGTACACTTTGGTGTAGTCCATGTTGAGTTGCATTCCTGTGTATTTTTTGTCTTTGTTCAAAATTCCGGTTAGGATTGCCAAAAATATTGAAAAACTAATGAGGGATTTTTTCTGGTAAGGGTATGATGAGGGGAAGAGGGATCACCTAGTTAAGTGGGAGGTTGTTTATCTTCCTAGAAATAAAAGGGGCCTTGCTATTGGGAACATCGTGGCAAGAAACATTGCTCTCTTGAGCAAGTGGTTGTGGAGGTTTCCCATCAAAAGTGAGTCATTATGGCATTCCATTGGAAATCCATCTCTCATGTGTTGTTGTTTATGTCTAGATTCCTTTCTTTGAAAGTGGGTAACAGGGAAAGCGCCCGTTTTTTAGAGGATGTTTGGGTGGGGGATTCTTCTTTTGATAGAGCTTTTCCACTTCTTTATAGAGTGGTCCAATCTCGGAGGGTTTCAATTGCATTGGTGGCGTGCTCTAATTTGGCACCAATCTTATGGAACTTAACTTTATCAGAAATCTAAGTGATAGGGAATCTCTTGAGTTGGTATCTTTGTTGTCATTTCTTGAGGGGGTTTCTTTGTCTCCTTCCACTTGTAATAAGGGGGTTTGGAATATCAATTCTTCTGGGGTCTTCTCATGCAAATCCTTTTTTGATAAAAATCATTGATGTGCCCTCCGTTCCTTTGTTTCCATTTCATTAGTAAATTTGGACGGCTGTTCTACCTCATAAAGTGAAGTTTTTGATGTGGTCCTTGGCCCAGTGAAGCATTATGACCAATGCTCTCTTCCAAAGGTGAAGACCTAATCACTCCCTTTGTGCACAATGTGTAGGAGGAATGTGGAATCGGCAAACCACTTATTTCTTCACTATCCATTGGCTCTCTTTATGGAAGTGCCTTTTTGGGCTTTGTGATTTACAGTCGGTAGCTCTGAGGGTCTGCACACACATGCTTTTAATTAATTTTGGCAGTTTTGGTGGCAATAGGAAAGCCAAGTCACTGTGGTCTTGCAGTGTAGTTGCCATTTTCTGGACCATTTGGTTGGAGAGGAATGTACGAATTTTTGATGACAAGGAGCGGATTAGGATTCATTGTGGGACAAGGCATGTCACTTAGCCTCATTTTGGGCTTATGTGTCTCCCCCATGCGAAGGGATCCCCCTTTTTTTGGTTTGCAAAGACTGGGGAGCCGTTTGTCAGTCCTAGTCTTGGGTATGTTTACTTACTGGTTTGATTAGTTAGTTTTTGTATTTTTGTGTGTGTGTGTGTTGTATTCCTCATTGTATGAGGACATCTTGTTCTCTCTTTGTTATCGCTTTTTTATTCAATAAAATATCTTCTTGTTGCTGCTAAAAAAATAAAAAATAAAAAATAAAAAATAAAAAAATAAAAAAGAGATGCAACTAAATTATAGGCTTCATGTTTTATTATTATCATAGTTGACTATCGCTGTTAATGCAAAATTTTAAACTCATTTGTGGCAATCTGTTAGAGCTGTGGAGGATACTATTGTCATCATTTCATTTAGTATGGATAATTAGGGAGCTTTTATTTCCACACACCATATTATCTTAGTTCACACACTTAATTTCCGAATTTTTTATTCGAAAGTTGATTTATGAACAAAACTCATTTGTCTGTTCGGGAATCTACTTCTGAACCAAATATTGCACTGAGAGGAAGCTATGTGCGGAAATAGAAGCTCTCATAATTCTATCCTAAAAATGTTACACTCGTAGAAAACTTTTACACTAGTATAGATTAACGGATAATATCTGAAAGATTTGCAACTTAAATGACTAATGTACATTGATCATATTTTGGGGTTAATACTTTTGACTTTGTAAATGCAGGCTTAAGCAACGAATCTTAATGAGAAAGATTGATTTATGGGTTGTTATTAATGAAGATAACAAGAGGTTGCTTTGTGAAAAGCCCAGTTGCATTTGTTTGTATAGTTGTTTCTGTTTGTTGCCTCCTGGTTGTGATAATTTCAGTACCTAAGCTTCCAGATATATCAGTGGCAGATAGTACATTAACTTCTTTTCGGCATAAGAAAATAAAACGGGCTTTGGTTTATGAAAAGGCAGGTCAATTTGGTGAGATGATTATTGAAATGCTGCCTGAAGATCTTGCATTTACAGTCTTTGTTCCTTCAGAGAGAGCTTTTGAGCGTGACTTGAGGCTACGTTTGAATGATAGTTTAACGGGTGAGAAGTTCAATGACACACATGCAATACTTACTCGCATATTGGGTTTTTCGGCTGTGCCTAGGATGATCTCTTCAGTTTCGGTACCATTTGGTGAGGAGATTAGTTGTGATTCATTATCTGGATTCAGTTTATACATATCGAAGGACTTGGATGGAATGCTGATAGTTAACAGAGTTAGGACCCAGCATGTAGATCTCAGGAAGGGGATGATCGTTGTACATATCATGGATGGGGTAATCATGGATGCAGAGTTTGAACAATCAGTTCAGCCTGACTACAATGAAAACAATTGAATGAAAATGACATGTCAAGCCCTGCTAACTTCAGACTTCATTTAGAACTGCGGTAAAAGTTTTTGTTTCGTGCGTTGTAACTTGTATTTTAGCTTTCCCAACTCTAGAGCAGTGATGTTGTATCACAAATATTTTGGTTTTGAACCAACAAGCTTTGACAACCTCAATTAATTCAAGGGATGAGGTTGTGAATGAGTCCAAAATCATTGTAATTTAGTTCATATTTGTTCAAGGAAATAACAATACAACAATACCAGTGAAAAAGTAATAAAACAATTTGATATTTCTTGTGCTGAAAGCGTATTCTGAGTTGAAGTTGGATCATGGATGATTCTGTAAAATGATAAAGCAATCATCTTGTGGTTCAGGCTAATCATATATATACATGTTTTTGAATGTATCTTAAATCATAAACTGTAATCCAAGGACTGATCTTTCATTTTGTCACCTGTTGTAGATTGATTACTGTGGTGTTGTCCTGCTTTCACATGCAAGAAAGCTAGGTACCATGTGGTTTACTTTTCAAATAAAATCATGATTTAGATAAAACATATTTATTAAACATGTTTATAAACTATAATTCAAAATTACTTTCAAAACTCTTCTCTCTTTTTTATTCTTATTTTTTATTAATCAATCAATTAATCACTTTTTCTCTTTCATCTCTGCTCTCTCCTCTCACATTTTCTTATATTATACATATTAATCAATCAAAATAAAAAATAAAAAAATTACAAATCATCTCAAAATTATTTTCAAAATTTATAATGAAACAGATTTCAATTTTCAAAACTCATTTAACAACTCATCTTTCAAAATATAACTTAACACTCAAATCTCAATTCAAAAATTAAATCAAACGGATCTAATTTCAACTTCCCTACTGTGGATGAATGTAGTTGAAGCTTCTATAGCACAATTTTAGGCTTTAATTACTTCGGCAAGTAAGTCAATAACAAAAAAAAAAAAAAAAAATGAATAGATTATGATAATGAAACACATTATTCATATGATTAATGATTTATTCATTGAATTTGTTTAGCCCGAATTTGTCAGAATGAGAGTCTCCCGCAAGTTTCCAAACAGGAATTTTTACCAGGAAGAGTCTTATTTGGGTGAATTCAGGCTAAACAAATTTGGTGAATGTAGCGGTCTTTTATTAATATAGTAATTTTGTACCTTTCCACATTTCATTGATTATAGAGCTCAGGTTGGGTATGTCAAAAGAATAAAGAAAAGGGGAACATTTCAAGGTATTCCATGTATCATCCGTCCCCAAATTTTTTAGAACATATAGAGAGAGCCCTTTGAAAAAAGACCAAGTTAGTTTATTTGTGCTAATTTTAGTTTACCTTCAACTATAATATTTAAGTTACTTCTATAACTAGCAATTTGCAAATTCAACACACAAATCTCAGAAGGAAAGAAAATAAATAAAAAGAGCAACTTTTTGCTAAAGCAGTGTTTGGGAAAGGCTGAACACACGAATCAGCATCTAAAATTACATTTTTATAAAAGAGAATGCTAAATACGATACATACACTATGGCTCTCAAGTCCTGCAATTGTCGCCCAAGAGATGAGCCTATATGGCATCACATTTTCAAAATTTCCCAAGGGATGTAGCTAACTCAATCTGGAAGGCTCATATAAGCAACATATAGGATAAGCTTAAGCCCCAACTCATGATTCATTTACATTAACATAAGCTTCTCTTTTTTTTTTGAACAAATAAAAGCAATAAAGCATTACAACCCAGAAAAAGGTTTTGAAAAATCTAAAAATTCCTGAGATATTGATTTGTGATTATGTTTTAATTTTTAAACAATAAATAATAATGTCAATCAAACAATCAAAGACAAATTGACATAACGATTTAACGTGGAAACCCACAACTGGAGCGCCTCCAATTGTGATAAAAAAAAAACCACGGGTCAAAGCCATAAAACAATCCATAAGTGTACCCTTAATTACTTAGCAAATTCACACCCGAATTGAACCGATCCCAATGTGCCTCTTCCACCACCGTCCTCACCTCGGAATTGTCTTACCCAACGTTGAATCCATAACGCTGATGTCGAATCCACGATGATGAACCACTTTAGAATCCATCAAAGTTTGATGCCCAAGTTCCTCAGAATCCACTTAAGAACAACTCTCTATTTTGTAAATAAAAAAAAACAAATAAACCCCTTAATTATATTGATATAAAGTTCACGGATCCATTAATCACTCTTAAATTATTAAGGAAACACTCATAAAAGCACCCTCCAATAGAAAACACTTTATTTTTTCTTCTTCTCTGAAAATATAGACGGCTTAAATCCTAGAAATAGAAAACTGCACACTTTATAGTAAACTAAATCGCGACAACCACTAAAGCTCACATTTCATCACTCGAGCGGTATGACTAAAGGCGGTACGAAACATATAGGTTAACCACTTGAGCACAACTTTCACCACTTGAGTGGTGAAACTTTCTTTCTAGAAGTTTAGGCACTTTGCAAAAGTATTGGATGATGTCATTCGCTGCTCGAGCGGTCAAGCCACTTTGGCTTCGGGGTCATTGCTTCTCGACCTTGCCTGGGCACTACCCCGAACTTGCCATTTGGCGCTGCTCCCTAAACTCCCGCGAGCTGACTAGGCAGCTCGATTCCCGTACTTAGTCAGCGAAGTGGCAAATATGAAAGTTTCAAGATCACAAACTCCTTTGCACACAATTCAGGTAGGATTCGCATTTAAACATTCATACCCTCACTGAAATAAAAAGAGAGAATAAAATTATAATTGAAAGGAGTTTTTTCAAACAAGATTACCAGTTACAAAAACCTAACAGGTTTATCTAAATCTAGGTGGGTGAAGAGAAAGAGACCAATCTGTATTTAGAGAGCCACTCATGTGGGCTCTAGCCATCTAATGCTCTGGTTTGTTTAGTTTTCTTGGACTCCAGCTAAAGTTGATTGCAAGTCATTGTCTAAGGTCCCTTACATCTTGAAAAATTGTCTCGCTTTCACAAGGCATTACTGTCTCAAACCCACACAAATGAATCACTGCTTGGTTATCATTTTCTATGGTTTTCGAGATGAGGTCAAGGGCATTAGCAAAATAGCATGCTTTCCGAACATCAATTGCTTCAGCTTGCATAATAAAGGAAGATGAAATTGGTTGGACATGACCTTCTACTAACTCCGCTTTCCAGTTTCTAGCAATAATTGTAATCGATGCTTTGGATTTGTCATGAGTGAAGGCCACATCACAATTGATCTTGAAACAACCATTTATACTGTATTTGATTGGAGGATTTGAGGAGCGATTTGGAAAGGGAAAGCGAAAATGTAGGTGAAATGTGAATAAAACATTTCACCTAATTTTACATACCTTTTCTTTTTTTCCTTTTCCTTTCCAAATCCTTCCCAAAATCCCTTAATCAAACACAGTGTTAGAGGGGGAACCCAAGTTGCAGGAGCATGATTGGGAGGCCTGTTGGTGTCCTCTATAGTTGAAGTGAGACTTGAGTCTAGGGGTGTAAATCTAGCTCAGCCTGGCCCACTCAGGCTCGACTTATGTTGGGCCTCGCAGGCTTTCTCCAAAATTCAGGCTGGGCCGGCCCACAGGCCAAAAAATTAGGCTCAGGCCCAGGGGTATTTGGGGCTTGGGCAGGCCTGGCCTGGCCTTGGGCTTGGGCCGAGCTTGGGTGGGCCTGACCATTTTATTTTATTTTAAAAAAAAAAAAAAATCTATCAAAATTTTATTATTTTCCACTAAAAAGGACATTAGGCCCAGGCTAGGCTTCGGGCCGAGTACACGGGCCGGGACAGGACGGGCTTCAAAATGATGGCCCAGGCTCAAGGGTTTGGGTTAGGCTATGCTCGGGCCCGGGCCCGGACCCAAACAGGCCGAGCCCACCACAGGCTGCCCGCGGGCCGTAGGCCATTTTTACACTCCCACTTGAGTCAGAAGAAACTCTACTTGGGTAGCTTGACTTATTGCATCCATAAACATATGTCAAAACAAAACAACATAATAATATCACTTTTGCATAATAAGTTATAAACCCCCCAGTATGCATGTTAGGAGCTTTCCAAAAAAAACATGCATGTTAGGAGGGCTTGCAAGATTTTGATTCCACAATACAGTACAGTATAAATAGTTTTTTAGATAATGCAGCAATATAAATTACTGCAGCAAAGGTTAAGTTGAGAGATGGATGGATTTGCCCCAGTAATAATAAGTCACAAAATTTACTTCTCTTTTAAGGCAAATATAAATTGATACCATTCTCCCTCCAGGAGTCAACCTACTCAATATATATATATATTTAACAAAAAGATGAAAACAAGTTGACTCTATAAATCGGCTTCAGATCCTCTGTTAGCTTCATCCTCTGTCCTATCTCCCCCTATCCCACTTTTCTACTCTTAATCCAGCGCAGGTACTTGTTTAAATTAATCTAATTCTTATTTAAACTCGTACATCTTCAACTAATTAAAAAATAAATAAAAATTCCAAAATATTATCTCAATCTCTCACTTCACTTCGCCACCCACTTGATCAGTCATTGTCATATACAGAGAACTATAAACAAGAAGTTTCTAACTAAATAAAAAATAAAAGAAAAACTCCCAAGAAAAAGGTTCTCTCACTGTCCATAACAACATAAAAAGGGTAACACAAGCAGAAAACACCTATTCCACTACAAAAATGGAGTTATTAGATTGTTCATAACTTTCATTAATTTGGGTTGTAACAAAATTAAAACATGATTTGTAACAAAAACACTATAAAGGTCTCATAATCAATGACACCTAAGTGCATAAGAAGATACCACAAAATCACATAACCAAGTTACTTCAATTTATAACCACCAAACACCACAAAGTCTAATAAGCAAAATCAATTTGGGAAGAATCATGATTCAACATAAGTTAAAAATAAAGGTATATGTATTCATACAAGATTTATCAGTTCTTTGGGCTCTGAATCTTCTATTTAAACAATGATTGATAGTCGGGAAGCATCATGATCCAACCAATACATTGGAAGGAAGCAACACATTTGCACAAATTCACGGCAGTAATGTCATGGTAATATTTCTAGGATAGAGAAGGAGAAGTAGCTGTAAAGAACACCATAGATTCAAATTCTGAGCACTTTTTTCAGTATTTTTTATATTTTCAATCTTTACATAAGATTTTGTATGCTATTCGGCTTCACATTGAGATTTAACACCAATCAAATATTGGATATGAAAAATATATATATAAATTATCAACGAAATTAATAATGGTGGATACAATAATGAGGCACAGTCAGAGCTACAAGAAATATCGTGTCACACTCTTCTAACTACGGTAATTAACATCAATCTTGATGATAATCAAGACTTTCTACATCTTGCTCTCGTTGCTCTTCTCCTGCCGAATTAGATAACTCTTTGTGATCAAATAAAAGAGCAACCAATCCATAGAAAAGAAGATTGATGAAGGTAATTGTTGCCAGTGCCCAATAGTACTTGTCAAGCTGGCTTTTGTTCAGGGTTTCCCCAAACCAACTTTGACCCCTTTTTCAGCACCAAACTGACCTGTGACATAAACAGATAGGACACTTGATATAAATCCTACTCCAACCATGCCTTCAGTGAGCAAACCAATAGGTATCTTCATCGAATTAGGAGCTTGAACTACCACAAAAAACAATATGTTAACTTTCCCAATCCCTTCCATGGCTCCCAAGAGTATAAGTTGAAGAATTAGCCATAAAACACTCATCGTGATGGCATTCAACCTCATAGACTCCACCATTGTTGCACCAATGCATCAGATGATAGATATGAACATCCCATCTGCAATTCCAATTGTGGGTATGTATTTCTTCTTTAGCACTTCGAAAATGCTTGCCATGTTTGCCGCGAACAAGAAGATGTTGGTGGACATTGACTTAGAAAATTCCCAAAGAAGATGAGGCATGAAAGAGTGAGGAACCTAAATCTATGGCTCATGTTGAGGGCCTGCTCAATGAAATAAGTATTCCCCAGTGGGAGAACGAGCCCGCAAACAATGGACACCCACATGGGGATCATTTGGAAAAATATCTTAGTTTCCTCAACTTCCATTACCGTGCAAAGCCTTCATTTTTGGTTCTGTTGTTCCTCAATATTTTTATATCTGGATAAGATGGCTGCTTTGTCTAGAAACCTATACTGTAATTTCAAACGTGTAAGAGAAAGAGGGTTACACTTATAATGCTCAATGTAAATGCTACAAGATTATAGTACCTAATGTGCGTGGAGACAAATTGTTGTGTAGCCATGTGAAGACTAGTTTGCTTGTGTCATACTATTGAGCATTGTAATGTGTCTTGAGACCCTAGTTTGCAACCAAATAGAGTAGTGTAAAAAATGTAATAATGTACCACATGTAACTAATTGTGCTTTTTCCCTTTTTTTTTAAAAAAAAAATTTGATGATGTCCCTTCATTTTGTACTTAAAAGCATGACTTTTGCAGACAGATTTTTTTTGTCCCTAAAAATTTCTCTAAAATTTAGATTTTTTTGTAGTGTTGGTCAAGTTACCTATGTTTGTTTGATCATTCTCTATTCCAAATCTAAGACTAGTGATGAAGATGTTTCCAACCAACATACATTTGGATCGAGATACTACTATGTGAAGTGACTGAACCAAGCTAAGCACATAAACATGTTGAGTAGAGTAGCCTAGCTCGCCATGGTAGAGTGCGCAAGTAGTACAATGGCTAACTAGAGTTGCTGAGCCGACCAAAACGGAATGGTTGAGTTGAAAAGAGAGAATTGACTTAGGAAGTGGATTATGATCGCTTCTAAAATCATACTTACAATTACATGAGAATCACACCATATAATCAATGAACGATCAAAATCATGAGAAAATTTCCCACAACTCTCATAACCAGCGACTCCTGTGGATCAAAAACCATCAAATCAAAGCATCTTCTTTATCTTTCTCTACTAATTATCATAAATATTATAGAGAAAGCTAGACTCCTAACTTGAGCATCGAAGAACCTTAGTTTCACCACACCAATGCCACTCCAATGGTTCTTCGTACCTTGTGCAAGGGACCGATCTCTATTCCAGCAGTGGGGGAAAATTTTGCATCATCAATTGACCATACTAAAACTATGGTCAACATAATTTCAGTATTACAATTATATATATATATATATAACAAACAGTTGAGTATGAGAGAGTGACAATTAGAGATATATTATGGGGAATTATTATTCAGTGGAGAGTAGAAAAAAAAAATTATAATAAAATATAAGTAAAAATTTGTGAGACACAAGTTTCATTTACATTCTTGCATATTTTTATATATATATATTTTTTAATTTCTGCCTCGCTGAATTGTAATTTCCCATAGATCATAACCTCACCTCAGGTGATTTGTGTGATTTAGGCTCCATTTGACATGTATTTGTCTTAGTTTAAAAGTAAAAAGTTATTAAAAAAATAAAAAAATCTACTATTTTCCTACATATCTTTCGTAAAAAATTAAAAAATTATTCTAATTATATTAATTTTTTATCTCATATTTTAATTAAAAAAAATTAAAAAATTATTAAAATAGACTGTTATCAAAGTATAAATCATGATGGGATCCACCACAAGACAAGTGTCAAGAATGTCAACGAATTAAGCTCCATGAATATTGAATAATTTCTCGTCGCGGAGCGGTGCTTTCCGACTTGATTTTATTGGCACCAGTCGTAGCTTTTTCTTACTCGCGCTCCACACGGCCAATTTCCCTCTTTGTGCCATTTTCAGAATTTTAGTCCCACCTTAGGGTGTGTTTCTAACTTTATTCCCAAACTAGGGTAAAACGGTTTTGCTATTGCCGTTTTTTAGAAAACGGTTTTCCTAAAACCGTATTTCCCAATTAAAATAATAATAAAATTTGAAAAGGAAAACCGGCTTTTCTAAAGCTGTTTTTAATTAAGTTTGTAATTAATTTTGAATTAATCAAAAATGGTTTTGGTAAAACCGTTTTCACATAATTTTTTTTTTTAATTTATATTTTCAGGAAGAATATTGTTTACCAAAAAATATTTTTAATAGAAAACGGTTTTAGAAAAGCCGTTTTCTGAGAAAATTTTTTTTTATTAAAAACGGTTTTAGAAAAGTCGTTTTCTGAAAAAAAAAAAAAAAATTTAATAAACCGGCTTTAGAAAAGCCGTTTTTTAATAGTAATTTTTTTTTAATCAATATTTTATGACCAAAAAATATTTTCAACTTAAATATGAAAACTACAAAAAAATATTTTTAATAAAAAGCGGTTTTAAAATATGAAGTTTTTACATTAATTTTTTTAAATTTATATTTTCAACATAAATATTTTTTGTTTTAGAAATTTTTTCGTATTTCTTTTGTTTTTGTTGAATTTTTTTATATTTTAAGTTTTTAAACATACCTAAGCATAAATACACTAAATACCCAAAATTCCAAAAAAAACGAAAAAGTAATTTTTGAGAAATTTTTTAAAAATATTAACTAAAAACAAAAAACTCAGTTTTCAAAAAATTTAATTCTGAAAACTGAAACTTAGGGCTTGTTTGGTTTGTATGTGAAGATATAATTTTTGAGAAATTTTTTAAAAAAATTTTGTAGTTCAAATATTTTGAAAAAAAAATTCCCAAGTAGTTCATTGAAAAGTATGACTATTTGAAAACTGATTTGGTATAAAACCGAACTTATAAAAATAAAACCAGTTAATAAAAAATAAAACCGAACTTATAAAATTCAAAAGATTGGGGTGAACTTAAATTTGGTATATCAATTATTTTTGAAAATATAAAAAAAAAAAAAAATTTGTTTATTGTTTTGTGTTTGTTTTGGGTTAGAAGGTGATAATGTAATTAATAATTTTTTTTTGGCTTTACTAAAGTCGTTTTCATGTAATTTTTTTTTTTCTTTTTTCTTTGTTTTGTAAAATTATTTAGAAAATTATTTTCGGTTTACGAAAGCCGTTTTCATTTAAACATACATATATATTTATTCTTTTGTCTTTATCTTTGGGTTACAAGGTGTTATTTAGAAAATTATTTTGGGTTTACGAAAGCCGTTTTCATTTAAACATACATATATATTTATTATTTTGTCTTTGTTTTGGGTTAGAAGGTGACAATGTAATTCAAAAAACCAGTTTAGTAAAACCGTTTTCTATTAAAAATTTTCTCAGAAAACGGCTTTTCTAAAACCGTTTTCTATTAAAAATATTTTTTGGTAAACAATATTCATGTTGAAAATATAAATTAAAAAAAAAATTAATGTGAAAACGGTTTTACCAAAACCGTTTTTGATTAATTCAGAATTAATTACAAACTTAATTAAAAACGGCTTTAGAAAAGCCGGTTTTCCTTTCCAAATTTTATTATTATTTTAATTGGGAAATACGGTTTTAGGAAAACCGTTTTCTGAAAAACGGCAATAGTAAAACCGTTTTACCCTACTTTGGGAAAAAAAAAAGTTAGAAACACACCCTAAAGTGGGACTAAAATTCTGAAAATGGCACAAAGAGGGAAATTGGCCGCTCCACACTCCTCACTCTCTCTCTCTCTCTTCATTGAAGCTTCTGGAGTAGAAACAGGGATAAACCTCAGCATTCGCTTCCGTTGGTAAAACAATTTCTTCAATCGTTTTCCAAGTTACAACAATTTGCAATTTCGTTGTCTTCAACTCACTACATTGGAAGAATATGATTTTTTCTATTATTATTCTGTTTAAAACCCTAAGATTGTGATTTCAATCAGATTGCTCAATCATGATCGGTCAACTTGAACGCAATTCTATTTTCCTTCTCTCCAAACACTTCAACGTGAAATTTGATTTCAATTCAATGTTGGTTCACTTAGCTGTAATGCTGGATATTAGTTTTAAGCTGTCATACATTGGATTGATCACGGCTAGGTTGGTTGTGTTTTTGCTTTTTTTTTTTTTTTAACTCATCAGGTGGTGGGAAAAAAGTTGTTACAATGTTGCAATGGATGGGAGGATCACGGCGGAAAGTGACAACTGTGAGTTTGACATGGACTTAATTTTGAATTTGCTTGTAAATTGATTTTGACTCTTTTGACTCAGAATTTTATTTTGAAAAATTTAAATAATTGTATCGTACTAAAGTTCCTGCTCAATTTTGACTTTGCCTATAAATTGATTATTATTTTTTTAACTCAGAATTTTATTTTGAAGAAATTAGTAATTGTAGCATACTAAAGATTCTTAAACTGGAAAGTTGTTGGTTCTCTAGTGTAACCGACCTTTACAACACATTGCTTTGGCATTTTTGATATCCCCAGAATAACTATTAATAATTAATCGTAATTTTAAATTGAAATGTAGGAAGAAATGATGGAAGCTGCATTTATTTATTTAGTTGACTAAGTGGAATTTATTTAGTATAGTAGCGTTCCTTCTTCGTGGACTCTTAGTTAAATGTTAGCAGATATTTTAATATTATAATGTGTTATTGGTTTGATTTATTTTCTTTTCCTCCAAGTTAATTATTTTCTTGGTGACCAAGAATCCTCCAACCAACTTCCTATACTTTTCCTCCAAGAATCCTCCAACTCAAGTCTTTTTCTCCTCCAAGAATCTTGTCCACTAGAAACTTGCCCACCAAGTTTCCTCTCTTATAAATTGAGCCTTTCACCTCTCTTGTTGTAGCTCAAGTTTCTTATTTGTGAGATTATCAGGTAAATAAAAAAGGGTGTATGTGTAAAGCTTTGGGTTCAACCAATTGTGCGGTATTGGTTAACCATACGACTTAGTCGGACTGTTGTATCCTGGGGGGACAAGTCAAGGTTTTTTCTGCTGCACCGGTGTAAGGCTATGTATGCCTAACCGCAGAGGACTTGAATCTCCTTAAAGAGAGCGAATTTCCTACGCCTCAGCCCTTACAATAGTTATTGTAATTTTTATTCTGTGTGTTTTCTGGTGTTTTATTTGTAATTATCACCAACATTAAATAATTAAATAAGTTGTCTTTCTCTTTCCGTTTCGGAGAGTCTCCCCCTCTAGCGGCGTGTGCATGTGCCCATATGTGCTAGGTATAAGGCTTCTTTCACACTTGCCAAGATTCAAAGTGAGGTTTCTATGTCGATGAACAAACATGCTTGGGTATGCATGCTTGATCAATGATCATCGCTGTCGTTGTCATCGTCATTATTACATATCAATATTTTTTGGTAAGTTATTATCTAATACCTATCAACCCCTTATAGAGTTGAATGAAAAAAATGATTTATGTAGCCAACCTCATTTGATTGGGACACAAGGTTTAGTTTGGTTATTACCCATAAAAAAAATATTAATTTATTAAATTTTTTTTTTTCATTCTTTTTTTTTTTTTTTGGGGGGGGGGGGGTTGTGTGTAAATTTTGAAGCATTATATTTTCTTTAACTTGTTGACCTCATAAGTTATGACATGCTGTGATGCTACTGCACTTCCTTTTCTTTTTCCCATGCTACTAAGAATGTATAACTTTAACTTCTATACTTCTAATCTATGAAAAAAATCAGGTTCATGTTTCAGTTTTCCATCAGCAACTTGAGCACTATGTGCATGGGCAAGACATTGTAGATTGCATCTAGTATGATTATGTTGAGCTTCTCTTTTGACATATGAGCACGCCCTTTTTTCTTTTTTGCATGACATTTCTTGATTGTGCTGAGATGGAGAAAATTCAGTCAAGAAAGTCGACACAAAAGAGGTACATAAACATTTGTCATTTTTCTTTGTTGGAAATGAAGTGAACGATCATCTGCACTAGTATTCTTTGCTGCTGAGACCGTATGTTAGAATTTGACACAATGTTAGATGTGATAATTAATACATTAAAAACACTTTAAATGTCCTAGGCAAAAGCAATATTTTGAGCAAAGAAAACGGCAACAACAGCAGCAGACAACTGGGCTGGACAGCTTTTCTGATGGAATGAATACATGCAGTCAGCATCAAAATAATAATCGATCACTGGACATTCTTAGTTTGTGGAACTTATCAACTGTTGTTCAGAATTGCAAGTCAAGCTGCCGCAGTGGTAAGACTGACTAAAATTTGAGTCTCTTTTATAGAAGTTACTGGCTTCATATTTCTCTCTATATCTCTCTCTTGTTTGGTGGTTGAGATATAATTTATGATGCTGTTTCGTATTATGTTGTTACTTAATTGCATCAGATATAATTTTGCCTTTTCTTTTCTCTGCAATTGATAGAGATAATACTTCTAATGATTCATCTCTCCCTTTCCATTTCTCTCTTTGGGCCATCTTAATGGAAATTGGTCAGACATGATGAAAATAAAGATGGAGTTGTGTTCATGCTCCCACAAATAAAATTAAACAAACCAATTCAATACTAGTTTTGCTATTTGTATCTATTAACTCCTAGCTTTTTAGCAAACCTCACTATGTTCTCTAGATTTATGAACTGACAATATTTTTTCTTTCTAGTCTTTGCTATTTTTTTGTTAGTTCATTTGGTATTGTAGTCATATTTGGAATTATAATATGGTTTGCTTGTGGCCGTTAATTCTATAAAGAGTCAGTATCTTTCAAATTTGATGGAAATTGTAGTTCATATATTCGAAAAGGTAAACAATATGAATACAACTTAATTAGAGATTCTCTTCCTTGTATATTTGATTAATTAGTGTCATTCTATCTAAATTTTCTTGTTTGATGGCTTCACGGCATTCCACGTATATAACTTTCCTAAATCTTTCCTGTGGATTCCAATTGAATAACAATATAAGCAAGGGAAAATTCAGAGGGTGCTGCTTTGACAGTGAATCATCATATTATGGAGTATCCGCAAACAATCCAAGTAGACAAAGTCACACCAAGAGACCCTATTGAATTTAAAGAATCAAGTAGGTCTTTCTGAACTCTATCCCGGTTTGTAGCTTTAATTAGGCCATGTATTTCCCATCTTTGTTAGTTGAACTTGAGATATTGCATTCGTGATGGTTTATGATGAAGCAGGAAATTCATCAGGCTGCCAAGTGGAGACAGGATACCCAAAGAAGTAAGCTTTTATGAGCATGAGCATGCATTTGTTAAAAAGGAGTTATGTTGTGTAAGAGTTGATGTTTTGCATGCTTCACTGGGTTTTATCAAGTGCTCGTGACTGTCAAAACAGAGATTTAATTGGAAATGGTGACAAAAGAGATCAGTTGAAGATGGCTAGTGAGCACCGTGAGTATCAAATAATAATTAATGCAATTTTTATGCATCCATCTTATTTGAGATTTGCAGTCCGTCAAAATTTATCAAATCTTGGGTTAATTGTTTATGATGCACTTGGCTCATTAACTGCCTTTTTTTTTTTTTTTTTCTAATGAACCAGAGCTATCTGTCTTTGATTTACTTGGTGAGGATGGACCAAGTGACAATTTAGAAGGAAGTCTCGTAAATGAAGCACATGTTGCATTTGCAGTTGAAGGTATGTTCTTGTTCATTTAGAAATTGAAGGAAAGTTTTACGTTTGCGTATGTGGTGAAAATACAATTTACTTACAGGATAGGTAATATTTTAGGAAACTCAATTGTGGAAAGTAAAGATCAATTATTTATCATAAAAAGGCCACAAAATGTACTACAATTGCATTGCTTGAAGTTTGTGGATTTTGTTACTGTAGTATGTGTTAAAAGACTTGTTTTGGAGTGGAGTGGTGGAATGATTGCATAAAACTGTGTGGAGGTAAAAGAAATTAGCCTTGGAAACAGGGAAATTTCTTAATCCAAAAATTAGAGAATTCAAATTTATGGTCAAGAATTTAATGGAGAATTCTAACAAAAGGTAGGCCTTTCAACTCAATTTTTTCATTCTATACTCATGCTTCCCTACTGTGACAGAATGATAGCTGTCACTTTTACTGTTGGTTGAACAAATTACTTCTTATTTGAAATACTGATTCATTTACAATTTTTGATCTTATGAAAAATGATATTGATAAGTAGCTATTTGAGGCTTTCCAGTTTTTTTGCCATGCATAAATCAGTTTTTAAGCCTTATTTTCTCATCAGGTTTAGGTAAAATGGAGACAGAAACACCTGTTCACTCACCACAACAGCCAGGCAGGTAACCGTATGACATTCATAATTAAATTATCGATATCTTTAGCCTTAAACTTGAATTTTGTGTGATTTACCAATTATTAGTAGGGATTATATTTTGGCATTGTTAAGACCACTCCTCAAAGTTGACATCATCCTTGAGAGTTTTGCAATAGTGCAGATATATCTTTTGTAGGTCAAATTTGAATCCAAATTTTGTTTGTGAACTCATTCTATGCGATCTTCCAAAACTGCCTGTGAGAAAGCAGATTGTGCAAATTTCTAGATCTGTAGGGTGGCTGGGACAAACTTGTTGGTTCATTTATCTTTGCCCAGTTTTGTGCTTTCTGAGATAGGCCATTTGAGCTTTTTTACCACACCAGCCCGAACCTTGTGAAATTGTGAAACACTTCTAATTATAGCAAAACTCTTTTTACTGATGACTGCATATTGAAGGTGAAACTTTCACTTTAATTATGCTGTTATGCCTAGACTGATATGCCAAATCAAAGATCTAATCTCCATAGTTTTGAATGGAACCCTTAAAAGCTTTTACCTTGACCATCATGTTCATGTTAACTGCTGGTTTGTTAAAAGTACAAAACATGAAAGTACAATACTTTAGTGGTGACCTCACAATTACAAAGGAGAACCATTTTGTTGTGATAAGCAATCTCCTCTTCCAAGAAGAAAGTAGGGAGATGTGTACTCTATAAGGTGATATTTTGTGAAAAGTAGGCTAATGTTTGGCACCTTATAAAGGGCAGCTCACTCATAACTTCTTTTACAATTCTGCTTGTGAAAGTTTTACTCTTTTAGCTAGTGGAAAATTCTTCAAGGTATGCCCATGCCATACAAGTTTTGTCTCAATTGTTTGCTTTTGTAATACATTCTCACTCTTTTGTTGCATAAGATATATATATATATATATACATATATACATGTGAATAGTCCTGACCCCTGACATATGTTTTTGTTAGTGTTGATTGCTAAAACTTTTTCCACAAAGGATAAAGTGTCTGGTTTTGTTTGTACATTTAGTACATATGATAGCAAATGAATTGCGTATGAAAACATAATGTTTTGATTTTTACTCTGACACTCATGCTGTCTTTCATCTACTGTGGATCAACGTTGACCATCTACATGTTTCCTTGTTCATCTAAGGATACAGGAGGCCATCTTGTTTGATTAATGGTATGTGAAAAAAATTTCAAAAAAAAACTTTGATTTTGTGAATTTGGTGTTCTCAACTTAGTCTTCCCAACGAAACTTACAATCATGTTGTGGTTCTTAACAAAACTGTTTTATTTTTGGCCTCTAGTTTTCCTTGCTGCATGGAGGCCTGAATTAGTTTCAAGTGACTTAGCTGTGGTGTATTTTGGTATAATATGAGGACCAAGATGACTGGAACTTTGCCTTAACAGTGGCTTTCATTTTGCATTAATATAGAATCTTTTCCTATGGCTCCTGCTCGCCTTTGAAGGCTACAAGACATCCTCAGTCACCCAAGAACCTTAACAATCTGGTGTATGATCTTGAACTTGAAGCGGTGAGCATGTCCAATTCCTCTTTTTCATCTCCATAAAATTTCTGCACATGATTTTTTTCTTCAACCCATTTGCTGTGCTACAATTATCTCCATTTAGTTCTTCGCTTCCCATAAGCGAGGTGAACTGAAACTTCCATGTTTTTATAAATATGGGGTTTGATATAGACACGTTTTTCAACAAACTATTTTAAGTGAAAAGCATGTTCGCAATCTAGAGACAAATTGCAGGTAAAGATGAACTCTGAGAAAGTACTTGGTCAGACATCGAGGTTGATTATGGGTGTGGCTTTAATACACGAATGAGATGCAGAATCATGATAGTTGAAAAAAACGTGGTGTAACTTAAAAGAGGGAGATGGCTGTATACAAAATGATTAATAAAGGGGCCAAATGAGAATTATGAACGTACTGAATACAATGACAACTTGTATCAAAGTAAAGGAAATGTTTTATGCAGCTTAATAAGGGTCACTGTTTAGTGTTTGAAACTGATAATTACTAATGGTTTCTACAGTCATTGCATTTGCTTACATATGTTATCACTTGAAAGGGTCTGAATTTTATTTGATAGACTTGACTCTGCATTTTATCACTAAAAAGCTTAGTGTAAGTTTTTGTTTTTATTTTTTTCTATAATTAAATTTGAATTGAAAAATTACCCTTAGTTTTATTTCAGCAATTTAAGATCTTCCAAGTCACTACCTCAGCATGGAAATTTTCAATTAAATTTTCAGGTTTATTGAATAACCCCTTATTAGAAACTGGAACACATGAAAAAGAAGAATGCTAAAAACTGTCCAGGAACATTAGAAAACGTTTTGTAGGCCAAATTAGAGGCAATGGATTGCCTTTTTCAATATGATGGCAGTAACAGTTAATAGAATTGTAATATTGCTGGGAGCAATGAGAGTAAATCTTGAATCCTCGATCAGTTCAGTTTTGCTGAATTTAAGATCATTAGTATCCACATCTGATGTAAGGATGCCTGTGTGGGTGTGATTATAGTCTTTTTTTGACATTCATTTTCGTTTCTCTATTTGTAATCTCATAATGATCTGGGACCAAACTAATATAGCATACAACTTGCAGGATGCCATGATTCAAGATATTAATTCGCCTCTCTGTGGCAATTTTTTTGAGCTACCATTCTGTTCTAGGGGCACAGAAAATTCATTTAGCAAACCAAGGCAGAAGTTATCGACTGCCAAAGAGTTCTCGCAATTCAAAAGCAATGCTAGTAAATTGAAAAATTCTTTTTCTGATGATGAAATCTTCTGTAACATGGAAGAAAAAAATGATGATATATGGAATGGTAGGTTCTTTTTTACATTTTTTTTTTTTTCATATGTTTTCATTGATAATTCTTATTATTGGTTTGAATTGGTATTTTAAGATAAGTTCTAGCTTCTATATATATTAGATGCATCTACATTTGTAATCTGGTGTATAACATTCCTTGAAATTATATGGTTGATTTTCCAAGTAGCCAGTTGAACCAATTTCTAGTTCAACTATGTTGTTTAGGTCTTCAGCTTTAATGTACAATGACATTCTGAAGGTTCAGCTTGAGATATATGATTTTAGTATCAACTTCTTATGATAAACTGTTGGCACAAGTTTGGGCATGTTTAAAAACACAAATGATTGGTTAAAATTGAACATATTCATCAGTAAGTGCATTTGATAACCCATAATCACCCACTTAAATATGGCCTTAATTTCAATTTAGTGAGACTCGACTTCTTGTTGAATGCAGAATACACTCAGCAGAATACAGTTTTTACATTTGAATCTCATCTAAAATATCTATCCTCAAGTTTGTAACTCTGAAAATCTAGTATTTAAATATTTCAGCACTGCTAATTCAATATTAAAATTTCAGGACTTGATATTTGTTGACAGTGTCTAGTCTTTAATTTTGCAGTTATACTGGGATGAAACTTAGGTGGTTGCTTTATAGTACTATTCTTTAATGGTATTTGCCATGCATATGAAATGCCGCTTTGTTCCTGCTTGTCAAATTCTAACTTGTGATGATCAAAAAGCCAAATGACCGAAATCTTACTCTATTTTCAACAGCTAGGTCTAACTTCCTAGATCAAAATTTTCTTGATGAAGACTGCGATATAACATGGAAGAATAGGCCACCTAAAATGGATGGCAGTTCTGCTGATTTTTGGCACCAAGGAAACCATGAAATTTCAGACTTCGCTTTTGAATACCCCTATTTACAGAAAATTAGGTATTTTATGTAGAACTGACCTTTCTTTCCTACCTGTTTTAGAATGTCATTCTGTTAAGTTCTTTGACCAAGTTGTTATATCTGTGTAGGGTTGCTGAGAAAGTGACAGGCAGATTCAATATCTCAGGTTCTTCCTGTCTCAGCATGAGTAAAAAGTTTAATACCATATTTCTGGTCTTAATTTTCAAAGGATTGATATCTATAAAAGAAAAAATTGGAACAGTGGAAACCTAAGAAGCATGGACACAGACACACATACTGATATGGTGATTTCAAAAAAATGGGGACGCAGACATAGTGGGGAAATGGCAATAAAAAAATATTTATATATATTTGCTATGTAAATTAATATTACATCCATAAATAATCAAAATTAACAAAAACTAACACTAATTCAATATAATAAGATACCCTACTTTTAAGTTGACCCTTATTGTTTATGTTTTTTAAGAATATGATCTATGAATTATTTAAATTTAAGCAAAAAGTAGTAAACATTCAACATCTAACTGTTAAGTTACCAATTGTTCCAAAAGCTTAAGTTGTTAGGAAATTAGCCCAATAATGTATATCAAGCTATCTAACACTCTCCCTCATGTGCAACCCCCTCTTGCACATGGAGAGACAAACGTAAAATCAAACATAAGGAGAAGTAGACAACCAAACAAGGACCTAATACTAAATGCCAACAAAGAGTCTTGAACACAAGCCCTCTCTACCTGAGCTCTAATACCATGTTAAGCCACCAGTTGTCCCAAAAGCTTAAGCTGTTAGGATATGGGCCCAACAATGTATATCAAGTTACTAACACCAACATCCATCAAAAGCACTAAACAAGAGGGGGAAATAAACTAGTTGACGTGTCCCCAGTGTGTCCTTTGGGGTGTCCTTCGAAAACGAATTAATTAAATAAAGGGACATGACATGACCCTTCCTCCTCTCGTGTCCACACAATGTCCCCATATCTGACATCACTGTGGCATCTGTTTTGGAGTGTCGGTGCTTCATGTTTGGAAACAAATGAGTTGTTCATTGTAATTTTTGCAATTAAAATAAAAATTTGAACATTATGCCTTCAAAGATGTCCCTTGTCTCATGACCAAATTAGTTGATTTATTGGTAGCTCATGTAGATCTAAGAAATTTTTTTGGCGGTGGTCTATGGATTCCATGGTTCCCCCCCCCCCCCCCCCAAAAAAAAAAAAAAAAAAACTATTTTTTGTTTGTTAACGGTTACTTAACTGGGTTTACAAATAATAATTACTTACTGGATGAATCAATATTCTGTTAGCTTCTTATATCTGAAGAACTATTGTAGTTGTATTTATCATGGTGAAATGCATATATGTTTTCTGAAGCTTTCCAGGAGTACCATGTTTATCATACTGTAACTTATTATGCTAGTCTTGTGAAATGATAACTTGAGATTTTTTTTTTTTGGTAATAAACTTGAGATTCATCTCTTCAATTCTTTTGAGTTGTGTAAAACTTCTTTGTTAAGGGTTGTAATGGGGAAATTTCGATGTCTGACAATTAATTTCTAGATTGCCAGGAGGGAAAAAATCTTGTACGCCCCTTCTAATACCTTTGGGTCTGGATTTAGAATTACACAGAATCTTTTTGGGGATGCGGTTTTTTTAAGTTATTATGGTAATGCCATGCCAATTGTTTAGAACTTTTTGAATATATATAACCACAAATTGAGGTTATATGCTATCATCATTTAATATATTGGCCGTTTTTTAGAAAATGTAGAGGATGCAAATTGACCATACAGTGGATATTTACCCCTATGTTACATGGACTCGGGTATGAGTGTCGGGTGCGGGTATGTATCTAGAGATCGGATTCATTAAATCTTAAATTTAAGGGTACATGGACTCGGCAAAAAAATATTATATTTTTATATTTTTAATCTAATATGTGAGATAAAATGGTACTATATGTAACTTACAGTGTCAAAATGACATTTATAGCAATTATATAATAATATGCACATATAATAATTGTGTTATATACAATTATATATGAAGTATCCGTTGAAAAGTATCCGACACATATCCCATACCCTTATCCGAGTGTCGGGTATCCGACACGGGTATTTGATCTATTTTGAAGAGTCCGTGTAACATAGATTTACCCTCCTCAACTTGTACACGAGAAACTTATTATCTACTTTCAAGACATATTTTGGCAATCTTCCATTGAGAATTTGGTGACCTTGGAAAATGATGATCAACTCTTGGTATTTACTCATTGATTTTTTCCCTTTTCTTTTCTTTTTTAATCAGACTCACCTCCACCATATTCCAAGCAAAGAAGATCAGAGGGTGATCATGATTTTATGACTCCAGATGAAACATGGTATGATATTTCTGCTCAAAGTTTTTTTTGGATACCTCGGCATATACTGAAAGAATCTTGTATTGTATGATAGCAGGTATCCAATGGTAGGAAGAAAATGTGATATAAGAGATGTAACTAACCAACAAGCATGGTCTTGCTTTGTAACAGAAGATGCAGAAGAGAGTTTGAGCTTGCTGAGGTTAGAATTCTTTGGTACTGATGTTTCTCGTCATTTCATTTCTCTTTTACTTTTATCATCTGAAACGAGTACTTTTTGGTTTTATATTGTTCCTACTATTTTGACAGCGAAGAATCATGCTCTTCGAGTGCAGGTTATTTTTATTTCTTGCAATAGATGAATTTGATATTTGAAACCTTTGAACTTTTTTTCCCAATCTTCTAAAAGAATTTTTTTTTTTTTTTTTTTTCCACCAACTCAGTAAGAGGCAAGGCCACTAATAGGTCACCATCAGATTCAGATGCAAGACAGGACATAAGAAGATATGGCAGGGACATTAGGAGCCCAGCAAATAAGTGCAGTGTTGAGAATATATATGCCAAAGATAGACACTACGAAAAAAGTGATAATTTCCATGAATGGAAGAAGATAGATGAACCAGGCAAATTTACAAAAATGTGCAATCCATCAAGTTCAAACCCAGCCCATTACTCAAACACTACTTCCCAGAAAAAATTACGACCAGAGGACAGTTGTTTGTTTGAGGAAGGATATATTTCCGCTGATAGGGATTCAGGATTCGGTTCATTCTGCCGAACTTCAGGGGCAAAAAAACGTGCATCCTCAGGTCGCATGTGTTGGAATGAAGATCCCTTTGGTGCATACCCTCTTCCTGAATTACATGCTAATGCCAAATCATCTTTTGCTAGATCCATACAGGATGCCCTTCCTGAACTTTCGCCTTCTGGTAGCTTTTCCTCAGAAAAACTTGGATTCTGCCAACCATATAGTAATGTGCACTCTTATGAGACTCCTGTTTTCTCAACCATTGGGTCTGGCCGAAGCAAACCAAATTTACATATGGATTCCAATGTTGAAGTTAGACCTCAAGATTCATTCCCTGTTTCAGGTTCTCATCGTGACGCAGAGTTTCTCTGTGCATCAGTGGAAGAAAATGTTTCAAAAAATGGGGGAAATAGATCAGAAATCCAGCCAACCGACTGCATACAATTTGAGCTACAGAAAGACATCGGCATTGGGAGCAATGAGTTGTCCTCGGAAAATGGACAGTCGTTAGAAACTTCAGGTTTGAAGGACAACTGCAGTGACTGCAATGAAGCAAAAGGTTTAACTCCAGAATTGGAGGAACGAAAAGCAACGGGTTCTCCTGAACATGCAGAAGAGATATCATCTTCTGTGAAGACACGTTACAAGTTTGAGGGGAGTACTGATGAAAAAGAGTAAGTGAGACAATTGAAATATACTTCACTACTTTTCATTCTTATCTATGGTTGTTAATGAGGTTTAAGTCATTTGCAGATGTCACAATGATACTCAAACTTGTCTTCCATGTCAAAAAGGAAGTATAGGTAGCTCTATACCTTTTTTTCCGTGGCCTTTTTTCTTGAACTACCCTGTGTCTTTGACTTCATTAGTTCTTGCCACGTTTTGTCCATTTCTATATCTTTAACAGAGGATGAGTCTGTCATTAATTTGGAAATACAGAAACAGAAGATTCTGGACGAAAAGAAAGGAAGCTAGAAAGCAAAGGTCGAGATAATACTAGCGTTAACCCATCTTGCCAGGTGATGATGCTTGAAAGCTATGTTCTTCAGCTTCTATGCGTGCAGAAGGTACTGAAGGAAGCATCTGTGCAGGACACAGCGAAGAAGGTATAGTACTTTTTGCATTTAGTAGATAACACGGACTCTTTGAAACTCTTTCAACTAGTTTCAAATGGTTTCTGTAACCTACCATATTGCAAATGGTTCTGCAAGTGACTTTGTGTTTACTGGAAAATGGAAACAGAAAACAAAAAAATGAAAACATAACCAAACAGGCCTTTGGAGGTGCCAACATTATATGCTTTAGTTAGCATTCATGCAAAATAGGAAAACCAATGCCACACCCAAATTAAAAAATTCCCAAAAATATATGAACTTCGTAGCATCAGCTGTAACAAAAGTGTTTTATCCATTCATATTGGATACACTTGCCAAAAAAGTCATATTGGATGCCAATAGAAATGGATAAGTTCATTCTTCTGTTCCTGTTGATTTCTCAGATATGTCTCCTACGTATTTTCTTCTCTTCTCTAGGGTACACTTTATTTAGCTTCCCATGCACAGCTTCTCATTGGTAGGTTTGTTGAATTTTGTCATATGACATCGCAATTTCTTAATATCTGATTGTTGGAGAGGTTTCAGCATGAATTCTCGAGCTCCTTCTTTCATGCATCTGTTTAGGTGAACAAGATTAAAGAGAATACTGTGAATTACTCACCCTATTAACGGAAACCACTACATAATAGGATAAAGGGTGAGTGATTACTTCTTGATTCGAGTTGGGACATTCTCGGAGGACACTATCACTACTGGAATCTCTTTTAGGTCAGACGATCCCTGTTGCCCCAAAAAAAAAAAGAGATTTAGGATATCGCAATTCTTCACAAACTTTGTAAAAATCATCAGAGGTCTTAAAGCATTTGAAGTTACCTTTACTTTTTTAAGTAGCTCATACCCTGTCATTCCTGGCATACAATAATCAGTGATTATCAAGTTCACCTTTGAGTCCTGCAAAAGGTATGTTTTTGACAAAATTGGTATGTGATTCTGAAACCTGAGTTTCTAGGAAAACAAGCAGAACAATGAAAATCCATGTGGTAATAGAAGTTGTTTTAATGCAATATATTGTTTATACGAAGGACCACTTACCTTCTTCTTGTTCTTCTTGTTGTTAATGATGTGTTGTCTATCTCCTAGGCCCAAAAGTTCCAACGCCCTTTGTCCGTTCTCTGCTGTAGTCACTGCATACCAAATCATAACTCAGCCTTCAGTCCAAACAAAACCTTCTAAAAACCCAGAATTAAGCTGGAAAATATTGGTAAATCTATTGAGAACGAAAATTTTGTCTTCAATTGTCACCAAATTTGTTTGTTTGTTTGTTTGTTTTTGTTTTTTTGGTGAGGTGGGCTTTACTCAAATTGTGTTTTGACACTTTTTCATGATACCTAATCTCCGTATTAAAAAAAAATATATTGATTGACCGTGGACCATGTTATTTTTAAATTGTTTTTTCTTTTTTTCCTCTTATAAGTCACCATGATCAAGGGGTTTTTTATTTCAATTTATTTTGATAAATGTCAAATTACCGGGAAAGGACGTATGGGAGACTTAGAACACGCCTTCCAAAAAAATTTTCTTTCCAAATTACCGAGGCATTCTCTACAGAAATTCAGATCCTCTAGAGTGGCCTTAATTGGGGTTATCAATTAAATTAAATTGACACAATTTAAAATTAAATATAAAAATCGAGTTAATTGAAATTATAGGGAGTAAAATAACACAACAAACAAAATATAGGGACAATTGATGTAATTTATCTAAGAAAAAAAAAGATGGGGTTTATATTATTTTTAACCCCACTTTATTTACACTTTATGTAGAATAGTTTGTTATTATGGTAAATTACATAACTCAACAATTAACTATCTCAATGTATTATTTTGTTACAGTTGATCATTCTATTAAGATTATGTTAGGAATTTAAACAAAATCAGATCATATGTAAATCACATAACATATTTATTAAATTTTTAAGGTAAAAATATTTTTATCTAATGATTCTGTTTATAGTTTATTACACTAGTAAGATAAATGAGATAAATTGCAATTGAGATCACTAGATGAAAGTATTATTGTCTTAAAAAAATCAATAAAAGATATTATTGTTTTAAAAAATTAATACGTGTGTTATGTGTTTCACAATTGATTTGTTTTCGTTTAAAATTTAAGATAAAATTATAACAAAAGGTGTTAAGTATAATAAGATAATAGTTTGAGTTGATTAATTATTGCATTTTGAAGTTCGGAAAGGTAAAATACAAATGAATTATAGTTTAAGGGAGTTAATATAATTTAGTCTTGTTATTATTAAGGATAGAAAAAGGAATTTCAAATGTTTTAAATTGGGAAGTAAAAGAAAATTGTGGGACCGGATAAATGGACCAATCCCTTGAGAGAATTGATCATGTGTCCTTGTTGGGCAAAGATCTCCTGCCCAATCTCTCTTACAAACTAAACATAGCATAAATATCGTTAGAACAGGCCTTGGTGGCAAGGACCAACTCCTTTCTGATAGAGGCTTTACTTTGTCAAAAAATTCAGCTGGTTTGGTTTCACTTTTCAAAAAAAAAAATTTTAATTTAATTTTTTTGTATTTTTTTTTACTGAATTTTTTAATATTTTAAGTAATTTTTAAAATTTTTAGACACACTTAACATAAATACACTTAAAAAAATATAATATTTGTGAAAAAAAAACTTTAAAAAATTTACTAAATACTAAATATACAAAAATTTCATATATTTTCGTATTCTTATATGTTTATTGATTTTTTAAAATATTTTTTTATAAATATTTTATTTTTTATATACATCTAAATAAGGTGTATTTAAAAAAATATTTAAAATTTTAAAAATATTCATTAAAAAATAAATAAATAAAATCAATTTTTTAGAAAATTGAATTTAAAAAATTAAAACCAAACATAGTGATTGAGTGCACATTATTTTTTTGGTCTCTTTGCTATATGAGAGAAAAAGTTTATAGTATGTCTATAATTTTAATTATGAACAAACTAATAATATTTAAAAAAAAAAAAAAAAAACTCTCATTACAGTTAGCTTTGACGGAAATTCTAAAAAATGTGAAAATATAATGAATTTTTGTACTTAATAAATTTGTAAAAAATAAAAAGAAGTTGCAGTGTACTTTTAAGTGTATCAATGAATCTAACAATTAAAAAAAATGATGAAAATATTTAAAAAAAATACTAAAATAGTAAAATTCATATTGGAAACTCAAAAAATTATTTTTTAAAACTTAAAACAAAAAAGAGTGTATATGTTAAAATGAACACAAATTCATCCGTTTCTTTTTTTTTTTTGGGTTGATTCTCTTATCATAAATATTTGTGCATCAAGTTGTTTATCCAACGCCCAAAAGTTCATATAGTGGCCGTATTTTTTGTTTTTATTTTTTAAATTCACAAAATATATGAACAAAGTATATTTTAGCGAAAAAAAGGAGTAGCGTTGGCCAACGTGGTGCAAAACATGACATGAGAAAGAATGTGACTGAAGATGACATCGAAATCATGAACCTAAAATATATGACAAAATAAATTAGGAATATAAAATAGTATTACCTTTACAAGCAGAGTTTTTAAGCAGGCTTTCGATGAGTTTCCTATCAACCAGACTGTCATCAACAGCTAAAACGTGTGGGCTTTCCTCATAATCCAATCCTATTGAAGACGATGAGCAATCCATTTTTCTTTTCCAAACCTTCTACAAACCCAAACAGACCCCACAAATAATCTTGGAAAAACAAAACTGGAAACTACACAAACACAAACGCTGGAGAGGGAGAGGTGCAAGTAGGAGGGGTAGGTGAGGAAGATGCCCTGTATATATATATATATACACACACATTTTATGGAGAAGAAGAATAAGAAGAAATCGTGATAAAATCGGATAACAGCTATTTCGCGATCTTTATGGTCATTCGAGATACGATTGATTTTCAGACACGCAGCACACATAACAGAAGAGAGAAGAACTCTCCTGTAATTATTCAATAATCTTGGGATATAAATACGTGATATTTTATAATAGAGTTAATTACACTAATAGTCCCTATAGTTTGGGACTTGTTTTACTTTGGTCCCTGACTTTTCAATTGTGACACATTTGACCATGAATTTTGAATCTTGTTCCAAATAAGGACAATTGAAAATATTATTAGATTTTTGAAGGGTAAAACCGTCAATTTGATAAAATATAAACTAATTTACAAAAATAAATGTCAAAAAAATATTTTTAATTTTAAAAAATTATTTTTATCCACCAATGATAAAATTATGTAAAATTAATAAAAATTACATGATTAATTTTTTAAAATTAATTTTACATGATCATCATCTAAACACATAATAAAAATTAATTTGGTAAAAATAAATAAATAAATGTCTAAAAGATTTATCAATTTTACATAATTTTATTTTTAGTAGGTAGAAATAATTTTTAAAAATTCAAAAATATTTGTTTGACATTTATTTTTGTCAAATTAGTTTATATTTTATCAATTTGACAATTTTACCCTTGAAAAATCTGATTATATATTCAATTGTCCTTATTTGGAACAAGATTAAAAATTCAGGGTCAAATGTGTCACAATTGAAAAGTCAGGAATCAAAGTGACACAAGTCCTAAACTATAGGGACTATTTATGTAATTTGCCCTTTATAATATTGTGATTGATAAAGAAGGTAGGCATATGAGGTATTATGTTGGGTGATTATGAAACATGAGAGACATATTGAATAATAATTAATTAAGAAGTACAGACACGTGATGCTCTGAAAACAACGAATAATTTCCCCTCTCTCTCCTTCTTCCTAATCCTTTCTTTCTCCTTCCAATATATCCTTGGAATCAGATCACTCTCTCCAGCTCACAACTGACGAATCACCACCTTTTTCTCTCTTCTATTTATATGTTCACTTTTTTGTTTTTGTTCTTGTTTTTGTTTTTGTTTTGTTTTTTTTTTTTTTTTTGGTTAGTTACACTTTTCACTCTTATAATTTAATTTAAATTTCACTTTTAGCCTCTATAATTTCAATTTGATTCCTACACATTAAGTCTAGATTTAATTTGGTCATTCTTTCTAAATTGGAGGTTAAAATTAACAAAACATTTATCAATTTTTTAAGATTTTAATTCAGTTCTTCCATCTAAAATTAAAAGCTAAAATTAACAATTTTTAGACACTTATCAACTTTCTAAGATGTATACGTAGACAAAATTAACAGAAATTTAGATGGAATGATCAAATTAAAACCAAACTTAAAATGTAGGAATCAAATTGTTCAAATTAAAACAATAGGGACTAAAGTAAAATTTAAGTCAAATTATAACAGTGAAAAGTGTAATTAATCCCTTTTTTTAGGTCTTAAAATTGTAGTGTTCATGATTATTTATTTATTTATTTCGAAACTACAATGTTCAAGATTTTATTTGATTCTCTTTCTTTGGTGCATAGTCTATGTATGTTGTCTCTCACCCCTAGTATCACCTGCATTTGGTGGGTGATACCACTGATTATTCAGTATTGTGTAATATTATCTACCTAAAATAATAATAATAATTTGTTTGGAATAATAATGATTCACATTTATATAGTGGTGGAAGAGATGTATCTAATACGTTGGGCCTATCAGATAAACCATGTATTCATCAAACAAGTCATCTTATTTGAAAAGTAAGTGACAAAATGATCATATGTTCTCCTCCTATAAGAATGACATGATATGTAATGTTGGTTAGATCTATTAGATAATTTCTCATAATTGATATACAATAAATGATCTACTTGACATCTTTATGAATTATTATTATTATTATTATTATTATTATTATTATTATTATCTATAACACTATATGTACGTGAAAGAAATATACATTTTCGTATAATCCTGTTGATCAAGTCTGCGTTCCTCCGTACGACGTCGCTTTATCACCTGAAAACTCAAACGTGAGCTAGCCGGCGGGTGTGTGCCGGAAACCTCTCCGATGCCTAAGTTAGTAAGCTTGACAAATAGACCAAAGCTCTGTGTATTCAGAAAACAAAGTTGTGTTACATTTTCAAAGGTGATATTGGTGAGCTTTTATAGGTTTCGTGTAGCACAATCCTAGTAGGATTTTTACTTCTCCATGTAGAGTCCTCCTAGGATTCATACTCCTGAGAGATAATGCTTCTCTCAACACCCCCTCACTGCTTAAACCAAGTGAGATGGTTTTACCTCAACTGAACTACCTTACGACCGAAGTAACATTTGCCATGTTAGACTAACCGGAGTGACCAACCTATACGCTAGTCCGGCTCTGCCTTACTGTCTCCTACCTCGGCTTCCCATAATACGACCGAGCTATCCATAGAAGATACTTGCCGAATTAACTCAGATGCTTAGAAAAATAGATTCTCTTACTTGACTAGAAGATCTAACCGACTAACAAGGGCTAATTCGTGACCGAGATAACATTCATGACAGGACTACTTGAATGAGGTCCTTTACTCTGCTTTTCATACTCCTGCCCACCGGCCCATTACTTAACTCCGCCCAATTTACTGTATAAATTACCTCACAATTGCCTCTTAATTCTACTCACAGACATGATAGGGATTACTTCTATAAACCGACCTAAAGTTTTAGCTTGTCGGTAGAGCTACAATCCTTTAGCTATTAAACGGCTAAAAACCTTTTAGCCTCTCCAGCTGAGCTAAAAACCATTTAGCTTATCCAGCCGAGCTAAACTTAAACCGAGCTGGGCACGTCCGGTCAAAACGTCTCTTCAATTGCAGCAACTGAAACGCTTCCCTTTCCAGTGACACGTGGCAGGCTCTTATTGGCTGTTCACAGCTGTCACGCCGTTCTTCGTACTTCATGAATTTTAACAGTTCCCGCCTTTCGCCCCCTCTCTTTCCACAAAACAAACAAACCCTCTCTCTGAATCATTTCACCAAAATATTCTCTCTCTGGGCCTCCACTGTTCTTCAATCTCGTAAGCTCGTGTTTCCCATTGCTGCTGCTGTTCTTACCTCCCATTCTCGCCTCTTTTTCTGGTAAGCCTTTCCCAAATCTCATTTGTTTGTTTTGTAGTTGCTTTAGTCCATAGCGTACTGTTATTCGTGTTTTGTTGTGCGTGTTTTTACAAAACATATCTTTTCCTTTTTGCCTTATTTCCTCTGAAAACACCATGTTTAGAACTTCTGGTATTCATGAAAAAATCTGTAGAACACTTCTTTGATCCAAAATCACACACAACCGAACTTAGAAAACTGTTTGTTGCTTTAATGCCAATGAGACTAGACTACACAACCAAACTACCACATAACAATAGTTTCAGTAGGTCAACATCTGATTCACATTAGCCGAAATAAAAACGCACCGAACTAGAAATCCAGCTTTCTCAGTTTCTAAACCGAACTCAGAAAGCTGCCCCTTGATGCCCAACCGGAGTAACAAACCCATAGGTAGAACCGAGATAACCAAAACATCCTGCCGAGCTGAGATAACAAGCACCTTGTTGAAACCTAGGTAAATCCTGTAGTGCCCTATGTAGCCGAAGTAAGACTTCTCTTTTCTTGCTTTGTTTTTGTAGCACGGTCAACGATCTGTGCTTAACACCTTGTTTTTCCACTTTGCAGACTTAGGTTGCCTAGGCACTCCCTCTGTGTGCTCAACCGAGCTTCTGAGCACAACTTTTCAGCTGAATTAATTTATTTTATAAGTTATACAATAAATGGGGAAGTACAGATTTTTAGTAGAAACCCCAGGAGGCCTTGCCGAATTCCGCAAGGATTACAACATTCCTGCCGATGTCCACCTTACCCCAGCCAAGAAAGACACCATACCTTAGGGGAATGAGGGTTTTGTGCCTTTTACCCTTCTTTCAATAATTGAATCCGGACTAAGATTTCCAGTCCAACCATTAATTTGCGAGTTTCTTAGGCAAACCAGGCTATGCCCAATCCAACTATCAACCAACTCATACCGTATAATAATGGGCATCGCCGAACTTAACCGCCAAACCGGCCTGAACCTCGGTCTAGCAGAAATATTCCACCAATATTCCTTAGGATCCAAAGAGGATGGATGGGTATATTACCTTAGGATACGCCGACGTAGAGAAAAAATAATAAAAGATACGCCGGATAAAGACCTGAACGATGACGACTTCTTCTGGGTATCTGGGAATTTCGAAGACCACCAAGCCCAGATCCCAGGCCGAAGTATAAACTAGAACAAAGGAATCCCTGGTATACTTTACTTCGGTCTCCTTGCTTTCTACTTTTTTACTCCGGTTGCTAATTTTAAGCCGAACTAACAGTTTATCTTTTTCATGCAGATTCAGCTCACATTCATTCATTGTATAGCCACCCCAATTTAGGCGTACTTCGCGCCGCACTACGCGTTACAGAAAGAAGTTGGGCTAAACTCCTCAGTTTTGAGCCGACATACCGCAAATGCCGAAAAGCGAGAGTTACTGACTTTCTCCTTGAAGAAGCACCTGAATCGGACCCAGCTTTGCCCCAGATAAACCTAATCCCACTCACAGCCGAACAAGAAATGGCAAAGAAGAGTAGGCTGAAGGCCCTTCTGACCGCAACAACTCCAGCCGATGTACAACCAACCGGTCAAACCACTGAGACCGTAGTGGCCCTTCCATCCCAGCAGCCATCTTCTTCTTGCCGAAACAAGCGTGCCCGGACTAGCCAAACCGAGCCACGCCTTGTTGATGAGGACGAGACCACTCTGCCACCAAGTCCTTCCTTAAACATCCAAAAAAGCCCCCAACCGGAACAACCAAACCGAACTGCCTCCTCCTCCAGATGGGTTCCTGCCCTCACCTTCAACGATCGAGATATCACCGCTTCTGATTCGGTGGTCTTAGAGAAGGACCACTTAATGACTTTTAATCTAGCCAAAAGTGTGTGCCTTCCAAAAGATATGGAGCACCACTATAAACAACTCAACACCGAACTGAAGTCCATTCGGTCTTCAACCAAGTCCATGATCCTGGTAAATAGCTTTCTTCTTTCTTTGTAATTTTTTCCAACTTTCAGTCCGGCTAACGTTACTTCTCCTTTGCAGGCCATCCAGAAAAATCAAGTTACACATAGGAGGGTCATGGAACTTAGGCGAAATACAAGGGAGGCCATGGCGGAGGCCGAAGCAAAGTCGGTCGAGCTAGAGGAAGCCAAAAAACAACTGGCCGAAGTTCTGGCGAGAATGGTCGGTCGACCGAGCTTGCTAATTTTGGCGGGGTTAAAAAGCAAAAGGTTGCTAACGAGGCGAAAGACAAATACCTGCGCATTTTGGCAAAGATCGAAAAGAAAAAAGACAGAGAGATAGCCCAATTGAAGGTGGGCATTAAGAAAGCCAAAAAACAAGGTTTTAAGAAAGCCGAAGACGCCTACACCCTCCAGTGCAACGCAGCAAAGGACTTATTTTTCAAATGTGGTTGGAGGAGTGCGGTGGAGCAGCTCGGTTGTACGCCTGACACCGAGGTCTACAATGCTCCACCGTATTCTATTCCGACCTCGCTTTCGCAATATGCTGCCGATCTCCAAAGGCAATTTCTTGAGGGGTCCGGTGATGATGATGATGATGATGATGATGATGATGATGAGGATGAGGAGCCAACTCTTACCCCGGTCGTCAATGATCAACAAGATAATCAAACGGTTCGGTTGGAGCCAGTCATTGAAGACCTAACGGACGAGCTGCTAACTGACAAAACGCGACCAACTGAGACCGAGGTTCAAGCTGAGACCGAGCTCTTAGCTCAAACCGTGCTCCCAACCGACACCGGACTCCGGACAGATGCTGATGCAGGTTTTGATGCTGAAATTGATGAACTTCTCCGTTGATTTTGTTTCCTTTCTTTTCTTTTGTATTTGATCTTTGTAACCGGGCTGCGGCCCCTCAATTGTACTTGCTTTGCATTTTTCAATGAAAAAATCTTCTTCAACTCTTATTCCAGTTTTGTGTATGTATGCTTGCACCTGTAATGAACTTTCCATGTACTCATTTGCTCAACTGTGATCTTGGTTTTAGCTATCTAACTTACTAGCCAACCACTCTTCAGCCGATATAGATACTTTGGCTGAAGAGTATCCAGTGTTGGTTTAATCCAGCCAACCACTCTTCAGCCGATATAACTTACTTCGGCTGAGGAGTACAAAGAGTTGGTTTAATCGAGCCAACCACTCTTCAGCCATACACTTACTTCGGCTGAAGAGTACAAAGAATTGGTTTAATCCAGCCAACCACTCTTCAGCTGTACACTTACTTCGGCTGAAGAGTACAAAGAGTTGGTTTAATCCAGCCAACCACTCTTCAGCCGTGTACTTACTTCGGCTGAAGAGTACAAAGAGTTGGTTTAATCCAGCCAACCTCTAAGTTGGTTTTTTCCAGCCAACTTAGAATACAGTGTTTGGTTATACCGACCAAACGTCCTGCAGTCTGGATCCTAATCCTGGGCTTAGGAAGGGTGTTGGTTTAATTCAGCCAACCTCTAAGTTGGTTTTTTCCAGCCAACTTAGACTAAAGTGTTTGGTTATACCGACCAAATATCCTGCAGCCTGGATCCTAATCCTGGGCTTAGGAAGGGTGTTGGTTTAATCCAGCCAACCTCTAAGTTGGTTTTTCCAGCCAACTTAGAATAAAGTGTTTGGTTATACCGACCAAACGTCCTGCAGCCTGGATCCTAATCCTGGGCTTACGAAGGGTCATAGTTGGTTATTCCGGCCAACTATGTTTACAATGCTACTAACTTGCTAGAGCTAATTTCTACTGAAGACAATTATGCTAAAAAAGAATCGATTTGTTTTATTGAGAACGTAGAAAATTACACATACTTAAAAAGAAGAAAAAAGTTAGAAATAAAACAACTTGAGATTTGTAGTGTTCCATAGTCTGGGAATTGCTTTGCCGTCCTCATCTTCTAAGTGGTATGCCCCTTTGCCTGCTAATCCGACCACTTTGTAAGGTCCTTCCCAATTAGGTCCCAACTTGCCATCTCCTGGAACTAAGGTGTTTCCCATTACTTTGCGCAGTACCCAATCTCCGATCTTGAATTGTCTTGGATGCACTGTTTTGTTATACTTTCTGGACAATTCTTGTTGGTAGGAGGCGATATGGACCAATGCTCTGTCTCTTCTTTCTTCCGCAAGGTCAAGCTCTAATGCTATGGCTTCGCTATTTAAGTTTGGATCAAAGTTTTCGCTTCGAATTGTGGGGAGGCTAACTTCTAATGGGATGACTGCTTCCATGCCATAGGCTAAGGAGAATGGTGTTTCTCCTGTTGATCGTCGAGGCGTGGTGCGGTAAGCCCATAAAACATGGGGGAGCTCTTCTGCCCATTTGCCTTTTGCCTGCTCTAACCTCTTCTTTAATCCATCCAAGACTACCTTGTTTGATGCTTTTGCCTGACCATTTGCTTGGGGATATGCCGGCATAGAGTTGTAGAACTCTATCTTGTATTCTTCACAAAAGCCTCTGAAAATTCTGCTGTCGAACTGAGTGTCGTTGTCTGAGATTAACGCCTTTGGTATGTCGAATCGAGTGATGATATTCTGCCAGACGAACTTCTTTACATCTTTCTCCTTGATTGACGCCAAGGCTTCTGCTTCCACCCACTTTGTGAAGTAGTCGGTTGCGGCAAGAAAGAACTTCCTGTTACTGGTCTTTGTTGGAAGTGGGCCTACTATGTCCAATCCCCACATTGCGAAGGGCCATGGGCTAGTTAGAGGTAGAAGTTCTCTGGCAGGTTGGTGTATTTGGTGTGCGAACTTTTGACACTTTTTGCACTTTTTAACATACTTCTCTGAATCTGCTTGCATGTATGGCTACCAATACCCTTGCGAGATCGCTCTGTATGCCAATGATCTTCCTCCTTGATGGCTGCCACAAACACCCTCATGTATTTCGAATAGGAATGCTTCCACTTTGCTGGGGTGAACACACTTCAAGTAAGGTCCTGAAAACGACTTCTTGTACAATGCCAAGGATAGGGAGAGCCAAAATCGCTATGACTTTGCTCTTATTCTGTTGGCTTCTTTCTTCTCTTCTGGTAAGGTGTCGTCTTTCAGGAACAGTATGATGGGATCCATCCAAGAGGGGCCTAACTCTGCACAGCATACCTTTTCTGCTTATGGGTCTTCAATGCTTGGTTTAGGCAGGTAGTCGATTAGTAGTGGGTGAAGGATGGAGGTATCTGCCATTGAGGCGAAGCTTGCGAGTTCATCTGCTCTGCTGTTTTCCTCCCTGCCGATCTGTTCTATTCTTACTACTTCAAACTTCTTTATCTCCGTTCTGACCAGTTCTTGGTACTTGGCCATTCTATGATCTTTTGCCTCGTAGTCGCCAGATATTTGGTTTACTACCAGCTGCAAGTCGCTGTAGACCATTAGCTCGGTGGCCTTTATGTAGAATGCTGACTTGAGACCTGCTAGAAGCGCTTCATACTCCGCTTCATTGATTGACGCTGGGAAGCCAAGGTTGATTGCCTGCTCCACTACTAGGCCGTCTGGAGAGATGAGGACTATGCCAAGTCCTGCTCCATGCCGGTTGGATGCTCCATCCACGAAGAGCTTCCACATCTCTCCAACGAACAACTTCCAGCAGGTGGAGGGATCAGATGATGCCTTGGGATCTTCGATATTGCTGATGGCTTCTTGAGAGTCCATGCTCGCTATCTGTCCCTTGCTTTTTGTTTGCATCAAGTCTTTATTTGTCGGTGAGTCCTGACTTGGTGTAGTACGGTTTGTTTCTTCCTTCCTTTTGTTACTCCAGTGTCCGCTTTGTTGAGTAACCATCACTAGGGGTTGCGTTATTCCGACGTCAACTTCCATCCCTAGTTCGGTTGTTTCAGTTAGGTCGACTGGGCAGATGTGATGACTTTCTGGTGTGAATTCTGCGACGAAGTCTGCCAATGCTTGTGCTTTTATTGCGGTCCTAGGTTGGAACTTGATGTTGTATTGTCCCAATTCCACTGCCCACTTCAGAATTCGCCCAGATAAGTTTGCTCATTCAAATAAAACCTTTAATGGGAAGGCTGTGAGAACAACTATGGTGTGGGCGTGAAAGTAATGCGACAACTTCCTTGAGGCCATCATTAAGGCCAATGCCAGTTTCTCCAGTGGCAAGTACCTTGTTTCGGCGCCCAGTAATGTCTTGCTGACATAGTAGATAAGAAGATGTTGGATTCCTTCTGCGCGGACCAACACTGCGCTAATTGCATGCTGCGATACTGCTAAGTATAAGAAGAGTTCTTCTCCAGGGATTGGTGTTACAAGTAGTGGTGGAGAAGACATGTATTTTTTTAGGCTTTCTAGTGCGTGGTCGCATTCTTCGTCCCACTCAAACTTAGCCTTCAGTGCGTGGAAGAATGGTCGTAATCTGTCTGACGACCGGCTTATGAACCGATTGAGCGCAGCCGCCATGCCGGTGAGATGCTGCACTTCCTTCACTAAGTTTGGCCTCTCCAGATCCTGTATTACCTTGATCTGGGAAGGGTCTGCTTCTATACCTCGGTTGGTTACCAAGAAGCCTAGGAATTTGCCAGATCCTACTCCGAACACACACTTCGACGCGTTGAGGTGTAACTTATGCTTCTTTAGGATCTCGAACATCTCACCTAGGTCCTTGAGGTGGTCATTCTCATCCTTGCTTTTGACCACCATGTCGTCGATGTAAGCTTCCATTGTTCTGCCTAACAATGGTTCAAACATCTTGGTGACCATTCTCCGAACGCCCTGCGTTCTTTAGGCCAAAGGGCATGACTTTGTAGCAGTAGAGTCCCCTTGGAGTGGTGAAGGATGTGACCTCCTGGTCTGGTTCATGCATGGCGATTTGGTGGTAGCCTCTGTATGCGTCCAGAAAACTAAGTCGGTTGTGCCCCGCCGTTAAGTCTACCAGTTGATCTATCCTTGGTAGAGGAAAGCTATCTTTTGGGCACGCCTTATTGACCGTTTTGTAGTCGACGCAAACACGCCACTTGTCATTCTTCTTTGGCACTACGACAGTGTTGGAGATCCATCTTGGGTAGTGCACTTCTCTGATTGCCCCTGCCTTCAGCAGGTTTCTTACTTCTTCTGCCACTATTTCGGCGTGGTGGAGTGCTGATCTGCGGGTGCGCTGAATGATTGGTCTGGCAGAGGGGTGGACATTGAGTTGGTGACAGATGAAGTTGGGATCAATGCCTGGCATGTCGTATGGGGTCCAGGCGAACACTTCGATGTTGGCGATCAGAAATTCCAAGACCTCCAATCTCTCAATGCTGGACAACGACGAGCCAAGCAAAAAGAACTTATCCGGGTTCTTTTCATCTATTCTGACCTCCACCAAGTCCTCCACCGCTTTCTGACTAGCCGCTTTGCCGACATCTGCGAATAGTTCATTATTTTCAGGTTCTTCCACCGAATGAACATATCCTTTGGCAGCGCGGCTGCCGTTCACTGTGACAAAGCACTGCTTTGACATGATCTGATCTCCATAAACTTCTTCTATTACTCCGGTGTCATTGGGAAACCGCATTACTTGGTGGTAGGAGGATGCCACCGAGCGCATGGCATGCAGCCATGTCCTACTCAAGATAATGTTGTAAGTGGAGGGGACCTTCAACACCCAAAACTCCACTTGTTTTGTCACACTCCCTGCTCTGACTGGGAGGATGATTTTGCCAACGGGCCATTCTGGCATGGAATTGAATCCGATAAGGGGAGATACGGCAGACGCCAAGTCTTTATCTTGCAATTTTAGTTGTTTGAAGGTTTCATAGTACATGATTTCACATGAACTACATTGGTCAATCAGAATCCGCTTGACGTCAAAATCCTTGACTCGGAGAGTGACGACCAAGGCATCGTTGTGAGGGCAATAAATCCTTGCCAAGTCTTTATCCGAAAAAGACATGACATTTGTGGCCTCTGTCTTCCCTTTCTTGACGACTGGTTGGGCACTCAGCATCTCTTTTAAGTGCTCAGCCTTTTTGATTGAACCTCTAAGCTCGCATACACGCTCAGGTTCAAAGACTCCATGTATTACGTTGATGATGCCTTGAGGCGAGGCGTCGATCGGCATCCCGTTGGGGTTGTTATGGTCCTAGGGGGCTAGTTGCGCCCCTCCTTCGATATATTTATCCAGGTGGCCTACCGCTACCAACTCCTCCAAGTGTTGTCTCAATGGCGCGCAATTCTCTGTGCGGTGCCCCTTTTCTTTATGGAAGGTGCACCGTGACCTGTCGTCGTAGTCCTTCTGAGCCTCACCTAGCTTGGTTGGCCACTTGACGAAAGGCTCGTCTCGAATCTCGCTAAGTATTCGGTAGATCGGTTTTTTGAAGACCGTGGTTATGGCAGTGCGGACTCTTAACCATCTCTTGTCCTGGTCCTCGCCATTGTCTCGCTTGCCCCGTCCGTTTCGGTTTTGGCGATCTACCGTATTGACCTTCGCTGAGGTCTTCTTCTCTGGTGTTGTGGTCGCGCCAGTTTTTGCTTTGGCACGAGCGCCATCCTCTTCCACCCTGATGTGCTGATGCACTCTCTCCATCAGGGCCTCCATGGTGAGGGGTGGTGTCATGGTGATAGAGTCCCTCAGTTTGTTCCTGACTGGATGGCCTCTCTTGTATTTCGCAATGGCGAGATTGGTCGGGCAATCCCCAATCTGGTTGAATGCCTCCCAGTAGCGACTGTTGTATGACCTCAGAGTCTCCTTGTCGCCCATGTCGATGGAGAGTAATTGGTCGATCTCCACCGGGATTTTAGTGTTTGTTCTGAACCGCGTTACAAACGCCTCCGCCAGTTGCGCCCAGGAGGCTATGCTGCCCTCTGGAAGCTTCTCAAACCAAGTCAAGCCCAGGTCGCCAAGGCTTGAAGGGAATAGGATGCACATCAAGGCTTGCTTTACAAGATACGACCATGACCTGGCGAAAGTGGCTTAAGTGCGAGTAGGGGTCCGTCTTCCCCTCATATGTTGTGAATTTGGGTTGTAGGAAGCCTGACGGTAGGGGCGCGTTCTCTATTGTGGGGACGAATGGTGAGGTCTGCAGCCTCGCCAATGCCTTGTCCGTTGGTTCGTATGCCGGGCGCGGTATTGGCATTCCAACCTCGACGCTTCCGTGCGTCCGAGGAGCCAACCGCTGTAAGGCAGAGACTCTGTGTGGATCGCGCGCTCTGGCGTCCTCCTTCCATCGTGCCTTCTCTTCTAGCACGGATCGTAGGTCGGATGATCTGGGCAAATCCGTCTGTCTAGACCTTGTCTGGTGCGTATGTGAGGGCCAATACGTGCTTCCCTCGGTGTACTACCTCTCAGATCTCGTCTTCTCAGACCTGGAGTGACGAGTTCTGGAAGATTTGGATTATGTATCGCCTGTCCTGAGGCTTCTGTTCTCTGCTTGGGAGGGTGTAGAATTCTTACTACGACCCTCTGAGTGGCGAGGGGGGCGTCTTGTTGTTGCATCCCTCTCCTGTCGCCACTTCTTTTCCTTTCACCTGGCGCTTTAGAGACTCCATGTCCACCGCCATCTTACGAATCAATTCGTCTTGTTGTCTGACGCGATCCTCCAGAATTTGAGGATCAATCCTGCACCTCTGTCTTTCTGGGCTTTGCGAACAAGAGGGATGGGGGCTGTTATTTCGCCTTCGTCCCTTCGCATCCCTCCTGGAATTCTATCTCTGTGGCTCTAGGTCCGCCATAGGAGTGACCAAGGGTAGGCCTTCGCGCCTTGCACCCCCATCTGGAGTTTGTCCGTCAATGGCGGACTGAGGTAATTCTTCGTTATTCGCCATTGATGTTTGAGAAAAAGCTTGATCAAGAGGTTGTTCTTGTCTGTATTCCCACAGACGGCGCCAATTGTACGGGAAAGAAATATACCTTTTTGTATAATCCTGTTGATCAAGTCTGCGCTCCTCCGTACGACGTCGCTTTATCACCTGAAAACTCAAACGTGAGCTAGCCGGCGGGTATGTGCCGGAAACCTCTCCGATGCCTAAGTTAGTAAGCTTGACAAATAGACCAAAGCTCTGTGTATTCAGAAAACAAAGTTGTGTTACCTTTCTAAAGGTGATATTGGTGAGCTTTTATAGGTTTCGTGTGGCACAATCCTAGTAGGACTCTTACTCCCCCATATAGAGTCCTCCTAGGATTCATACTCCTGAGAGATAATGCTTCTCTCAACACCCCCTCACTGCTTAAACCAAGTGAGATGGTTTTACCTCAGCCGAACTACCTTACGACCGAAGTAACATTTGCCATGTTAGACTAACCGGAGTGACCAACCTATACGCTAGTCGGCTCGCTTCATCGCCTTTCTACCTCGGCTTCCCATAATACGACCGAGCTATCCATGGAAGATACTTGCCGAATTAACTCAGGACAGTTAGAAAAATAGATTCTCTTACTTCGGCTAGAAGATCCCACCGGACTAACCGGGCTAATTCGTGACCGAGATAACATTCCGCGACCAGACTACTTGAATGAGGTCCTTTTACTCTACTTTTCATACTCTGGCCCACACCGGCCCATTACTTAACCTGACCTAATTTACCTGTATAAATTACCCTCACACTATATATACAATATCACTTGTTGTATTTAACTATCCATTCACTAATTGTTTTGAAAAATGATTATTTTAGAGTAAAACACGTTAATAGCTTAAAAAGTCCATTTATATACTTTTATAGTTTAGAGACAAATCAATACTTGTCAATAGTTTAAAAAATTCATTTATATATTTTTATAATTTAAAAAGTTAAAATAATATTTTGTAATAATTTAAGAGATCTAAATATAAATAACTCTTAATTGAAACTACAATGTCAATAAATATGTATTCGATAGTTGATGATTGAAATGATATTATGATTTTTTATTTTTATAAAAATAACATTAATACGTGAATATAATTTAGTTGTAATTGAAAGAAATCGTCGCTACTCTACCTCCTCATGTTGTGACTTGGTCAACTTTATTATCTAAAAAGAATCCTCAAAAGATTTTGAGATCTACACAATAATAAGAAACAAATCTAATGATGAATCAGTTGATAATTTATTGCACGTTTTAAGTCTGCGCGAAGGGGTAGAATCGGTGGACTATTCGATTTATTAAATGTTTGGTTGACGTTTCACAATGTTCTGTTCTTCTTGTTTTTTCTTTTTCTTTTTTAAATTAAAAATTAGTTTAGTAAAAAAATATATATACATTATTTTTATATGTTTTTCTCTTTTCTGAAGTGGAAATAATTTTTAAAATATAATTTTTTGATATTTATTTCTGTCAATCTAGTTTCTGATTATTGAGAAACTTTAAAAAATAAATTCAAAAACTCAACCATACAATAAGAGTTTGTTTTGGTAATGTTTATATTTACAAATTTGTTTAAACTGTAAAGAAAAATTCATTTGAAATTTTAATCCATTTACATAAACTTGGTAAACAGCTCACAAAATTGATTAAATTTTTTATAATAGACACAAAAAATTTAGTTTCACTAATTTAATATATATATATATATATATATTTTTGGTCATTCTTTTCCTACACCTTATAGCTACCATCCACTGTTCATCATTGCTACTAGTCACTGTGTGGCTACTCACCACTTCTAGCAACCATCTTTGGCCACCAGCTCTAGTACAGGGCCCAAATATGTAAGAGCTCGAATGGCTCGAAATTGATTTCTCTTCCAAAAATTGATGCACGTGGAGCTCACGTGTTCCATGGAGCTCACGTTTTGGATTTTTTTTTTCTTCTTCTTTTTTCTTTCTCTGTTCTGAGAGGAAGAAGAAGAAGAAGAAGAAGGGAGGGAGCTGGAAAATATTCTATACACAAATCAAAAAAAAAAAAAAAAAAACAACAACAACAACAACAACACCATCAGATCAGATATTCTCTTCATCTTCTCCCCTCTCATTCCATTAATACAGCATCATCAACACATTAATACAGATCCTCTCATCCCATTAATACAGATCCAACAAATACAGATCTATTTCTGTACACTACACAGACAGATCCAACAATCCAACAATCACAAAAACAAAAAACAAAAAAAAATTCTATACACAGATCATCAAAAGAAAAAAAAAAAAAAAAACACACACACACACACACATATATATATACATGAGAGAGAGAGAGTTGGGATGAGAGGATCTGTATTAATGTGCTTGCCCTTTCTTGCTCTTTCTTGCCATCAAAACAAATACAGATCTATATATATATTCATCTTTTTCTTTGTCTCCTTCTTCTCTTCCTCCCCTTTCTCTCATCTTTTCTCCTCCTCTCTCAGTTCTACCTGCTCTCTTTCTTCCACTGTTTCAAAAAGGAAAGGGAACGAAAATAAAAGGAGAAAAAGGAAAAAAAAAAATGAAACCCAAAACGATGTCGTTTTGGGTTTCGAGCCGATTCGACCCAATGGGATTTCGAGCCCTCAAACATTTTTCTAAGTGAAAATTACCTTTGGCCACCATCTCTAGTGATTGATAACCACATTCAACTATTATTTCTAACTATCATCTAACACCTCTTATCTGATCCACCTTCCGCCACCACCACTTATGTGAAACCACATTCAATCACCATTTTCAACTATTGGCAACCACACTCAGCCATTATCTCTGACCATTGGCTATCACCTCTTACTCATTGAAATTCAAACTTTAATAGAATAAAATATTTTTTATGTTATGTGACAGTTAATGTGATATTTCTGTCTAATTTTAAATATAAGTTAGTTTTAAGAATGAACTGAGAAAAAAATTGAAATATAAAAGATTAAAATAAGAAAAAATAAATTATAAGGGCCAAAGTAAAAAAAAAAAAAAAAAAATTAAATATAAAGGAGATCAAAGTATAATTTACTCATTTTTTTAAAAACTTTTTTGACTAAAATCTTCCCACCTCAAATGAGGTCTTAGTTTCATTTAAATTATTAATTACTAATTCATTTGAAAGTTCACGTTATTGGAAGAAATACTTTTATTATTTATATTATTATTGGTTGAGTAGAGCCCATGCACAGAGCAGGGTTGCTGGTATTGTGGCAGTTACATTTTAAGGTTTGGTGAGAGAAGAAAAGGAGAGTGAATGATTTTTTTTTTTTTGGTTAAAAAAAAAATGAAATTTTTTATTATTAAATAAATAATTAAAAATAGAAGAAATTGTGAGAAAAGAAAATAAATGATAAAATAAAAAATATAAAAAAATCTTCAAAACTTATGTTTTGTTTTTTGCAAAAAAATGATGAGATTTGATGATAAATTAAAATTATTCTTTACAAAAGAAAAAATCTATAATGTATCCCTATAAATACAAAGTAAATAAGAATTTATTTTTTCTTAAAAAAAAACATGTTTTCTTTTGTATTCATTGTTTATCCGAAGTAGAGAAATAAAAGTAAGGTTCATTTGTGTGTATTAAGTATTTGTTAAGGAAAATGTTTGAGGGCCACAATTTGTGTGGCCACAATGGCTCAAAACTGTCAAAACGACGTCGTTTTGGCATGTTTTGCACCCAAAATGACGTCGTTTTGGTAGTTTTGAGCCATTGTGGCCCCAAAAATTGTGGCCCTCTAGCATTGTTGGTTTGTTAATTTGGTGACTAAATGAGTATTTCATTGACGATGTTAAAAAGTGTGTTAAAGTGTGTATTTATTAGTAAAAATGGAGTTCACTTAAATATGTACGTATATATAAAAGGGTAATTATTAAGTAGTCCTTGATGATTATGTGGTATTATTTACATGATGGTCTACATTAAAAGCGTAGCAAAATATCTTAGAGATATAACTCATCATTAAAGCTATAAAACAAACCAAGCTATTCAAGCTTGACTTGAGTTAGGCTTATTAAAAATTCATTCGAAATTGACTCGTTATGTAAATAAACCTAGTTTAAACACATTTTGAAACTCATTAAATTTTCTTAAGTCAAGCTTAAATAACTTGTTACTTGGCTTGGTAAGCATATATGCATTATAAAAAATCAAAATTTATTCAAGATTACCTCTTTATGTAAACAAGCCAAGCTTGAACAATCTGTTACTTGACTTAACTCAACTTGTTTGTAACATTACTCATCATTGTTAGGTAGGTAAGAGACAAGAAATGACTCTACTTAGTATGAATTGCAAATTTTGATTTACCAGGTGTACCACATAGGTTCCATATGATATTCTTAAACTATTAAATAATTTTTCATATATAAGGAATAAATTTTTTTAAAAAAATGTTTAAAATGTTGTGAAATATTTGGATAACCATCAAAAGAGATGCAATTGGAATTTTAATAAGTTTTTAGGCCAAAGTATAAATAGGGGAAAGTTTTACCATGTGGATAGTGTGGTATACCATATTGTAAATCTAGTGTGTGGTAAATAGTGAGGGTTTTATCACCTATAAATAGGTGAGTTTGCATAGTAATGAATATATAGGAGAAAAAAAACTCTTTATTTCCTCTTTCATTGTGGCTCTTTTTTTTTTATTTTCTTTAGTTTTATAACACGTTATCAATATGAGATTCTAACCAGCTAAGAAAGAAAAGTGAAATCACATACAAATAAGATTGGTGTGGTTTTTCTACAAAGTGGTTGAGATAAGTATAAATAAATTTTGAATAAATATTTTATAAGAGCGATTCATGATAAGGCTAATTCTATATTTTTTTCTTAATATATTTACGTAATATTAAATATATTATTGGTGTTGTGTTGAGTGCGCAAATATGTCAAATCCTTCAAAATCAGAATTCATAAATCTTGATATTTCAGAAAATTTATTTATCCAAGATGCTAAGAACCACCTTGAGGCAAAGGATCTTGGAGATACCATTAAAAATGAAGGATCACGCAAAGATAATGATATTTATTTGCTACCATCTCTAAGAAGAATTAAAATTAAATACCCCACGGTAACAGATTCACTATTTTTGTTTAATAACTTGAAGGGAAAATACAAGTTGTAGACACCCCATTTTGACCGGCCCTAAGACTTGGGCGCTTTCTTTTGATTACTCGATGATGAAAACAGGAATATGCTATCTCACAAAATTCTCAGTAAAAAGATGGAATGTAAACTTTAATCCCAGTCTTACACCTGTTTTTGCCAAATTATTTTAGACTCATTCTCCATTTTTTTTTCCCTTTATTATGTATTATATATATTATGTTATATTATTATATAATATTTTATTAAATTTATTCGGTACCATGGTTTCATCCACGCACTATACGTTTGTATATATAATATTATATTATATAAGGGTATTATTCCTCCTTTGAAAAAAATAAAAAATAAAAAAATTCACTACACTCCCATCGTGTGTCTTTTTGTTTTCGGTGCCTTTAGACCCGTTTTGGTCAAATTATGTTGCATATTTGACCTACTAAAATATATTTTATTAGTCCATGTATTTTAATTTTACGTATTTGTGTGTTTTTATATATTTTTTGGGGTATTTGTACATATATTTATGCTAATAATCCCTTTTATATATTATTATATTATATTATAAAGTGCATAGTAATTTTACTGTGCAATGCACAGTAAAATCACTGTGCATCTTTTGAAATCAGCACCTCCCACCGTTTCTTTTCTTGTCCTTTTCTTCCATTTGTTTTCTATAAAAAGGGAGGGATTAGCGCAGAATGAAGAGAGGATTCTTTTAGAAGATTTTTTCTGGAGAAGGATTCTTTGGGAGAGAACATTCTGCTTCGGGAGAGATAAAAAAAAAAGAGTCCTAATAGTGTGAGAATTTTGAAAAATCAGTGAGAGAAGTTGTAATTCCAAATTTTAGACTGAGAATTGAGAAGACATTCCACAAACTTGAGGGTAGTCAAAAGAAAGTTTGTGAATCAAAAAAATTCATCATTTTCGAAGGTGAGTTTTATAAACTTTCATTTAATTTCAAAATGTAATATAATTTGTTTAAGTATTTCATTTGTTGTTTTTCATAACTTTTTTTTTTTATCGCTTTAAATGGTTGGTTGAACCACCTAATTTTATTATTTTTATCTGCTGTGATTTACTGTTGTATATAAACTGTTATAATTTACATAAAATGTTGTAGTTTATTATTTATAAATTGTTGTAATTTTATCACTTTAAATGGTCGGTTGAACCACCTAATTTTATTATTTTTATCTGCTGTGATTTACTGTTGTATATAAACTGTTGTAATTACATAAAATGTTGTAATTTATTAGTTAAATTGTTGTAATTTTACCACTTTAAATGGTCGGTTGAACCACCTAATTTTATTATTTTTATCTGCTGTGATTTACTGTTGTATATAAACTGTTGTAATTACATAAAATGTTGTAATTTATTAGTTAAATTGTTGTAATTTTACCACTTTAAATGGTTGGTTGAACCACCTAATTTGTTAAAAGATGTGACCCCACCGGGTGAATAGTGATCGGCGGTGAATAGTAACCTCCGGCGGTGAATAGTAACTTCCGGCGGTAAATAGTAACCCCGTCAATGAATAGTACCTCTGGCGATGAATAGTAATAGTGGATGAAAAATGCCCTAAGAAGCGAATAATAATGCTTAAAAAATGTGAATAGTAATTACCATGATGAATAGTAACTTCCGGCAGTGAATAGTACCTCGGGATGAATAGTGCCCCCACAAAATAAGTGTCCCCGGACAGAACGGAGCAGTCCTCCTACGACAAACAGAATATCTTCCTAGCACATGAAGTTTCTTTATTTTATTTTATTTTATTTTGAGAGTTTGTGAGGTTTTTATTTTGTTGTAATATTCCTTCTCTCTCTTATCTGGTTTGTAATAATTTATTCAAAGCATTGTAATAATTCCCCGCCCCACTTCTTTCTATCCCATTCTTTTACTCGCTTTCCTTACTTGTACATAAACATCATATTTATTTTTCATCATATTCATGCTTTGCATCCATGTTTCATGCATCTTGATTCGGCAAAGTTTGCATTTGTGGATTTAATCAATTCTTATGTGATTATGTGCGCTACCTCATGTTCTTGAGATGATTCACATGTCATATCTTAGAAACCGAATCTTTAATTGCATCTCATGAGTAAATTGCATTAGGATTTTGTATATAAGATCATGCATGTTTTACTAACTTTGTTTTGTAGCTTGTTCGCGGGTCGTCAAACCTGTAAGTTTTTATGCTTTAGCATCCCGTTTGTGTGTGTTTTTCACTATGTTTAAGCAACCTACCATGTGGCTATTTGCTTATGTGATATAACTGTATGAATGCCAGTGGATGGAGGTTGTGTCGCTTAATTTGGAATGATATTGATTTTCATGTTTGTAAACTCAATTTATTTGGGTTATACATTTTCAAAACTCTTTCAAAACTACATGAAATCAAGTTGTTCCAAAATGGGTGACATAGTCTATACTTGTATGCTTCACATAGTAAATTTTAGGATTTATTAAATAACCAGAACATGAACATATAAAGAAAATAAAAGTCATATCATGGTTTAGTAGAGGCCGATCTTTTGATCGGGTGAGCGGGTGCTCATTATTGACCTTCCCTCTCATACCTAAGGTTCCGAGCCAAGCATCCTTGGTTACTGACGAGCGATGGCCTTGGCACCGAGTCATGGGTTTCCTAATTTTCCCAAAATAAATATTAGGTGGCGACTCGAGATCTCGATGACGATCCATTTTTAACAAAATTGCAATAAAATGGATTTTCAATAAAAGTTTTCAAATCGGACTCTCATCTACGTTTCACATTGCACTCGTGAAACATTGGGATCAAAGAGATCTCGAGTCCGAATCGCTGCTGGTACCCCCCGGGCATGTTACAGTTTCTGGCGACTCTGCTGGGGATTTATGAAACCTTGACTCGAACTCCATGATATGACTTTTATTTTCAATTATATGTTTATTGCATTGCATGCATTGGTGCCCTTAAAGTTCCTGTGTTACCCAAATCTTTGGTGGGAGCACAGGCATACTTTTTGTGACACTACACCTATCTCTACGTTACTTTGGAGGCCTTGTGTTGTAACCTTTTAAGATTTGTCAAAAGGGTAGCTTTGCTATCTAGCTCTGCTATCTAAGGTTCTCAGACTCTGAAGAGAGGCTATTTGACTCTTCTGATTTCCTGGGATCTTTATTGGTTATGACCCAAAGGACTTTTTGGTAACGTCACCTTGACTTCAACCCCTAGGGTAAAGCTAACCTTGTACATATAGTGAGCTATAGTACCTTTCAAATTAGGACAGGATGCTTTCCCATTTCTAGGATGTATGATACCGCTTGTTTGAATAGTGAAACCCTAGATCATTTCAAGCTAGGACAGGATAACCCTACCCTCCATAGGGGTGTTTGTTCTCTTTCCTGCTATGTGTTATGTGCAATGTATTGGATCTATACAGGGATTTTCAAATTTGAATGAGTGGTTCAGGTTGTTCAGTTTAGCATCATTCTTCAGAAACAAAAAATAAAAAATAAAAAAAATAAAAAAAAAAACAAAAACATAAAATCAAAAAAAAAAAAAAAATTTGTAAAAATTTTTTTTAAAAACAAAAACATAAAATCAAAAAAAAATTTTGTAAAAATTTTTTAAAAAAATAAAATAAAATAAAATAAAAAACTCCGATATCCCACAAAGTTGACCATTGTAAATAAATAGAACTTGTAGGGTATCCGACCATCTCTGTGATTGGGGAATGACCACCTGTTGATTGAGCGGGCTTTATTTTGAATGTTGTGGCTGGCACACACTTTGACTGGCAATTTGAGAATGGTTTTATTTTGAATTCTGAATTGAGTATTGAGTCTAAGTTTGACTTCATCAAGTTTGTAGAGTTAGAGTCAGGTTCGAGTCAGCCTAACGAGTCAGAGTCTGTTGATTTCGATAGTGCTAACCTAGATATTTCTGTCCTGTCTAGGTCTTCTTTGTCATTTTCTTTCGAGTCTGTTGTCATTGCTGAGTCATAGTCTCTTTTCAAAAAAAAAAAAAAAAAATTCAAAAAAATAAAATATAAAAAAATGCCATAGAGTGCGCCTACTTCTACTGCCTTAATTCTCGCATTGACCAAAGTTTTTCAAAACTTTTTCCAAAACTCGATAAAAAAGCGAAGAGGAAGACTTTCCTCGGGATTTGCAAATTTTGATCAGCGAGAGGAAGAGGTGTGCTAAGCCTTTGATGAATAAAATCATTTTTGTTAATGTGGAGTCTTGGGAATGATCCTAGCTTAGTCCAAATTGGTTCTATCTTATCTTCGTAAGAGTACGAGTGATTAGTCACTTTGTGAAAAGATGTCAAAACTGTTTTTTGCGTGGTCCTCGAAGACAGGCTGGAATTGATTATCTGACATAGGATCCTCTTGACTAGTGGTCCGACCTCCTCGGCTCCTTAGCTTTCAAACCGTGATTTGAAGTCTCCCATGATCAATCAAAGTGTAAAGGCTTGGAAATAGCCCTTGAACTAGGGACAATGATGTGATTCAAATGAAGACCCTTCAACTAGGGGCAATAAAGGTCGAATATGATTCAAATGGAAGCTTGACCCTTTGCCTTTGGGGGCAATGATGTGAGCCAGTTGAAATAGCCCTTGAACTAGGGGCCATGATATGATTCAAATGAAGGCAGCCCTTTAACTAGGGGCAATAAAGGAGAATGTGATTTTTGATTTAAAACAGCCCTTGAACTAGGGGCAAAAGTGTGAGGCTTGTATAGTTGAAATGGGCTGACCCTTGAACTAGGGGCAAAAAGGTACCACCCTTGAGAGGCTCGCTGGGCCGAAAACCCGGAAGGGCGACCCAGGCAAAAGTTAGAGCACAAAAAAGAAAGAAAAATAAAAAGAAAAATGAAAAGCTCGCAAGGTTGAAAACCGAAAGGCGACTTTGGCAAAATTTAGGCGTAAAAGGAGAGTGTCAATACTCGGTGAATCTTAGCCAAAACTATGTAGGGCTGTGATTGATTGGAAGCAACCCTTGAACTAGGGGCAAGAAGGTCAGATGTGATTTAGATTTGAAGCAGCCCTTGAACTAGGGGCAAAAAGTTGGATGTGATCAAAGAGTTAAAACTGAATTGTTTCCCAATGAAGACCGCCCAGAAAGGCCAAGCCCAGAATTTGAGAGAATGAATTTTATTATTGAAGGACAGTCGAGTTCCTATCCACTACACTAGGGGCAAATTCAGATCCAAGTAGCCTAGTTCCTACATCATCATATCTCCTGGTCAAGTGTAGTAGTTATTATTATAGATTTTGATGGCCTACAGTTCTCACACCCAATCAACATGGACAAGCTAAACTGCAACCCTTGAAAGGCTCATTTGGGCGAAAAAACCCAAAAGGGAGACCCAGGAAAAAGTAAAAGCAAAAAAACAAAAAAATAAAAAAATGAGAAAAGATGAAAATGAAAAAAATGATGAAAATGAAAAAAAAAAAAAAAAAAAAATGAAAAATGAAAAGCTCGCAAGGTTGAAAACCCGAAAGGGCGGCTTTGGCAAAAGTTAGAGCACAAAAGGAGAGTGTCAATACCCGAGTGAACCTTAATTGGAACTACGTATGGCCTGATTCCTATCTTTGGGATACGTAGGCAGCTTCATCTTGAAGTTCGGCCCTAACATTTGTCAACTCACTCATCTTGTCCATGTTTGATTGGTGTATCTTTATTCGGCTCGGCTATCCATATTTAATTGGTTCGTCCCCATTTGATTCAGTTGTCCTATTTCTCCTTCAGACGAGTTCAGTCACAAAACGAATTCAAGTGTACATCTCAAGGGTTGATTTCATGTTGATCGAGTAGTGGTCATTTGCAAAAATAGATTTTGAGGACTTTTAATGAAGTTGACTGATTTTCTCGAAAATTATTCCATTTTCCAAAACTCAGACCATTCTTTGGACCAAAAAGAGAAAATTTTCAGTGCTCATAATTTGGCTCATATGATTTCAAGATAGAAAATGGAACAAGTGTGCTAATTTACCTCTCATGTTGATCAAAATCGCTTTAGCGAGAAAAAGGAAAAGTGATGAACTAGGGGCACAATTGAGTCGCTTTTGTCTTTTATCCACCTGTCGAGTTCTCATCACCTTAATCAAGCAATCAGAAAAATGCACGATAATTGCGTGACAATGCTTTTACGTCGGGCGATCGACCGGTGTTACTCTTTTGCGTTCATTTTGCTCGACAAAGCGTAAAAGGGTGTCTTTTGGGATGGTTTTGTTTCATTAAGTTGTGTTTTGTATTTTAGTCGATGATAGGCTCAATATTGATTCGAGTTCGCTAAAATGCAGCCATTTTCAAAACAAAATAGTTTTTATGTTCGGTGTTGTGCCATTCATGCCATCCAAATTCAGAACAATCTCATTTTTATTAAATGCCAGGGATCAACCCCAATCAAAGTTGTGCAAAATCGCGCTATTTTGCGTATCACATTATCTTGTGCAAGTCCCACCGCACTGCCTTGTGCATCAATTTCAATCGCCTTAACCTTCCCTCTCTCGTATAAAAATCGTTGAGATACGCCATTGGTTAGGCCATTCAATCATACTGCTTTGGGCACCGCCGCTTTGTGCATCAATTTCAATCGCCTTAACCTTCCCTCTCTCCGTATAAAAATACGTTGAGATCGCTTTGGTTAGGCCATTCAATCGCTTCTGCTTTGGGCACCGCCTTTGCTTTGTGCATCAATTTCAATCGCCTTAACCTTCCCTCTCCGTATAAAAATCGTTGAGATCGCTGTTGGTTAGGCCATTCAATCGCATACTGCTTTGGGCACCGCCTTTGCTTTGTGCATCAATTTCAATCGCCTTAACCTTCCCTCTCTCCGTATAAAAATACGTTGAGATACGCCTGTTGGTTAGGCCATTCAATCGCCCTGCTTTGGGCACCGCACTGCTTTGTGCATCAATTTCAATCGCCTTAACCTTCCCTCTCTCCGTATAAAAATACGTTGAGATATGCCTGTTGGTTAGGCCATTCAATCGCCCTGCTTTGGGCACCGCACTGCTTTGTGCATCAATTTCAAATCGCCTTAACCTTCCCTCTCTCCGTATAAAAATACGTTGAGATACGCCTGTTGGTTAGGCCATTCAATCGCCCTGCTTTGGGCACCGCACTGCTTTGTGCATCAATTTCAATCGGTTAGGCCATTCAATCGCCCTGCTTTGGGCACCGCACTGCTTTGTGCATCAATTTCAATCGCCTTAACCTTCCCTTTCTCCGTATAAAAATACGTTGAGATATGCCTGTTGGTTATACCATTGATGTTCTTCTTGGTTAAAACCTTCCCTCTCTCCGTATGAAATACGTTGAGATATGCCTGTTGGTTATACCATTATCATTCTCCTCGGTTAAAACCTTCCCTCTCTCCGTATGAAATACGTTGAGATATGCTTGGTTATACCATTGTCATTCTCCTTGGTTAAAACCTTCCTCTCTCCGTATGAAATCGTTGAGATACGCACATTGGTTATACCATTGTCATTCTCCTTGGTTAAAACCTTCACTCTCTCCGTATGAAATCGTTGAGAAATGCACATTGGTTATACCATTGTCGTTTTCCTTGGTTAAAACCTTCCTCTCTCCGTATGAAATCGTTGAGATATGCTGTTGGTTATACCATTGTCATTCTCCTTGGTTAAAACCTTCCCTCTCTCCGTATGAAATACGTTGAGAAATGCTGTTGGTTATACCATTGTCGTTTTCCTTGGTTAAAACCTTCCCTCTCCGTATGAAATACGTTGAGATATGCATTGGTTATATCATTGTCATTTTATCCGGTTAAAACCTTCCCTCTCTTCGTATGAAATACGTTGAGATATCTTTATTGGTTATACCATTGTCATTTTATCTGGTTAAAACCTTCCCTCTCTTCGTATGAAATACGTTGAGATATGCCTGTTGGTTATACCATTGTCATTTTATCTGGTTAAAACCTTCCCTCTCTCCGTATGAAATACGTTGAGATATACTGTTGGTTATACCGTTGTTATTCCCTTGGATAAAACCTTCCCTCTCTTCGTATGAAATACGTTGAGATACGCCTGTTGGTTACACCCTTATCCCTCCTCTCGCGTGAGACGCGTTTGGATCCCAAGTTCACTTTCCTCCTTTCGCGTGAGACGCGTTGGATCTCAAATACTCCTCTCGCGTGAGGCGTTTGGATCTCAAGTTCACTTTCCTCCTTTCGCGTGAGGCGTTTGGATCTCAAATACTCCTCTCGCGTGAGACGCGTTTGGATCTCAAGTTCACTTTCCTCCTTTCGCGTGAGACGCGTTTGGATCTCAAATACTCCTCTCGCGTGAAACGCGTTTGGATCTCAAATACTCCTCTCGCGTGAAACGCGTTTGGATTTCAAATACTCCTCTCGCGTGACGCGTTTGGATCTCAAGTTCACTTTCCTCCTTTCGCGTGAAAGCGTGTTAGGTTGTTGATTCACTCGGTTAAGAAATGCGATCAGTGCGCTGTCTACACCACCCTTTTCCTCTCGCGTGAAGCGCGTTAGGTTGTTGATTCACTTTCGGTTAAAAAAAGCGGCGGTGCGCTGTGCATTTGCACCACCCATTCTCCTCTCGCGAGAGATGCGTTAGGATGTTGATTTCTCTTGGTTGAAGTCTTCCCTCTTTTGCATGATCATAAGTTTTTCAAACAAACCGGCTTCGCGAAGCGTGTAAGTCCAACTTTCAAACTGCATTTTGTGTATATCATTTGCATTACGCTTTGAACTCTGTTGGTTTGATTCCTTGCTTAGCGATACGTAGGCATCCTTCGGGTTCGACCACACGCATTGCATCTTGTTTGTTTGCCCAAGTCCTATGGCCTTGTCAAAAAGGTCCTCTTCGGGCTTTGACATTCACTCACGTCAAGAAATGACCTTGAGCTTTGTCAAAGAGAGCCAACTGTAGACACCCCATTTTGACCGGGCCTAAGACTTGGGCTTTCTTTTGATTACTCGATGATGAAAACAGGAATATGCTATCTCACAAAATTCTCAGTAAAAAGATGGAATGTAAACTTTAATCCCAGTCTTACACCTGTTTTTGCCAAATTATTTTAGACTCATTCTCCATTTTTTTTCCCTTTATTATGTATTATATATATATTATGTTATATTATTATATAATATTTTATTAAATTTATTCGGTACCATGGTTTCATCCACGCACTATACGTTTGTATATATAATATTATATTATATAAGGGTATTATTCCTCCTTTGAAAAAATAAAAAATAAAAAATTCACTACACTCCCCATCGTGTGTCTTTTTGTTTTCGGTGCCTTTAGACCGGTTTTGGTCAAATTATCTTGCATATTTGACCTACTAAAATATATTTTATTAGTCCATGTATTTTAATTTTACGTATTTGTGTGTTTTTATATATTTTTTGGGGTATTTGTACATATATTTATGCTAATAATCCCTTTTATATATTATTATATTATATTATAAAGTGCATAGTAATTTTCTTGTGCAATGCACGATAAAATCACTTGTGCATCTTTTGAAATCAAGACCTCCACCGTTTCTTTTCTTGTCCTTTTCTTCCATTTGTTTTCTATAAAAGGGAGGATTAGCTGAGAATGAAGAGAGGATTCTTTTAGAAGATTTTTTACGGAGAAGGATTCTTTGGGAGAGAACATTACCTTGCCGGAGAGATAAAAAAAAGAGTCCTAATAGTGTGAGAATTTTGAAAAATCGTGAGAGAAGTTGTAATTCCAAATTTTAGGCGAGAATTGAGAAGACATTCCACAAACTTGAGGGTTATCAGAAGAAAACTTGTTAACCAAAAAAAGTTCATCATTTTACCGAAAGGTGAGTTTTCGGAAACTTTCATTTAATTTCAAAATGTTATTTTATTTGTTTAAGTACTTCATTTGTTGTTTTTCATAACTTTTTTTTTTTATCGCTTTAAATGGTTGGTTGAACCACCTAATTTTATTATTTTTATCTCTTGTGATTTACTGTTGTATATAAACTGTTATAATTTACATAAAATGTTGTAGTTTATTATTTATAAATTGTTGTAATTTTATCACTTTAAATGGTCGGTTGAACCACCTAATTTTATTATTTTTATCTGCTGTGATTTACTGTTGTATATAAACTGTTGTAATTACATAAAATGTTGTAATTTATTAGTTAAATTGTTGTAATTTTACCACTTTAAATGGTCGGTTGAACCACCTAATTTTATTATTTTTATCTGCTGTGATTTACTGTTGTATATAAACTGTTGTAATTACATAAAATGTTGTAATTTATTAGTTAAATTGTTGTAATTTTACCACTTTAAATGGTTGGTTGAACCACCTAATTTGTTAAAAGATGTGACCCCACCGGGTGAATAGTGATCGGCGGTGAATAGTAACCTCCCGGTGAATAGTAACTTCGGTAAATAGTAACCCGTCAATGAATAGTACCTCTGGCGATGAATAGTAGCGTGGATGAAAAATGCCGGTAAGGCGAATAATGCTTAAAAAATGTGAATAGTAATTACCATGATGAATAGTAACTTCCGGCAGTGAATAGTACCTCGGGATGAATAGTGCCCCCACAAAATAAGTGTCCCCGGACAGAACGGAGCAGTCTTCCTACGTCAAACAGAATATTTTCCGGCGCACATGAAGTTTCTTTATTTTATTTTATTTTATTTTGAGAGTTTGTGAGGTTTTTATTTTGTTGTAATATTCCTTCTCTCTCTCTCTTATACGGTTTGTAATAATTTATTCAAAGCATTGTAATAATTCCCACTTCTTTCTATCCCATTCTTTTACTCGCTTTCCTTACTTGTACATAAACATCATATTTATTTTTCATCATATTCATGCTTTGCATCCATGTTTCATGCATCTTGATTCGGCAAAGTTTGCATTTGTGGATTTAATCAATTCTTATGTGATTATGTGCGCTACCTCATGTTCTTGAGATGATTCACATGTCATATCTTAGAAACCGAATCTTTAATTGCATCTCATGAGTAAATTGCATTAGGATTTTGTATATAAGATCATGCATGTTTTACTAACTTTGTTTTGTAGCTTGTTCATGGTCGTCAAACACGTAAGTTTTATGCTTTAGCATCCCGTTTGTGTGTGTTTTTCTCACTATGTTTAAGCATCCTACCATGTGGCTATTTGCTTATGTGATATAACTGTATGAATGCCAGTGGATGGAGGTTGTGTCGCTTAATTTGGAATGATATTGATTTTCATGTTTGTAAACTCAATTTATTTGGGTTATACATTTTCAAAACTCTTTCAAAACTACATGAAATCAAGTTGTTCCAAAATGGGTGACATAGTCTATACTTGTATGCTTCACATAGTAAATTTTAGGATTTATTAAATAACTTGAACATGAACATATAAAGAAAATAAAAGTCATATCATGGTTTAGTAGAGGCCGATCTTTTGATCGGGTGGCGAGGTGCTCATTATTGACCTTCCCTCTCATACCTAAGGTTCGAGCCAAGCATCCTTGGTTCTGACGAACGATGGCCTTGGCACCGAGTCATGGGTTTCCTAATTTTCCCAAAATAAATATTAGGTGGCGACTCTGAGATCTGATGACGCAGTCCATTTTTAACAAAATTGCAATAAAATGGATTTTCAATAAAAGTTTTCAAATCTGGACTCTCATCTACGTTTCACATTGCACTCGTGAAACATTGAGATCAAAGAGATCTCGGGAGTCCGAACTGTACGCGCGCGGGTACCCTCCCGGGCATGTTACACAAGTACCAGAAGACCGTAAACCTCCCAAAAAGCTCTTTATAATTGATTGCACTTGAAATTACAAAATTATGAATCAGTTAGTGAGTACAATCTATAGAATATATGTTGAAATATTCACGCTGATAATATGCTCCTGTAATAGCAATATAAAGAGTGTCAACTTACAAAGTACTCTGAATTGATTTCATGTCTTCTTGTAGCTGAACAAACTAAGGCCCCGTTTGGGAACAGGCTAATTTAGTAACTTTTTGACTATTTGGCTAAAATATGAGCTAAAAAAAACTAGTATGTTTGGGATGACTTTTTGACTTTTTACGAAAAGATATGTAAAAAGTAGAGAGAAAATAAAATCTTTGACTTTTTGGTATGGGTTGTTGGCTTTTTGGCTAAAAGGGAGGGTTCCCAAACGAGGCCTAAGCAACTTTTACTAAAAAATCATCAATCCCACTTTACTGGCTCTGTTTCATTTCCTGAAGTGAATGAGGTTGCATTTTATGGTCGTTGATGAGGTTGCATTTCATGGTCGTGGATGAGGGAGAAGTCATGGTTTTAAACATGGCTATGGTAAAATTACAGAATCCATAGGAGACATGTTTAGAAATATTCGCACAAAAATATCATGTCATTCCACCTGAAGTGGAATAATCTTGAGATATCACAGGAAAAATGGAAAAGTTTACATCATATGGAATCTCCCAAGAATGATGTATGTATGTATTTATGTTGCATGTGCATGGTGCATATTGCATGGTAAATAAATCTGTTAGAAAAGAAAGTAATTACTATACATAAATAATTATTGTTCATCTTTTTTCATCTGGAAGTTTACTATTCATCATTATTCATTATTGTACATTTTTTTTTAACAATTTTTTCAAAATAATATTCATCAACAGTATTTTACTATTGAAATCTTTTCCACTTGGAGCGTCTGCCTTCTAGATAACAAGCTTCAATAAAAGGAAAAGGAAAAGATTATTGGTAATGAAAATATTCACATTGATTTCTGAATGTAATATTTGTTTTAGCTATATTTTTGAATTTATATTTTCATGTTTGATCATATTTTAGAAATGATGATTAGCTATCTATATACATGGATTGTATTGATGTATTGACTAATTCTAAAATGTTGAGTAAAATATTAAATTAGTACACAGTATAAAGACACCTATAATTCTTTGTAATGGAAAACATTTGACAATGACAAAAGCTAATGTCAAATCTCAGGTTCTGCAAACTTGATTAAAAGCTTTGAAAGAGCCAATATTATGATTATCAAATGAAATCAAATTTGATATTGATTAAGTATATTCTACCAGATCTAGAAGACATCTGTTAAGTTTTAAAGATATATGTCGTATTGGTTATTGAAACCATAAATAAAGGTAAAGAAGAATATCTATATATTATTTCTACTAAAGTTGCTTGACATTCATATGAGTTGTATTATACAGCAATGGAAGCAATTGAATCAAATGTCGAGATACACTAGAAGTGCTCTAACTTAATGCACCATAAGTGTTATAATCCAAAAAGTAGTCATGTTAAGGCATGATTACCCTAAGCATTCAAGATCTATAACGATGTATTGAATTATTAAAAATTCAAATAGAACATCCATTAAAGAACCATAAGATTTGTTAGCTCCAAGGTTATTCAAATTTAAGTTCTTATTGATTTTGATTATTGACAAATATTTTGAATTCAATTTGATTATTTAAAGTTTTCAAAATAATAATACACAATTTGGGCTTCAATTGTTCTAGAAGTTATATGATTCTAAAGTGTTGTTTTTCAATGATTTTTAGCCCCTCAAAACATGAGATTAGCACTTGTATGCAAAAATCTATTTATACTTGAAACAGGTCTAAGGGTTGACACTAAAATAGCAAGGGTCGACACTAGAGTAAAGCTCAAAATGTCTACGTGTTCCAAAAGCAAGGGTCGACACTAAATTTCATAATGCAATCCATCAGCAAGGGTTGACACTAAATTTCATAATGCAATCCAGCAGCAAGGGTCGACACCAAGAACAACAAGGGTCGATACTAAATTTCATAATGCAATCCAACAGCAAGAGTCAACACTAAGAATGGTAAGGGTCAACACCAAGACCACCTGGAACTCAACTCAGAGAAGAAAAGAAAGCAAAGGGTCGACACCCAATCTGCAAGGGTCGACACTTGTAAATCTGGGTTTAAAAAAACCCCACTTGCCAAATCAGATCTGGACTGACACAGCCCTTTTCTCAGCCACTTTTTCAGAGTTATGTGCAAAATATGTCATCTTTTCTGACCTTTGAGCAGATCTTCTGGCACCATATCCTCTCCAAGAAGTTGACCTATGAAGGAGAGCATTAAATGAAAAGCTTGTGCATTTAATGATCCCTCTCTTCCCAAGACACATCTCTGATCAGTATAACCATGCCCTGATCAAACACAGCTGGAAGATATCCTCCTTGATTTGTTCCAACAGCTAGAATATGTGTCTTTACCTTTCTCCAACAGCTAGAAGCCATTAATGCTATAAAGGAGAAGCTCTCCTCGTTCGAAAAATACACTTCTTCAATATAAGAAACCCAGAGCATTCAAGAGCGATCAAGAGCATTCAATATACTCCCTCATACTTCCACTTCTATATCTGAGTGAGTCTTTGATTACTTGTGAGCTTACACTTTCATAAGAGAATATTTGTAAAAAAAAAAGACAATTGAACCTCTTTCTGTTGTTCTTTATTTTCTGAGTAAAACACTTGTAAAGTGAGACATGTAGTTGAGAGGTCCTCAACAGATTGAAGTAAATCTTTTGTAAAAATCCATAAGCTAGGTGAAGCTTGGTGGTAAATTGATTCTTAGTGAAGAAATTCTCAAGGAGGTCTCTTGAGAAGTGGGCGTAGACCGGTGAGCCGAACTACTATAAATCCTTGTGTTGAGCTCTTATTTCCTTTCCTTTTATTTTCTCTATATTTATTGATTGTTTGCTGCATTTAGTCACTTAGTCTTTTGAAATCTATTTTCTGGCCAAATTTTTTAATTATCCAATTCACCCCCCTCTTAGGTTGCTTTCCGATTTAACAATTGGTATCAGAGCCTCGTCTCTAGTATTGTGACTTAATCGTCTTAGAGTGATCTATAACAACCCCTAGCGTCTCTCTTCCTGAAGGTCAAGCCTCAAACCGACCACCCTTCTTCAATGGCACAAATTTCAACTATTGGAAAACCCGTATGATTATGCATATTCAATCTATCGACTATGAGGTTTGAAAAATTATCTGTGATGGTCCTCAAGTCCCCACCAAAACCATAGATGGTCTGTTAGTTCCCAAACTTGAGAGTGAGTGGACTAGTGCTGATTATAAGAATATTCAATCCAATGCCAAAGCTGTTAATATGTTGTATTGTGCACTTGATGCTACTAAGTTTAACAGAATATGCACTTGTACAACGACGAAAGAAATTTGAGATAAACTTATTGTAACTCATGAGGGAACCACTTAAGTCAAAGAGTCTAGAGTGAGTTTGCTTGTTCATAACTATGAGCTCTTCAAGATGAAACTTGATGAGAACATATCCCAAATATTCACTCGCTTTACAGATATTATAAACAGTCTTAAATCTCTTAGGAAAACTTATACTAATGTAGAAATTGTCAGAAAAGTCCTCTGATCATTGCCAAAAAGTTAGGAGAACAAAGTTATAGCAGTGATAAAAGCAAGAGACTTGTCAACATTAAGTCTTGATGAGTTAATGGGATCTCTCCTAACCCGTGAGATCATCATGCAAGAAGGAAAAGAAGAAGAAGACAAGAATAAGAAGAAAGGGATAGCTTTCAAGTCTATCTCAAAATCTCAAGAAGAAGAAAAAGATACTTCGGCGGAAGATGAAGAAATGGCTTTCATTACCAAAAGGCTCAAAAGATTTGTAAAAAAGAAACAAGATGTAAGGAAGTTCTTCATAAAAGATTTCAACAAAGAGTTTCAAAAAGGAGAAAATCATAAAAAATCTGAAGTTACTTGCTACGAATGCAACAAACCAAGACACTACAAATCGGAATGTCCAGAGCTCAAGAAATAATTCAAGAAGGACAAGAAGAAAGCCATGATCGCAGCATGGAGAGAAGACAATGATGACAGTGACTCAGAGGCTAATATTGGCAAACATGTAGTCGCAAATCTATGCTTGATGGCACATGAAGATGAAAATAAGGTGTGCTTTAGGTCAAAATCTAGCAACAACCGATGGTACCTTGATTGTACGTGCTCAAGGCACATGATCGGCAATAGAGCAAAGTTCTCAACCCTTAAATCCAAAAGAGGAGGTCACGTAACCTTCGAAGACAATAGTAAGGGAAAGATCATCGGCGAAGGTAGTATTGGTAAAACTTCTTCACCCATTATCGAAAATGTGTTGCTTGTTGAAGGATTGAAACACAACTTGCTTGGTATTAGTCAAATGTGTGATAAAGGCAATCATGTCACTTTTGAAAAATCCCATTGCACCATTAAAATTCTGTAAATAACAAAGTGCTTTTTGTTGGTCATAGGCATGAAAATCTATATGTATTTTATTTGCATAATTTATCTCCTAATCTCTATGTTAAGTGCTTATCTGCTATAAATGAATCTGGATGGTTATAGCATAGAAGGCTAGGACATGCTCATATGGACTTGCTTTCAAAACTTTCAAAACTTGACTTGGTTGTTGGATTACCAAAAATTGATTTTGAAAAAAAATAGATTTTGTGATACTTGTCAACAAAGAAGATAAACAAGAGTTTCTTTCAAATCCGAAAATATTATTTTCACTTCTAGGCCTCTTCAATTGTTGCATATTGACTTGTTTAGACCTTCTACAACTTTAAGTCTTTGTGGTAAATCTTATTGTCTTGTTTGTGTGGATGACTATACTAGATTCACTTGGGTGATTTTCTTGGCATACAAAAGTGATAATTTCTTTGTATTTTCAGATCTTTGTAAACGTATTCAAAATGTGATTAATCTTGCTATCTGTAGTATTAGAAGTGATCATGGTAGAGAATTTGATAATGATGAGTTTATTCTATTTTGTAATGAGCATGGTATTGATCATAATTTTTCTGCTCCTTGAACTCCTCAACAAAATGGTATGGTAGAAAGAAAAAATAGAGTTCTTGAAGAAATGGCTCGAACTATGCTTTATGAAAATAATTTGTCAAGATATTTTTGGACGAAAGCCGTCAACACTGCTTGTTATGTTATTAATCATCCCATGATTAGACCCATACTTAAGAAAATGTTTTATGAATTGTAGAAAGGTAGAAAACCCAACATTGGTCATTTTCGTGCATTTGGTTGTAAATGTTTTGTACTTAATAACAATAAAGAAAATCTTGGGAAATTTGGTGCAAAATCTGATGATGTGGTGTTTCTTGGCTATGCAAATTCTAATAAAACTTATCGTGTCTTTAATAAAAGAACTTTACTCGTTGAAGAATCTATACACATTGCTTTTGATGAATCTAACTCCTTTGCTTCCAAAAATATTGTTAGTGATGATATTGCATATTCTAATCCAAGAATTGAAGGCATTTACTTATCGAAAAATGATGAACTTCATTCTTCGGAACCCAGTGTTGAAGTCTCTATGGAAGATCTTCAAAAAGAGTATGCTCATCCAGCGAAGGAAAATGATCTACCCAAAGAATGGAAGTATGCTCATGGACATCCCAAAGATCTCATTATAGGAGATGTCATACAAGGTGTAAGAACTCGTTCTTCTATTCATAATGTTTGTGGCAATTTAACTTTTGTTTCTCAAATTGAGCCAAAAACTTTTTCTAAGGTTGAACACGATAAAAACTAGATTTTTTCTATACAAGAAGAGTTAAATCAATTTGAAAAAACTGAAGTTTGGTTTTTGACTCCTCGTCCTAAGAATTATTCCGTTATTGGAACAAAATGGTCTTTCGAAACAAAATGGATGAATCACGTGTTGTTATTTGAAACAAAACTAGACTTGTAGCCCAACATTATAATAAAAAAGAAGGCATTGATTTTGATGAAACTTTTGCACCCGTTGCACATCTTGAAGCCATTCGCATGTTGCTTACATTTGCTTGTTTTAGAAATTTTAAACTTTACCAAATGAATGTGAAAAGTGCCTTTCTAAATGGGTATATTTTGGAGGAAGTGTATGTTGAACAACCTCCCGATTTTGAAAATCATAAACACTTGGACCACGTTTATAAATTTTCAAAAGTTTTGTATGGTTTCAAACAAGCCCTTTGAGCTTGGTATGAACGCTTAAGCAATTTTCTTATTGCAAAAGGTTTTTCTTGTGGGAAAATTGATACCACTTTTTTTTATAAAAACCATAAATGATGATATGTTTATTGTTCAAATTTATATTAAAGATATTATATTTGAAGCTACTAATGAATCTTTGTGTGAGGAATTTGCTAAGGATATGTAGGGAGAATTTGAAATGAGTATGATGGGAGAGTTGGCATACTTTCTCGGATTACAAATAAAACAAACCCAAGATGGAATCCATTTATCTCAAACCAAATATATCAAGGATCTTCTCAAAAGATTTAAAATGGACTTATCCAAACCCGCAGCAACTCCAATGAGCACATCAATTTAAAATCGAGATGAAAAAAAACTACCAAGATATGATTGGTTCTTTACTCTATCTAACAGCTAGTAGACCCGATATGATGTTTAGTGTGTATATGTGTGCACGTTTTCAATCGGCTCCAAAAGAATTACATGTCACTGTAGTAAAATGCATTTTTAGATATCTTGTTGGCACTCCACTTTTGGGTCTTTAGTACCCTAAAACAAATGTTTTTGACCTTTTTGGTTACTTGGATGCCGACTTTGCAGGATGTAGACTTGACCAAAAAAGCACTAGTAGCATTTTTCATTTTCTTGGAAATTCACTCACATTATGGTTTTGTAAAAAACAAAATTCTGTGGCTTTATCTACAGCTGAAGTGAAATATATTGTCGCTACTAGTTGTTATGCTCAAATGCTTTGGATGAAACAACAATTTCTTGATTTTGGACTTCACTCTGATCACATTCCTATTAAATAAGATAACATTAGTGCCATTAATCTTTCAAAAAATCTCATACAACACTCATGCACTAAACACATTGAAATCAGTCATCACTTTCTACGAGATCATGTACCTAAAAGTGACATTGAACTCGAATTTGTGTCTAAAAGCCAACAATTGGCTGATATCTTTACCAAGCCTCTCAATAAGGAACAATTCTACTTTATTAGAACTCAGCTTGGTATGTTAAATATTCTTATGTGATGTTAAACTATGTGTTATTATGCTTCATTGTGAAATTTGCTGAGTAAAACACTAGTTTTTGCCTTCTTGGACCCTTAAGGGTCGACCCCCCTGCTCTATAGGGTCGACATCTTGTGAACCAGTCTTATGCTTTATATTGTTAAGGGTCGACACCCTTCTTCACAAGTGTCGACACCAGTTGGTTTTTGGTTCATTGCTTTTTAGAGTCGACACCTCTCTTCGAAGGTGTCGACACCTGTTGTGTTTGAGGACACTGTTTTTTTAGTGTCGACCCCCATTTCTTTAAGGGTCGACACATACTTATTGGGTGAGGTTTTTATCGCGCGGTCCTTTCAAATTCGAAGGGTCGACCCCTCTCTTCACAAGGGTCGACACCTTCTCAAGGATATCTAAATACCCCGCGGCCCTTGCATTTTCTCTTGCGACACCTCTCAAAACCTAGCCCTAGCCCTTTTTCCTAGTCCAGCGACTCTCTCTGTTGATTCACATTCCGAATCCTCTTTAATTTCTCTCATGATCTCTATTCTTCCTCTCCATGGAGTCTCAAGCCCCTCCTCCTATTCCAACATGGAAGCGACCACGCACCTCCTCATCTTCTACCGTCATCGCTGCTTCTTCTCTCATACTTCGGTTCAAAAACCCTCAGTGCAAATCTGCTTTCAACAAGGACTTCAATCTACGAAAGGTAATCTCTAGTTGCACAATAGACATCGCATTCTTCAAAAAAATTCCATTCTTGTCAAATGATGGTTTGAAATAAAAAATGGTCTTCACTTTTAAAACTTGATTGTGATATTTACCCTACTCTCATCAAAGAGCTTTTTGCGAATCTCCCATATGATGAGGGAACTTCTTGTCATATCCTCGACTGCTTTGTTAAGGGTGTTTCTTTCACTTTGACACCGTTTGTTATTAACCCCATTCTGAAAACCTCCAATGATGGACACAGGGTCAATCCATCAGTCACTCTTAAACCACCCCAATACACTCATCTTATTGGTCTTCAATTTCTCATCAGTAACCTTAATTTAACTAATCATATCACTGTCTCTGGGAAAGACCTTTCCCTTGAAATGAGGCTGTTACATTACATCATTACTCACAACATTATTCCACGCTCCGGCCGCTTTGATGCCGAACTATGGCCACACTTACCTCATTTGGGCCCTATCCACTGGTTTTCTTACTAATTTTGGTTTTTTGGTTGTTCACTGTATCAAAAATGCTCATAAAAAAAATAATCAAACCCTTCCCTATGGAATGATTTTCACAAAGATTTTCAAACACTTCAAAATTAAACTTAAGGGGGAAGAAAAAGCCCCTCGAGAACCCTCTTGTTATGGGGCCGAAACTCTGAGGAATATGGAATATTCTCTGATCAATAACATCTGGACCAAGACCAAGAAAATTAGTTCTTCCCCTGGTCTCTTTACTCCTAGTCTCTTTAACCCTAGCTATTTCCTTCCCAGTCCTACCCTTCATTTCTCCACCCCTAGTCCTTTTACTTCACCACCTCCGTCTGACCTCTTCTCTCTCTAAAAAAAAATCAGCCATCTTGACTTCAAGGTTCAGGGTCTCTTGTTGGATAGCATTGCTTCAATCAATTCCAGGCTTAACAATCTAAACCTAGATTCCCAATCCATCCCTGCCTCAGACATTCCATCATCCTCTCACTTTGTCTCTGCTTCATCCTCCTCTGTTTTGGAACAAAAGGTAGATGGGTTGGCCTCCTTGGTTCTACAATTTATCTCTTAACAGACTCAAATGCAAAATGACATTGATCACATGAAGCTGCAGCAAGCCAAGTCATTGCAGCTGCTAAAAAAAGTGTAGAAAGTATGGTGATTGTAGTCTACGGGATCAAGAACTCCAACGAAGAATTCCAACAAATCTTCCAAAAGCGCTGGGACGATGATCTAGGTGAACAAATCCGAAAGTTCATGCTGTGGTTTGCCCAAGGTTGGCGTAAAGCTGCACCGCATTGGCCTCGATCTCCTTCTTCGTTTCGTTGATGCTCTGTCCCCACTTTTTGATAATGACAAAAAGGGAGAAGTTATAGATGTTGTAGTTATTCTAATTGTAGTTGGTTGGTTGTCAACTATTAAGTCTTTGGATGTTAATTGTTAAGAAAAACTGTTAAGAAAAATAGATATATATGGATGCCTGGATAAAAACACTTTTTGGCTATAAAATTTGGGAAACACAAATTGAGAAATTGATGTATATGGATATTTTTGGAAACATAGATACTTTATGCTAATCTCTTTAATGGTATGAAAACTTGATGCTATTTAAGTGTTAATTGCGATTGGTTATGAATGCTTGTGATATGTTGTGATTTTTTTACACTTACGTAGAGCATTATGGAATTTGTTTTTAAAAAGCTTGTGATTTCATTTAATGAAAATAATATGAAGTGCTTGTGATTTCATTCAATGGAAATAAATTGAAGAAATTAATTTTACTAATGATTGTCTCAGTACATATTGACAGGGGGAGCTTGTTCTATATCAAGTTGTTTTATTGTCTTGATATAAATATTTCTCATTATTTTTGTTTTGGCCTTGAAGCCCTTTTTATAGAGGGAGTTTTTTATCTCATTTTTCAAATCCTTTATTTACAAAACTCTTTGAAAAAACACCTCTTAATGCCTTTCTTTTGAAACTCATACTTTGAAAACTTTAAATATTTGTCATCATAAAAAAGGGAGAAATTGTTAGCCCCAAGGTTATTCAAATTTAAGTTCTTATTGATTTTGATTATTAACAAATATTTTGAATTCATTTTGATTATTTAAAGTTTTCAAAATAATAGTATACAATTTGTGCTTCAATTGTTCTAGAAGATATATAATTCTAAAGTGTCGTTTTTCAATGATTTTTAGCCCCTCAAAACATGAGATTAGCACTTGTATGCAAAAATCTATTTATACTTGAAACAGGTCCAAGGGTCGACACCAAAATAGCAAGGGTTGACACCAAGAACAACAAGGGTCGACACTAAATTTCATAATGCAATCCAACAACAAGGGTCGACACTAAATTTCATAATGCAATCCAACAGCAAGGGTCGACACCAAGAACAACAAGGGTTGACACTAAATTTCAGAATACAATCCAACAGCAAGGGTCGACACCAAGAATGATAAGGGTCGACACCAGGAACACCTGGAACTCAACTCAGAGAAGAGAAGAAAGTAAAGAGTCGACACCCAATCTGCATGGGTCGACACCTGTAAATCTGGGTTCCAAAAAACCCCACCTGCCAAATCAGATCTGGATTGACACAGCCCTTTTCTCGGCCACTTTTTAGAGTTATGTGCAGAATATGTCATCTTTTCTGACCTCTGAGCAGATCTTTTGGCACCATATCCTCTCCAAGAAGTTGACCTATGAAGGAGAGCAATAAATGAAAAGCTTGTGCATTTAATGATCCCTCTCTTTCCAAGACCTGGCTACAGTCTGTACATACCATGCCCTGATCAAACACAACTGGAAGATATCCTCCTTGATTTGCTCAAACGGCTAAAATATGTGTCTCTACCTCTCTCCAACAGTTAGAAGCCATTAATGCTATAAAGGAGAAGCTCTCATTGTTCGAAAGATACACTTCTTGAATACAAGAAACCCAGAGCATTCAAGAGCAATCAAGAGCATTCAATATACTCCATTATACTTCCACTTTCATATCTGAGTGAGTCTTTAATTACCTGTGAGCTTACACTTTCATAAGAGAATATTTGTAAAAGAGGACAATTGACCCGCTTTCTCTTGTTCCTTATTTTCTGAGTGAAGCAGTTGTAAAGTGAGGCATTTAGTTGAGAGGTCCTCAACAGATTGAAGTAAGTCCTTTGTAAAAATCCACATGCTAGGTGAAGCTTGGTGGTGAATTGATTCTTAGTGAAGAAATTCTCAAGGAGGTCTTTTGAGGAGTAGACGTCGGCCGGTGAGCTGAACCACTATAAATCCTTTTGTTGAACTCTTTTTTCATTTCCTTTTATTTTCTGTGTATGTATTGATTGTCTACTGCATTTAATCACTTAGTTTTTTGAAATCTATTTTCTGGCCAAATTTTTTAATTACCCAATTCACCCCCCTTTTGGGTTACTTTCCTGTTTAACAAGATTCTTTTACCAAGAGATTATTTATCAAGTGATTATCGATGCTCTATCTGTTCACTGAGAAAATTAATTATTAGACTGTCCCATTCATATCAATATGGACTATTCATTATTTCATGATTTTGATAGATATATTAACTAGATAGTCTCATTCGTAACACAACTTTTAATAATGTCAAGCATCCTACTGCCCGTGTTCATATTCAAAATGGTATATTTTAATATTTAATTAAATGCCTTTAGTTGATTGTTCAACCTTTACTTATGAAAAATAAATTACTTGTTTTAGCATGGGATCATGCTAGAACAATTATATACACGAGTACTCACCATTATAACTGGTATTTGGTCAACCATCAAATATTATTTATTTAGAATGTTTGGTTATGCTGTATATGTTTCTATTACAAATGGGTCCTCAAACGTAAACTTGGAGTTTATATTAGTTTTGATTCTCCATCTATGATTATATATCTTGAATCCTTAACATACAATGGATTTAGAGCATATTTTGAGGATTGTCATTTTGATAAAACAGTCTTCCTATCATCAGAGGAAAAAATGTCGCAGCTTGAAACTCGACGTGAAATCACTTGAAATAATTCGATGTAATCTTATCTTAATCTTCGTAATAATCAATATGAACTAGAAGTTTAAAGGATTATTTATTTGCTAAGTATAAGCAAATCAATTACCGGATGCCTTCACCGATACTAAATAAATATAATAAAATCCTATATTCCAGCTGCTAATGCTCCAACAAGAATTGATTCTCCTGAAGGACAATCTACTGGTATAGCTGTAAATGTATCTAAGTTACGCTAGAAGCATGGTAGATCTGTCGATACAAAAGACAAAGTTTCTTGAAAGAATAAGACAATTGGCATTCTTGAAGAGATCATATCATGCACTCCTGAAGAGGCTATATCAGCGCTCCTAAAGAGGTGCTCCAGAGGAGACTATACCTAGTACTCTTGAAGAAGCTAAACCCACAAAAAATTCTTAGTGCTCCTAGAGAGGCTAGACCCACAAAGCAAACTATTATAAATCTATCTAAATCTCTTACTTATAAACCTCCTAAAGTAGAACCTCCAGAAGAAGAATCTCCAGAAGAGTTATCCCTGAAGTGGAACCTCCTGAAGAGTTATCCCTTGAAGTAGAAAAGGTACCTGAAAATAATGAGATCTCAATACATAATATAAGTGTAGGAGATATTTGTAATAGAAATTAAACTGTTGTCGACAACATATTTTTGTTTAAAGTTGCTCTTGGTATTACCAAAAGTAATGGTGAAAGTATTACCAGAAGTAATGATAATAATAAACCACAAACCATCGAAGAATGACGACATAGAAATAATTGGCCAATGTGAATAGAAGCAATACAAGTAGAATTAAACTCACTTACAAAAATGTAAAGTATTTGGACCTGTAGTCTAACCCCCTGAAAGGTTATAGTTTGTCAAATATAAGTGGGTATTGTTGGATATACATGGGTATTTGTGCTACAACGCAATGAGAAAAATGAAATTGTTAGATATAATGCGCAACTTATTGTGCAAGGTTTCTTGCAGAAACTTAATATTGACTATGAGAAAACTTATTCACCCGTAATGAATGCAATTGCATTTAGATTTTCCATAAGCTTGGAAATCATCAAAAATTTAGATATGCTTTTAATGGATGTAGTTACAACATATTGATGGATCATTAGATAGTGATATGTGTATATATATATATATATGAGTTTCTGAAGGATTTAAGATGCTAGAAGCATTTAATTCAAAACCCAAAAGTGAAAAATTCAGATTTGCAATTGTTACGGTATATGTTAAAGTTTTGAATCTTGTGGAACTCCAAAAAAGCTTACATAAATTGCAGAATATTTAAAATAAATTTAAAATGAAAGATCTTAGCAAAACGAAATTTCGTATCGGCCTGTAGATCAAACATTTGTCAAATAGAATTCTTGTTCATCAATTAAAAAGTCTTGAAGCACCTATATATGAAAAAAAAGGGTTATCCATTAAATACTCCAATGGTTTTCTCGCCCTCTGGAAGATGGTGAAGAAATTCTTGGTCCTGAAGTACTATATCTCAATGTAATTAGTGCTATTATGTATCTTATAAATTTTACTAGGCCCAATATTGTATTTGTAGTCAATTTATTAGCAAGACATATTTCTATATCAACTTGAAGCTATTAGAATGAAGTAAAGCATATATTACGTTATTTTTGTGAAATAACCGATATGGGTTTATTTTATTCAAATAAATCAAAGTTGCAACTAATTGGATATGCAGATAATGGATACTGGTCCACATAAAGCCAAATCATAAATAATATATGTTTTTATCCATGAAAATACTGCTATATCTTGGCGATTAGTAAACAAACATTGACGGCTACTTCTTCAAATCATTCAGAGATACTTGCAATTCATGAAGCAAGTCGAGAATGTATTTGGCTTAAATCCATGATCCATCATATTCAAGGAAGATGTAGATTGTCTTCAACAAAAGATAATCCAACCATATTATATGAAGATAATATTGCACACAGATCAAAGGTGACTATATCAAAGATACACTCAAGTGATTATCTTCAACAAAAGATAATCTAACCATATTATATGAAGATAATGTTGCACACAGATCAAAGGTGGCTATCTCAAAAATACACTTAAGTGATAATTTGACAAATCTATTTGCTAAGGCACTACCAACTGTAACATTCAAGAAGCCCAGTGCATAATATTGGGATGCGTCGACATAAAGATCTATTATGGAGCATTGAGGGGGAGTCATCTATTTAAGCAAATTTGTAGATTGTACTATTTTTCCTTCGTCTAAAGTTTTTTCTTATTGGATTTTCTTTAGCAAGGTTTTAATGAGGCAATCTAAACAAATCGCATACAAGAATATTGTACTATTTTTCCTTCACCAAAGGTTTTTTTTTCCCACTGGGTTTCCTTGGCAAGGTTTTAACAAGGCATATTCTAAGTATAAGGTTATCCAAGGGGAAGTGTTGTGAAATATTTGGATAACCATCAAAAGAGATGCAATTGGAATTCTAATGAGTTTTTGGGCCAAAGTGTAAATAGGGGAAAGCTTTACCGTGTGAATAGTGGTGTATACCATGTGGTAAATCATATGGTGTGGTGAATAATGAGGGTTTTATTGCCTATAAATAGATGAATTTGCATGGTAATAAATATATATATATAAAAAATCTTTATTTAATCTTCCATTGTGACTCTTTCTTCTTTATTTTCTTTAGTTTTATAATAAAAAAGTTTCATTTTCCCCCTTCTTTTTCCCTCTCCTATTATCTCACTCTTTTCTCTCTTGCTAAATTCATGGCCACAGTCAGCAGTCAAGCTAGCAAACATGTTTAGGAGCTACACTACATTTCAGTTAACACCACAATTTCGTGGACTTGAAAGTAATGATTCAACTACTTGGAAGCCATTACTAAAGCCAGTGTTAACTTCTCCAAGGGTAAGTAGCTGGTCTCTGCATCTGCCAGGGTTTTGCTTATGTAGTAAACTGCCCTTTGCTCTCCTTTTTCTTCTCTAACTACTACTACACTCACTGCGTGCTCTAAGACTGCCAAGTATAAGAACAGTTCCTCTCTAGGTATTGGATTTGAGAAAACTGGAGCTGTGGTCAAATACTTCAAGTCGGTCAAGGCGGCTTCATAATCTTCAGTCCATAAGAAGTCTGTGGCTTTCCTTACTAAGCTGAAGAAAGGTTTGCACTTGTTTGAGCTTCTGCTTATGAACCTATTCAGGGCTGCAGCCTTTCTAGTCAACATCTGCACCTGTTTTGCCTACGTTGGGCTCTTTAGTTCTAGGATGGCTTTGATCTGATCTAGGCTTGCCTCAATGCCCCTTCTAGTTACCAGATATCCTAAGAACTTACCAGACCCAGCTCCAAATGCACACTTCGATGCATTGAGTCGGAGCCGATACGTTTTAAGGATGTCAAAGACTGCTCTTAAATCTTCCAGATGGTCCTTAGGTTCCTTGGTCTTCACGACCATGTCATCTATGTATACCTCTACTGTTCTGCCAATTAGATGTCTGAACATCTTGGTTACCAATCTCTGGTAAGTTGCTCTCGCATTTTTCAACCCGAAAGGCATTACTCTGTAGCAATACAAGCATTTTAGGGTGATAAATGCAGTCTTTTCCTCATCTGGGGGGTACATGGCTATCTGATGGTACCCCCTCTAGGCATCCAGGGAGCTTATTCTTCCATGTCCAGAAGTGGCATCTACTAGTTGATCAATTTTGGGTAATGGGAAGCTGTCTTTGGGACAAGCCTTATTCAAGTTGGTGAAGTCCACGCAGACCCTCCACTTACCATTCTTTTTCTTCACAACCACTATGTTTGATAGTCATGTCGGGTAATTTACCTCTCGGATGGCTTTGGCCTCTAGAAGTCTATCTACTTTCTCTTCTACTGCCTCAACATGCATTAGTGTCGGCCTCCTTGCCTGCTGGATGACGGGTTTGGCCGACATGTCTACATTCAGTCTGCGGCAAGTAACCTCGGGGTCAATGCTTAGCATCTCAGACGGTGTCCATGTAAATACCTCAAGGTTTGCCTCAGGAATGCCTCTAACTCTTTTTCCTTTTTCTCGGCTAAGCCCAAGCCGAGAAGGAAGAAGCATTCTTCATCCTCTTACGGGACAAGGATTTTCTTCAGGGCTTCTTCACTCTTCTCGGCTGGCTCTTTGCCGACGTCATCTAGGACTTCTACATTCTCGTCATCGATCTCTGTTGTTTCTACTTCTCATATGTTACAGGTAGACTTCATTGCTGCCATGGAGCAATTATTTGCCTGTAACTGATCCCCTCTGACCTCTTCAATTCCATACTCTGTTGGGAACCGCAATAGCTGGTGCAATATTGAGGGAACAGCCCCCATTGCATACAGCCATGGCCTTCTCAGGATAGCATTGTAAGGTGAGGGAGTGTCAATTATGGTGAACTCTGTTTTTAGCTTCTTGGTGCCAGCTTGCACCTCTAAACTTGCTGCTCCCAGGGGCCACGCTGGCGTTCCATTGAACCCAACCATCGGGCCATTGGACTGCTCTAAGTCATCTTGGTGAAGGCCAAGCTCCTTATAACACCTGACATACATGATGTCACAAGAGCTGCCTTGGTCAACTAAGATGCGCTTTACTTGGCACTTTCCAATCTTGAGGGATATTACCAAGGCATCGTTGTGTGGATGCTGCACCATCTCCAGGTCTTCCTCAATAAAGGACACCATTGGTCCCTGGCTCTTGTTTGCCCTAGGTCTCTTCTTCCCGACCTAATACACATGTTATAGGTGTTTTACTTTCTGGGTTTCCCCCATTATCTCATTCTCATTCACCTTCGAGTGAATCACATTGTTACTCGAGGTCCGCCTACTTGCGGTTGTGGTGCTGGTGGGGGTGGTATTGGTGGTGCTGTTGGTGCCTGGGGCAGTCTTGTTTACTCTTTCCTTGTCCTGGCCTCATCCACCAGGTCCCTTAAATGGCCTTGTCTTACCAGGTCGTCCAAATGTGTCTTTAGGGCTCTACACCCTTGAGTCAGATGTCCAGCCTCATTGTGGTAAGCACAGTGCTTGCCAAGGCTTCTTCCCATAAATTCGCCGGTACCCTTACTGGTGCTCTGTAATAGGGCTGATTTCGGATTTTCTCTAAGACTTTGTAGATAGGGATTCGGAATACGATTGTGACTGCCTATGCAGCCCTTAATCCTGTCTCTGGTTTGTTGTATCCACTATCACCTCGGCCTCGCTTCGGCGAGCTGTTTTTCTTATCTGGTTTCGACGCCTTTGTCCTCGGCGTGTCCTCCTCGGCCCTGGTATACTTCTCTATCCTAGCCATAAGCTCCTCCATGCTTTTTGGCAATGTCTTTGCTAATGACTTTCGAAGCAAGCAATCATCCTTCAGGCCATTCTTAAAAGATACGACTGCCACCTCCTGGTTGCATCCGGGAATACGGTTGAACACCTCATAATATCTTTTGGCATAGGCCCTAAGGCTTTCGTCCTCGCCAATTCTCAAAGCCATCAGGGCGTCCACCCTCAATGGTTGTAGTTTGTTTGTCATGAACCTGGCCACAAACATCTCGGTCAGGCCTTCCCAGGTTTTCACAGTTCCTTTCGGCAACTTGTGAAACCAGTCCGATGCGATTTCTCCGAGAGATGAGGGGAACACCTTGCAGAACAACGGCTCGTTCCCGGTGTACAACGCCATTAAGTTCAGGTACAAGCCGACGTGAAAGTTAGGGTCTAACTTACCATCGTATATCTGTAATCTCGGCATATTGAACCTTTTCGGGGCCTCAAATTTTTCCAACTCCATCGAGAACAGTGTTCTCAGCTTGACTAAAGAGGTTACCTCGGCATCTTGTTGCTTCCTCTGGAAGTAACCCCTCAGATCCTCCTTGATCCGTCCGGGAGCTTGGCTATCAATTGGTTTCAGCCTTTTTGGTGTACTACTCCCAGTATCGTTGTGAGTCCTTTTGGACCTCTCTCCATTAGTTGCGTCGAAACACAGCTCCTTCCCCTGAACATGCCGATGTTCTTTGGGGTTAGCTTCCTTGGTATGATGCGTCCTCCGTGAATCTCCTCTTCTTGATTCTCCTCGCTCGACCTCCCTTGAAGGCCGGTAAGAGTGTTCCTTGGTTCTATCGCACTGAGGAGTCGCAGGAATTGTCCTCGGCCCCCCTGTCTGGGTATCTTTTTTGGCTTCTAGAATCGGCGTATCTTGCAATGAGAACGGTGGTTGCATAACGTTGTTCTGTATCATGAAATTGACGACCAAGTGTAGGTCCACCAATTTGTTTGCCAGTTTCTTCATCTACGTCCTTCCATAGGCATCTATCTTTCTATACCTGGAGGTCATCCTCGTTGTAATACCTGCCTCGGTCTGATTTCTTTGTTATGTCGCCTTCCTTGCCAACGTTTTTTTCTCCATGATTCTTATCACAAGTCTCCTTGTTACAGTTGTCTTCTTCGACGTCAAGGTCAATAGGTTTCCCACTCCCGATAGAAGTGTTGTCTCCAACCTTCTCTTTTTGTCCGTTATTGGCCATCTATTCTCCTTTGATTCCCATAGATGGCGCCAAATTGTGTGAGTAGATTTCTGACCACACTGCCAAATTAGTGTTCAACTAGAGAACACTGGCAGAATAGATGGCGCCTGAATGACCTGTAATAGAAAAGAAGAGATTCTGGAGGTGGTTCGTCCACCCGGGGGCACTCCGACGATCAAGTCAGTTATCTCTCAAAGATAGCAAAAGTGCCTAACTCACTATTCAAAATATAAAAAGTGTACCTTAGACCCATGGGGGTGCCTCCCTTTTATAGCCAACATAAACCTAGTCTCTATAAAAGCCCAACTCCAATGGACTTAAGATTACTGCTAATCTTGGACTCCTAGTAGGATTAGGATAAACTCTCTAAGAGTCTCATCTTTACCCAAAATGAAGTCTTCTCTCATTCTAGGACTCTTGTCCCTTATCCGCTTATTTCGAATTCCGGTATTCCCGCAGATAACCTCGGCCTAGCCGAGATCATCTCAGCATCATGACCAAGACACGTGGCACCTCGGCCACGTGTCGTCATTCAAAATTTATATCCCCACACTATGGATATAATCTATGGCTTTTATCTCAGACTTGCTCTATTACCAAATTTTTATGATCAACATCTGTTTTGCAGTATGGGCTTTGCGTCTTGATATTTCCATAGTTTCTTCCTTGGTGCTTCATTTATGATTTTTACTTTATTTGGTGTAATTTCTACTATTCAAAATATATATATATATATATATATGTGGTTAGTTCCATTTATTTAGAAAGAAACGAATGATAGAAAGTGAAAATGGTAGAAAGTGAAATGAAAGAAAGGGAAAAAAATAAAAATTTATTTCCCTACATGCATTTGAATATATAGATGTAAAATTTTATAAGAAAATAATGAAAAAAATATAATGATTGCACAATAGGGAGTTATGGAGAAAATATAGGTAAAGAGAGAAACAAAAAATAAGCATTGTCAAGTTTTGTGATAAAAAAAAATATATTTCCTTGTATGTTTTGCAAGAAATCATAATCCTCACTAATAAGCTAAAGTTGTATATGAAACTTTAGTTTCTATTATTTTTTATGACTCTCTATCTAAACAAATGCATAAAAAATTATTTTTTTCTTTTTTTTTTCACTTGCATATATTCTCAATCTAATCAAATTGAGCATAACTTGTAATTTAGATTGTGAAGTTAAATTAGTATGTTTGGACATTTATTTTCAAACCTGCTAGCACCAAAATTATTTAAAGACCTTAAAAATTTGACAAAATTTAGGGCCAAATGTGGCCATCTTGCTCACCTTGGACTAGAACTGGCCCTGGTGATACGTTTTCAGAAGAAATTAATAGGGTTGATTACAAATATACTCTTGAATTTTACTTAAAATACAGATTATTTCCTATGATTCTAGAAATTACATCCAGTCCCTTCAAGTTTATAACCACATAACAAATAACTTATTTTATTGATATTAGAAATATATTTTAATTAATAATTCAAATAATTTTATTGCTGCATGAGAGGGTAGTTGGGAATTTTATTTATTTATTTTTTTTTTGGTTCATTTTGTTAAATAAAAAATTCTAATAAGAGGGTATTTATAATTTTAGAACAATCTTTATTTTAAATGAATCTCAAGAGATATATTTATAATTTCTCAGGAGGTATATTTATAATTTATCCAAATTAATAGTAGTTATTCTCCATTTAATCCTTAAGTTTGATAAATAGTATAAGTAATCGAATGAATAACCACGAACTAAAATTGGACTTAGTTGACATGTGGGCTTGGACTCTTGAAAATCCACCAACATGGCCCATTACCCTATGAGCTAAAGTTTCAATGGTAAGAGCATTCACCTCAGTCTTAATAAATTCTAAGTTAAATTATAACTAAAAAATTACTTTTTTTTATTTTAGTTAGCATTTTTATATGTACACACTATTTTAAAATTAAATTTTGTAAAATATTTATTTTGTACTATTAAAAAACAGCTGAAGTAGTATAGGAGAAGTTAATTTTGTATTGCTATATATATGCATTTTCATATATTTTTAAAAAAAAAAAAATTGTGCCCAACAGCGTTTGTCTGGGTGAACATCCAAAGTATGTATAGGATATATTCCAAAGTTTCATATTCCCAAAAATAAAAAATAAAAATTATGCAGCAACTGGTTGTCTAGCAAGATGTCTGTCTGGATAACTAACAGAACGTCCGATCACTCTTAAGAATAAATAATAAAATATTATATAATCTGTAAACAATGTATCGCTACATGTAGCGATGTACTGTATCAAAATTAATCAAAAACTAGTTAGAATTAATTTGATGAAACTAATAGAGTAAGAATTTTATGATTTATTAGTTATATTTAACCAAATTGACATTTGTTGAGCCTAATATGGATGATCCAAATTCTTAAAAAGTTGGACTGGGCTGAGTGGACCCAATGAGCCAGTAGCAAGCACGACATGGTGCCCAGTCAGCCCCAACAATGGTCCTATAGTTTTTGGGATAGAAAATGAGTTGGACCTCTTTAAGAAGACACCCCCTTTGACCCCCCTCTCTCTGATTGGCTAGTTTTTCTTTTTTCTTTTTTATTTTTTCCTTCTCCTTCAATCACCACCCGCCACGTGTGTGTAAGGGGTGGTGGGGGTGGTGATTGGAGGGGAGTCTCAATCACTTCCCTTTTGGGATACTTAACAACTAGTCCTGTTGATTGTACTTATTTATTTATCGAAAATGCCTTGGACCCCCAGTAAATGCTACTGGGGGTGATCCCCAGTGCCATGTGGCATGGTAGGATTGGAGGAAAGAAAAAAAAAAAAAACAGAAACTGACCAGTGGGGGTGCCCCACGTCACTGGGGGTCGACCCCCACTGGGGGTCCATAGCAGGGTTCTTTATTTATAGACTTGAGTGAGTTTTTTTTTTTTTTTTTTTTTTTACGTATTTACTTTTCGTTTTGATAATACTAAAATTTTAAGACTTTCTAAATGTGTTTTTTTCCCTTATGAGTGATAATGATATTGAAATTTTATTCAAGTGATAAATTGTCAAGACGTTTTTATTTTTATATGCGAGTTTTGATTTATTTTTAATTTATTTTTGTTAATTTGTATTAAAATATAATATGCAAAATATAAGTTGAATTTTATTTTATTTTTTAAAATATTTTTATAATAATTTATCATTAAAAATTAAAATTAAAATTTTTAATAAATAAGTCTTGTTTAAGACCAACTCCATAATTTTTGTTATAAATTTGATCCGCCCAAATGCCCTCACTCTCTCATACGAGTAATTATTATGTTCTCAAACAATTTTATATTCTTAACTAATAGCAAGAATAAAAAATAATTAAATGATCTTAAAAATAACATATATATTTTATTGCTGAACATATAGTCACTCTAATTTTTGCTTTTTCTATTTTTTACAAAATAATAATTAAATTACTACATAAACTAATAACTCTCCATAAATTCGAATATAAAACATCACTCCCTTAAATATTTGAATGCCATCTACAACTACTTGTATAATTGCCGATGTATTTGCTCTCTTACACACATATTTTTGGAGATAGGTACATTTTTGTCTAAATTAGTAACGAAAAATTGTCATCCTAACTGTTTTTTTGGACCACTGTCAGTCCTTAACCATGTGCTAGCTGCTAACCTAGAAAGCCCATGGCCCACACCATATGTATTTAGGAAAATATTTGATAGCTCAAAATTTTGTGGTTCAAATAGCTCAAATCTGTCAAAACGACGTCGTTTTGAGTGATTTGAGCCATTTGAGCTACAAAATTTTAAACTACCTAACATTGTTGATGTATTTATCATCCGAATTCACTCCCTACTCTAACCTAATCCCACTTTGATTTTTATTATTATTTTGCACAATAAGATGGATTTTTCAAAAATAACAAAAATATATTGTTTTGTCAAATGTCAATCCTCAGATCATATGCTTGTTTCCACTTTTTAAAAAACACTTTTTAGAAAATTGTATTTTTTTATTTTTCATATTTTTTTGTTTTTATTAAATTTTTTTAATATTTTAAACAATTTTTTTACTTTTTAGACGCACCTAACATAAATACGCCTAAAAAGTAAAAAAATTATAAAAAAAATCTTTTAAAAATTCACTAAATACCAAAAATATAAAAAAAAAAATACAAGAATTTAGTACATTTTTTGTATTTTTATGTATTTATTAATTTTTTTAAATATTTTTTCACAAATTTTTTACTTTTTAGATACATTTAAATAAGGTGCATCTAAAAAAGTAAAAAAAAATGTTTAAAATTTGAAAAATATTCACTAAAAACAAAAAAATATGAAAACCAAAAGAAATCAATTTTCAAAAAATTTAATTCAAAAAACTCAAACCAAACATTTTCTTTTGGTTTTTTTCATCCACACAACAAATGTTATTGGTCTATTTAGCGTCATATTTTAAAAATAAAAGAATTTGAAATTATTTTTACATTATGGTAAATTTTGCATGTACATGCGACATTATTATGTATACTTAGATACATGTTGAAAAAAACTAGCTATATATATAGTACTTCTGATATTTAGTTATTGTTTGGCTAGAGCTTTTTTAATTAACTTTTTTGAGTTGAAATTTTTATAGTTCAGGATTAAAAAGTTCGTTTGGGTTGATTTTTTGGAGATTTTTTATTTTTATAAGCGAAAAGGTAAAATAATTATAATTTAAATGTAAAATTTTATCTTATTAACTTATTTAGTCTATTTTATTTTTTATATTTTTTTAGTCTCAATCATGATTGCCAACCGAAGCCTTAGTTTGATAACTTCCCCTCTCTCTTTTTTTATCAGGGAGAAATTATTTAATAGTGGTGTGGAAGGCATGATTAATCATTTTATCTTCTCTTTCTTAGATAAAATGGTCATATGCTCTCTTATTAGTTTACTAGTGTGTAGCTGTGCCTGAAGGTACGGTGTAAATAAAATAAGTGAGTAAAAAAGAGAAAAAAAATTTAAAAATAAGAAGGAAAATAAAAAGGAGGGAAAAATGAAAAATAAAAAGGAAAGAGGAAGGAAGGTGGGCAAAGGAGAGAGAGAGAGAGAGAGAGATTGCATGAGTGAACAAAAAAGGGAAGAAGAAAGTGGGTGAGTGAGAATTAAATAAATCTTAACTCTTAATGAATTTGGGAATTAATCTCAACCCTTACAACAAAATGTATCTCTAAAATATTTTGACACATTTTCAAAAACTCTCCTCCTTATTATATAGATTTTTTTAATGACTAGTTATTCGAGTCAGTTTACACGTATCTTGACTAATTTCAGAATCTACGCAAAGCTTCCCTTCTAAGTGGATCACATAAATCTCAGATAAAACATGCACGCGTAGCCTTAAAAAGTTGATAAAATGTAATGAGAGTTAAACCTGAGAAGATATAGTAAAAGTCATTAGAATGTAGTCAAAGAGGATAGATTAGTAGTTAAATTTTTGTTTAATGTGAATGATAAATTTAGTAATTAATTAAAATGCTAATCATAAGTTGAAAAATAGGCCAATCAAAGTGTGTGGTAGTGGACCAAATTCCAAGCAATGCCACCATATTGGGGTTGGAAACCAATGGCCGGCAATTTCTGTTTGTTGTGGGTTGATGGGTATATATCTATTTTATTAAATAAAACACAAAACTCACAAATTTTGTCATTTTTTTTAATTTATTCAAAATATTTTTAAAATTGGTAACTACTAAAAATTTACATTTAATAATTATTATAATTTTTTTTAAATTCAATTCTCATTTGTTCAACCGTCCAAAAAAAAAAAAAAAGCAATTACAAATGTATCTTACGTAGGCGTGCAGTCATAGGATTCATAGCTTTATAAGTATGCAATTATAGAAGGGTATATATGTGTTTTGGAGGTATTTTTAATAATAATAAAGAAAAATGTGACAGTCACACCAATTTAGATATTGATTTTATATAACCAGCAGTGCTACAAAGCAGTAGTAGAGTTGCTCTAAAAGCAGCTCTACTGAGATGGCATCCCATTTTTAAAAAAAAAAATTAAAAAATAAGTAAAAGATAAAACAAGAAGAAGAAGAAGACAAATTAATACTCATTTATGTTGTGTTTGGTTGTGGGATTTGAGGAGGGATTTGGAAAGAGAAATGGAAAAGGTAGGTGAAATGTGAAAAAAATATGCCTACATTTCACATAGTTTCACATACCTTTTCCCTTTCCCTTTCCTTTTCCAAATCCCTTCCCAAATCCCTCAACCAAACACAGCGTCAGAGCTTCTCTTTTCGAGATCTAAATCATTTTTGTTATATAACAGTGTAATCAGTATATTTATTCTATTATATTATTCCTATATATTCTTGTATATAATGAAAGTAGAAGAGATAATGTGACTGTCACCTAATTTTTTTATTAAATTTATCTCCACAAACAATGGATTCAGGTCAAGTTTGGGAACTTGTAAAAAAATCAAAAAGTCAAAAAGTTATTCAAAAAGTTAAAAAGTTAACACTATCCACCAAAAGTCAACAATTACGGCTGCACAACTCCCAATTCAAATTTTTCTTTACAAATCAATTTTTACAATTTTTTATTACACATTTTTTCATAAAAAGTCAAAAAGTTAACCCAAACATTCATATTTTCAACCTCAATTTTTTAGTCTAAAAAGACAAAAAGTACACTTATTTAGGACACCCCAAACAACCCCTCAGTTTCACAAAATTTGAGAATAATCATGAAAATTAAAACTTTACATTAACTACAGAATTAAAAAACTATTTTATAAATTTTTTCACTTTTCAAATTATGAATTCAATCATATATTTTATAATTTTATTTATTTTTATGTCACCACTTGTAGTGTGTATATATATATATTTTGAATTAGTGGAAGGGATCAGATTTGAGAGAGAGATAGAGAGGATGATGAGTAATGAGTGCATGCATGCATGCAATGCATCTATATCTCAACGGCACATGATGCCAAGCTGAAGCTATTCCCACCCATTATTTGTCTTTGTTTTAGGGGCCTTTAAAACCATTTGCAGATTGAGATCTGTATCTATCTCTCTCACATCACATGGACCCCAATTACTCTCTCTCTCTCTCTCTCTCTCTCTCTCTCTCTCTCTCTCTCTTCACTGCTGTCACTTTGCCAAATTACAAAAATTATATGATTCACATCATTATTTCATGGTAGATGTGAGATAGTTGCATGGAGATGGGTTCAAAAGTTGTTGGCAATTCATAATATATGTGTGTATATATAAATAAAAAATTTTAAATAATCAAAATTTGATGATAGAATAAAATATAATTTTTTTATCAACAATGATTGAGACCCCCAATTTTAGAGATCCTCATAACTCCCAAAATGATCTAAACTACTCGTGTGAGAGAGATAGAAGGAATATATATATATATATAAGTGATCTAGATCATTTTGGAAATCATGAAGCTCCCCAAATTTGAGAGCCTCAATCATTTTTGTTTTTTTTATATAGAGTGTGACTCATCAAATGTGAACATCTTACTTCATATAAAAGATTTGTAATTATTTACATAAAAGAATTATATATAATATGAGAGAGTTATATCTAATTCTATAATTAACTATTTAGATAAAAATTAAGAATAACTTCATATCCTCGATGGAAAGCCTTTTTTTTCTGTACAGTTTATGAAATGCTATACAAAAACATATTTGTAATTTATTTTAAATCTTTCAAACTAATAATCTAAAAAATTATAATTACAAAAACTAATTTATAAGGGATAGAAGCCATGGTCTCGCTTACAACTAAGGATGGGTTAATTTTATGATTTAAAATACATAAATATTAATAAAAAAATTATAGATAATATAGTGATTTGTAATTAATGAAAATTAAAATATGCAAATATGAGAAATAAATGATTAAAAATGAATATTAAATTTAATATTTTAAGTTTTAATTTTATTATATTAAAAAAATTAATTATATAGATAAATATATTTAATAAATGTAAACAGGATAGAAGAAGCGCAATTCATTCTCGTTTCCCTTACTCATTAGGGCGGTGTGGAGTGGGACAGCGAAAGATGCTGGGAGCGGAATGGGTGAGGAAGATTAGGTCATTAATTGGAGTGGATTGCTTTAAAAGCTTATAATGACTCAGAGCACTTTCATAATTTTATTTCCAAAAATATTTTTTAAAAACAGAAACAAAAACAAAAACAAAGCTAGATTAATGGTGTGACCATTAGACAATAGGGTGTTCTGAGAAGATGGTAAAAGATTAATTTTTGACTTTTTATTAAGTTTTTTGGCTTTTTTAAAAAGTGATTTAAAAGTTGATAAAAAGCTGCTTTTGGCTTTTTTGGTTAACATTTATTTACAATGTCACATCATAATAAAATGACCAAACTATCGCACCCAATTTAAAAAATTTACATTTTCACCCATCTATAATCCTAAATAATATAAAAGGTATAATTGTAATTTTATACGTAACTTTTTTTCACCTTACCAAATGACTTTTTGCTAATGTAGCTTTTTTGAAACCAAGCTACAAACGCAGTTTTTTAGCATGTTGCCAAAAGATCACAATCTGTTTAATCAACAATTTTTCTTCAAAAATCAATCACATCAGGTCTCCTAAAGCAACTCCCTATTATAAGAAATTTTACAGTTGCTCCCCAAATGTAGGGAACAACTATTTACCCCCCAAAAATATGAAATTAATTTTCACTCAACCGTTATTGGTTCTTGAGCATCTCTATCTCCAAAAATATAAAATATAAAATAATTAAAAATAATATTTTATTAGAATAGAGAAAGAATATAGAATTTATTGGGAGAAGTAAATGAAAAAGTGATTCTTAAAATAGAAAATGAATTTTTTAATAATATTTTAGGATAAAATATAAGTAAACTAGAATGTTCTTAATTTGTTAATTTTCTATCTAGAATAATGTATTGCTTAATGACGGGTCAAAGGTTCCCTAATATTATTTTTTTAAAAATTATAATTTAATTTGATGGTAGGTGAGTCGTGTCTATGTTGATTTTTGCTCATCATGTAGTTGCTTTCGTAACCATCAAATGAAAAAATGTGGTTGCTTTCTTAATTATTAGTAATTCCACTTACGATTGGGTTTTATAGTAAAATAAAATGTAAAACATTCTCATGTGATCAAAGTATTGTAGGCCAATCATTATCATATTGCTTCAACTTTCATGTTATCTCGAATCAAAAATAAAATTAAAAAAAAAATGACAAAAGCAAAAACACTTTATATTATCTAGGACACAACCCAAATTGTTGACTTTTTTCCCCTCGTCATTCTATACGTCCAAAGGAATTTTTAAGAGAAAAAAATTGCAACATTCTACTATAATTTATTTTTTTTTTAATTAAAACTAGTTTGGTGACAAAAAAATATTTATAATAAACTGCACTAAACAAATGTACAGTTGCTAAAAACAACAAAACTTTACATGCAATTTGTAGCAAGCTCTATACTTGCAATTAGCAATAAGCCTTATTATTTAATTATAGTGTTTCTAGTTTCCATGTAGCTATGTCAACTATTACTATTTGCTTTTCTTAATTTTATATTGCCAATTAAACATAAAGTGGCCATGCAATTCAAAGTAAACGTTTTACCTTGTGTCAATACCATCATCATATCCTTGGAAAATAGTTTTTATTGCCACTTGCTTACACTATAATTATTGCTTAAATTATCATGATTAGTATTTGGATCCCAAAATCATTGAGGGAAAGAAAAGAAAAAAGAAAATAAAATTACTTAAAGATTCTTATTTTCTTATAAAAAACTAAATAAAAATAGATTTTTAATAAATATATATTCATTTTCTTATGATTTATCTAAGCCAACTAAAAAAAGGTAAATTACACTAGCATCCCTTGAAATTTAGAAAAACTACAATTAATCTCTCCAAATTTAGCATAATTATATTAGGCTCTACTAAGTTTTTGTTTTACATAACGCTTGACTCAATATTCATAAGTAATTTGTTATTCATATGAATCAAAAAATGATGTTACCATATTTTTTACACTAAAACTTATATTTTAGTTTGTTTGTACTTGCGTTCACATCATTTATATTTGTTTCAACCTCTTTGGCTTTACTTAAAGGGGAGTCAATATAATTATGTCAGAACAGTAAGACTTCTTGTATTTTTTTCAAACTTCACACGAGGTCAATGAAATTTACTCAATTTTTTTTCTTAGCTTTATGCCAAAACTGTTGATATACTGTAATTTTTTCAAATATTAGTGAAATTTACCTAATGTTTTTTTAGCTTATATTCATTTTCATCCCTTTATTTTATTTTTCTTTCACAAATTTGTATACAAATTTAAAAAAAGAAAAAGAAAATAGTGCAAAATTTGCAAGAAATCAAAAGACCAAAATGGAGATATGCATCTTCAAAATTTAGAGAAAATACAAAATACTCTATAAGTGTAGACACCCCATTTTTGACCGCCCTTAAGACTTGAGTGCCTAAGGTTGATCACTCGATGATGAAAGTTATGTTGTACAATCGCTCAATTTCTTCAGTAAGAAAAGCTTCTAAATCCCAACCTTACACCCTATTTTGGACCAACCCTCTCTTTCAAAGTATTTTTGAAAACATTTTTACGATATTCTGAGACTCGCATTTCGTTTAAAAAATTGCACTTTTCAGTAAACCAAGCAAGGACAAAGTGGAAATAAATGAAAGAGAGGTGAAATCTTTGAAAAAAAATTTAAACCTCTTATTTATAGGTTTGGAGTTGAAGAAAATTGGAAGAGAGAAAAGAAAACTAGTTGGAGAAGAAGTTGGGCTTGAAATTATTAAGAGAGAACTGAGCAGTCTCACTAAATCAGGCCTATTCTTTTGTACACTTAGACTTTAGTTATGACGCCACCACCATTGGAAAGTGGACTTCCGGGGCTTCATTTAAGACTCAAGAATCTCCTAAAGCCGAGTCCGGATGAGGGAGATATAGTTGTTTGAAGTTAGGCATCAATCTGATTAAGACCAAAACTAAGCAACTTTCACTAAAATAGGCATATCTCTTTGCACACTTAGAATTTATATATGAGGCTACCACCATTAGAAAGTAGGCTTCTGGGGCTTCAATTTAGACTCAAGAATGACCTGAAAAAGAGTTCGGATGAAGGAGATATGCCCATTTGAAGTTGGGCTTGGAAGCAGATCTTTGATGGACGGCAGGTGGCTGGCAAATGGCCGGCCGGCCACCATTGATGGCCGGCAATTCACACTTCTAGCCTATCAGCCACTGGTGAAAAACCTAGATATTTTTGGCTAACTGTCCCCCAAAAGTTCCAGTTGTTCCAAGCTTGATATTTTTTACCTGATGGGCTATTTGTCTATATAAAGGGGACCTTCCTTTATGGTTTAAGGTTGAAAAAAATTCCAAAAGTTCCAAAACTTGAAATTCTCTCTTTATCTCTATCTTGCAACCTACACACCCTCTCTCTACACTTCTTAAACCAATATTGGAGCTCTCCTTGCTGAGATTATTGAGTCCAAATTTCAGCCCTTGATAATGAGAACTTGTTGGTTTGTGAACAAAAGTGTTATTCCTCTTCAAGAGGTATAATTTTGAGCATCTTTGCACTACTCCTTTTCTATCTTTTCTTGCTGATTTTGAAGTGTTTTTGGACTGTTTTTATGGGCTGAAACTTATGGTTTAAGGCTATTAAAAGTAGAAGGGTTAATCACCATTTTTTGAACCTTGTTCTTTAAGCCTTTACACTTGTGTTTCCCATCTCCTCATCAAATTTTTTTGATCTTTTTACTACTGATTTTCAGAGATTTTCAAAGGCTAAAAAAGTGATTTTGAAGTCCCAAAAATTGAGGGGTTAGCCACCCCTCCTTTGGCTTCTTTACTAACTTAAATTGCTCAATGTTTTAACTTATTATTTTAGCTACTTTTGTATTCATTCCAGCACATTTTTGTACTATTTTTGGGCTGTATAAAATTTGTATTTTTGGACTAAAACTTGTGGTTTAAGGCCAATAAAGATTGAGGGGTGGTTCACCCTTCTTTACACCTTACTTTCAAAGCCTTTACCCTTGTGTTTCCTACCTTTACACTATCTTTTTTTGAGCTTTTAAATATTAATTTTTAGAGTTATTTCAATGGCCAAAATCATGTTTTGAAGTCCAAAATTAAAGGGGTTAGCCTCCCCTCCTTGTATATTGCTTACTAGCCTAGTGTTGGAAAAAGGTTTTATATAAGCATATTTTTTATCCCAATTTTTTGGTGGACCCCAAACGTCTTTTGGGGTGGGTCCGTAGAGGTGAAGTGTTCCTTGCCGCGTGACGAGTCACACGGTGAAGACAAAACGTCAAAACCATTTATGAATGAATGGGAAATTGACGTCGTTTTCGGGTCTAACATTAATTTTTTAGATAAAATTCATTTGAATTTTTTCAATAAAAAATTATTGTGGGAATTGAATTTAATTCTAAATTCAAATTTTGGGTTTCTAAGTGGTTTCTTAAATTTTGTAATTGTGAGAATTTAATTTAATTCTAAATTCAAATTTTAGGTTCCTGAAAAGTTTCCTAAAGTTTGTACCTCATCATTTATTTATTTATTTAACTATTTCAATAGTTTAATATATATATTTAATTAGTTTAATATATATATATATATTTGAAATAGTTTGAATAAATTAATAAAAGTTCTACAGATTATAGTTGTTGACTAATGGTCAAACTTTTCAAAGTTGTTTGAACATTGGTTTTCCTTGTGCCGTTGGTCAGACAATTGTTTGGCACCTTTTCACTTATTTGAAGCACCTTTTCGGGTCTAATTTGTTGCCTATATATATATAGATACGTTTCCAGCAGTTGAAAAACATTCCGAGATTCAGTCTGTTTCTATCTCATTGCTGTCCTATTTTCTTTTACTGCATTATTTCTACATTTTAGATTTAAGAATAAATATTCAGAGAGTTAGAACATAGATTTGGTTCGCCGAACAAATTTATTTGAAGTACTTCTATAAATTTGTGAAGATCATTGTATCTTGGGAGATAGACGCCATTCAACCGTAAGGACCATAGCGAGGCAAATCTGTCTTAAGGACAGAGTGTCACACACTCGACTTGGTCTTGAATTATTTTTCCGGTTCGATAAATAAATCTGGTATGTTATTTATTTATTTTGTTTGAATATTTCAGTTTATTTTATTTACACAGAAAATTGTTCCAACAATCTTAAGACAGACTCGAATTATTCTGTTCACAGAATTTTTCGTTTGTTTCCTTTTTTTATTCTTTGTAAATAATTTCGAAAGAAAATTATTTTCTGTGAATTTACAAAATAATATTCTGGTTGGAAAAATAAATAGTGATTATATGTTATTTGACAGATAGTAGTAATATACTGTCTCTTTTCTTTGACAACAACTAGTAGTACGATATTGGTGTCATTAACAATTCAGAATATATTTTTGTGAAATTTTTTCAGAAATTAATTTTGGGTTTTAGAAATTATTTTCTGTGTTTTCATTAATTAAAATTCTGTTTTCAGTATTTTAATTTTTGGAGTGTAACAAGAGATTTAAATTTCTGTGTGAAATTATTTTGGTTAAATAAAATTTTATTTCCAAATTAATTGAAAAATAAAAGTTATATTTTTATTTCTTTTATTTTACAGAATTTAATTTCTTGTGTGGAATTAATTTGGTTAAATAAAATTTAATTTTATTTCCAAATTAATTGAAAAAAAAAATTATATTCTTATTTCTTTTATTTTACAGAATTTTATTTTCTGTGTGGAATTATTTTGGTTAAATAAAATTTTATTTTATTTCCAAATTAATTGAAAAATAAAAGTTACATTCTTGTTTCTTTTATTTTTACAGAATTTAATTCTGTGCATTTGGTTTAATTTTCTGTGTAATGTAAATTCTAATTATAATTTTGTTTTATAAATTAGAATTGATGGCTACTGAAACAAATGCCCAAACAAGTACTACTATGGTGGCTGCGATTGCACCAACCCCCTCTCCTGTAATGACAGTACCGGTAAATCACGGTGAAAAGCCAGAGAAGTTCTCAGGAACTGACTTTAAAAGATGGCAACAGAAAATGTTGTTCTATCTTACAACTCTAAACCTGGGTCGTTTTCTCCGTGAAGATGCTCCTATCCTGAAAGAGGATGAAACCGACCGGCAAGTGGTTGCTGCGGTTGATGCTTGGAAACATGCCGATTTCCTTTGCCAAAATTACGTCTTGAATGGACTTGACAACACATTATATAACGTCTACAGTCCAATTAAGACAGCAAAGGAACTTTGGGAATCGTTGGAGAAAAAGTACAAAACAGAAGATGCCGGCTCAAAGAAATTTGTAGTTGGTAGATTCTTGAATTTTGTAATGGTTGATTCAAAACCTGTGATCAGCCAAGCTCAAGATTTCCAACTCATTCTGCATGACATTCACACAGAAGGCATGTCTCTCAGTGAATCCTTCCAAGTTGCAGCCTTAATTGAAAAATTACCCAAAGGCTGGAAGGAATTCAAGAACTACCTTAAACACATGCGCAAAGAAATTTCTATGGATGAGTTAATTGTACGTTTAAGGATTGAGGAGGACAACCGCAATTCTAAAAAGTGGGCTGGTAAGAATCCTATGGAGTCTAAGGCAAATATAGTGGAACATGCTTCCAAAACCAAGAAACATAAGTCTTCTGGAGAAAGTTCATCACAAGGCTCTAAAGGGGGAGATAATAAAAAGTACAAGTTTAATGGCAAATGTTACATCTATGACAAAGAGGGACATCGGGCCAAAGATTGCCGTAGCAAAGGCAAAAGTAAGAAAAGAACAAGCAAGAAGCCTGCTCAAGCCCATATGACCAAAGTGGATAAAATTTCCAATGGTGTCGATGACATCAATTTTTCTGCAGTTGTTTCCGAGACAAATCTTGTCGGAAATCCTAAAGAATGGTGGGTGGACACTGGTGCTACTCGTCATATTTGTGCCGACAAAAAGATGTTCACATCTTACTCTACAGTGGACAATGGTGAACAACTTTTTATGGGCAACTCCTCAACTTCCAAAGTTGAAGGACAAGGAAAGATTGTTCTCAAGATGACATCCGGAAAGGAACTCACTCTCAACAATGTCTTTGCATGTCTGGGACATTCGCAAGAATCTTGTTTCTGGATCTTTGTTGAGTAAGAATGGGTTTAGGCTAGTATTTGAGAGTGATAAGTTTGTACTTACTAAGAATGGGATGTATGTAGGAAAAGGTTACATGTCTGATGGCCTTTTCAAGTTAAATGTAATGACTGTTGTACCCTCTGTTATTAATAATACTACATCTTCTTCTTACTTGCTTGAGTCTTCAAATTTATGGCATGGTAGACTAGGACATGTTAATTATGGATCTTTGCGTAGATTAATTAAAATGGAATGTTTACCTAAATTTGACATTGATTCAAATCATAAATGTGAAATTTGTGTTGAGGCAAAATTATCTAAAACTCCTTTTCATTCAATTGAAATAAGTACGGAACCACTTGAATTAATTCATAGTGACATTTGTAATTTTAAATCAATTCAAACCAGAGATGAAAAAAAGTATGTAATCACTTTTATAGATGACTATACTAGATATAGTTATATTTATTTAATTCGAACTAAGGATGAAGCTTTGGAAACTTTCATTCAATATAAGAATGAAGTTGAAAATCAACTTGGTAAGAAAATCAAGAAACTTAGAAGTGATAGAGGTGGTGAATATGAATCACCTTTTGGTGAATTTTGTAAAGAACATGGAATAATTCATCAAACCACCGCTCCTTACTCACCTCAGCAAAATGGAATTGCTGAAAGGAAAAATAGGACTTTAAAAGAAATGATGAATGCCATGTTAATCAGTTTTGGATTACCTCAGAACTTGTGGGGGGAAGCAATACTTTTTGCTAATTATATTTTAAATAAAATACCCCGAAAGAAAGTAAATCAAACACCTTATGAATTGTGGCATGGAAGAGTACCATCCTACAAATACTTAAAAGTGTGGGGGTGTTTGGCTAAAGTGGCTATTCCTAGTTCTAAAAAGACTAAGATAGGTCCTAAGACCATTGATTGCATTTTCATTGGTTATGCTAAGAATAGTAGTGCATATCGGTTTTTGATTCATAAAATCAGAACATACCGAAATGCATGTAAATACTATTATTGAGTCAAGGAATGCATCATTCTTTGAACATGTATTTCCAAAGAAGACTGGACAAGAGACTAGTAATAATAAAAGATCTCATGATGTCATTACTAGTCAGGATCAAGAACATGATCAAGAACAAGAGTTAGATCAAAATGAGGAAGAGGAACCTAGGCGTAGTAAACGTGCTAGAACCTCAAAATCATTTGGTCCAGATTTTCTAACATATTTGTTAGAAAATGAGCCTTTAACCTTTAAAGAGGCTATGTCCAGTCCTGAAGCTCCTTTATGGAAAGAAGCTGTCAACAGTGAAGTTGAATTCATCTTGCAAAATCACACTTGGGAATTAGTGGACTTGCTACCAGATTGTAAACCTCTTGGGTACAAGTGGATTTTCAAAAGAAAATTGAAAGCAGATGGATCAATCGACAAATACAAGGCAAGACTTGTAGTCAAAGGTTTTAGACAGAAAGAAGGTTTAGATTACTTTGACACATACTCACCGGTTACAAGAATAACATCCATTAGAATGCTAATTGCCATAGCATCTCTATACAATCTAGAAATTCATCAAATGGATGTTAAAACCGCTTTCTTAAATGGTGAGTTAAATGAAGAAATTTACATGGAACAACCAGAAGGGTTTTCTGTTCCAGGGAAAGAAAAGAAAGTGTGTAAATTGGTTAAATCATTATATGGTTTAAAACAAGCGCCAAAGCAATGGCATGAGAAATTTGACAAGGCAATGATGTCAAATGGATTTAAAATTAATGAGTGTGACAAATGTGTTTACATTAAAAACACAGATAAAGGTTATGTCATTGTATGTCTATATGTAGATGATATGCTCATCATAGGTAGTAATCATGTTATGATTAAAACTACCAAGAAAATGTTGAATAAACATTTTGACATGAAGGATATGGGCATTGCTGATGTAATTCTTGGTATGAAAATTACCAAAACATCAGAATGTTATACATTGTCACAATCTCATTACATTGAGAAAATACTTGACAAATTCAAAGAAAGATGATGATCATCTTGCTAGAACTCTAGAGATGTTAATTTGTATCTTGCTAAGAATGTACAGGAAAGTATTTCTCAATTAGAGTATGCCCAAATTATTGGAAGCTTAATGTACTTGATGAACTGCACTCGCCCAGATATAGCTTATGCAGTAAGTAAATTAAGTAGATATACAAGTAATCCGGGAGTAGAACACTGGAAAGCAATTATAAGGGTTCTAAGATATCTCCGATTCACTCGTAACATTGGGCTGAATTATACTAGATATCCAGCAGTACTTGAAGGATACTGTGATGCAAATTGGATATCGGATACTAAAGACTCGAAGTCCACCAGTGGGTATGTCTTTACTCTTGGTGGGGCGGCTGTATCTTGGAAATCTTCCAAACAGACTTGCATTGCTAGGTCTACTATGGAATCAGAATTCATAGCCTTAGACAAAGCTGGAGAAGAGGCAGAATGGCTTCGCCACTTCCTTGAAGATATTCCAATTTGGCCAAAACCGATGCCTACTATATGCATACATTGCGATAGTCAATCAGCTATAGGTAGAGCACAGAGTCATATGTATAACGGTAAGTCACAACACATTCGTCGTCGACATAACACCGTAAGACAACTACTCTTTAATGGAATTATTTCCATAGAATATGTTAAGTCTAAAGACAACATAGCGGATCCACTAACCAAAGGGTTAGCAAGAGAGTTAGTTGAGAATTCATCGAGGGGAATGGGACTAAAGCCTATTAAATAAGAGTTACCACAACGGCAACCCAACCTAGTTGACTGGAGATCCCAAGATCTAGGTTCAAAGGGACAACCGAGTTGTGATTGACTCAGAAGGATCACTGGGGAGTCTAACTCCTACCCATTTCTATGATGAAATAGTGATGTCTGCAGCGTTTTAGGTTAAGTAATACTTTTAATGATTCTTATATCTAGGTATACCTAGTGGAGTATGGCAGGATACTCTTCATAAGAATTACCTATGTGAGTGTGAACTGGGCCGGTTCTGTGAGATTTGTGAAGGGCTACAATTCTCTAGAGCACTCATGAAGACCAGGTTGTTCAGGGCCAAAATGAACACAATAGTGAGAACTAAACTGTGTCTGGAAATATACTGTGTGAGTTCTATTGTCTTGGTTTACACAAACGGCTGAACAGTTCAAGACATCATGTTCACTGATTAGCTAGTAAATCCGATAGTGTCTCACAAGGGAAGGTTCAAAGCCAAAAGCTACCTATCCTTTGCAGAATATTTCCAATTTCTAAACTCTCTGATTAGATCATGTTGATTGCATTTTCTCTCCGTCAAATTCCATTCATGTGGGGGATTGTTGGAAAAAGGTTTTATATAGGCATATTTTTTAGCCCAATTTTTGGGTGGACCCCAAACGTCTTTTGGGGTGGGTCCGTAGAGGTGAAGTGTTCCTTGCCGCGTGGCGAGTCACACGGTGAAGACGAAACGTCAAAACCATTTATGAGTGAATGGGAAATTGACGTCGTTTTCGGGTCTAACATTAATTTTTTAGATAAAATTCATTTGAATTTTTTCAATAAAAAATTATTGTGGGAATTGAATTTAATTCTAAATTCAAATTTTGGGTTTCTAAGTGGTTTCTTAAATTTTGTAATTGTGAGAATTTAATTTAATTCTAAATTCAAATTTTAGGTTCCTGAAAAGTTTCCTAAAGTTTGTACCTCATCATTTATTTATTTATTTAACTATTTCAATAGTTTAATATATATATTTAATTAGTTTAATATATATATATATTTGAAATAGTTTGAATAAATTAATAAAAGTTCTACAGATTATAGTTGTTGACTAATGGTCAAACTTTTCAAAGTTGTTTGAACATTGGTTTTCCTTGTGCCGTTATTAGGACAATTGTTTGGCACCTTTTCACTTATTTGAAGCACCTTTTCGGGTCTAATTTGTTGCCTATATATATATAGATACGTTTCCAGCAGTTGAAAAACATTCCGAGATTCAGTCTGTTTCTATCTTATTGCTGTCCTATTTTCTTTTACTGCATTATTTCTACATTTTAGATTTAAGAATAAATATTCAGAGAGTTAGAACATAGGTTTGGTTCGCCGAACAAATTTATTTGAAGTGCTTCTATAAATTTGTGAAGATCATTGTATCCTGGGAGATAGACGCCATTCAACCGTAAGCACCGTAGCGGGGCAAATCTGTCTTAAGGACAGAGTGTCACACACTCGATTTGGTCTTGAATTATTTTTCCGGTTCGATAAATAAATCTGGTATGTTATTTATTTATTTTGTTTGAATATTTCAGTTTATTTTATTTACACAGAAAATTGTTCCAACACCTAGTTTGTGCCATGTTTTAGCATGTTAATCGAGCCTTTTTTAGCTCAATTCCAGCATATTTTAGGACTGTATTAGACCTGTTTTAGCACTGTTTTGGGCTGTTAGTTGCATTTGAGCTTTGTTTTGTATACTTATAGTGTAATTGTCCTCATAAGCTTGGTGTTTTAGGCCTTATACACTATCTCATTTGAGTTGATAGCATTTATTTATGCTTTTCTCACTTATTTTCAGCACTAATAATCTCTGCAACCTCCTTCCTTTCTTGGCCTTTGTTTTGCTTTGAGAGTTGTTTCAAGCATCTTGTTCTTTTAAGCATGAGATTGAGGTTGTCATGCTTAATGGTTTAATCCCTTTTAACGGTTCATTATCAACAGCATGACATCTCTTTCATGTCTTAAGTTAACTCTTGGTTTGGTACTTCACTCTATTAGACGACTTAAATTCATTATTGGACTTAATGAATTAAAGGATAATTGGTAATTTAAAATGGAGTAATTAAAATTGGGACTAAAACGGTGCAAGATAATAATTTGGTTATGTTCAATCGAACGTTAATTGAACACATGGAAACTTAAACCATTTCATACTTATTAGTGATGAAATGATTCAAGGTTCCAAGGTGACCACTTATCTCGATCATTCATGAAAGGGGGGAGGTTTGTGTCTTATTTTGCATTTATTAAACTTGCACACTTAGTTTCATAAGCCATCATGCAATGAAATTATATCCATTGATGGTTTGTGACCCGAACTCACTACTCCTTTGATTTGCTCATGAAAAGGAGGGGTAAGTTGTGCAAACAAACATTTGAAATACCCTGTACATGCTCCGTTTGTCCGTTGTTGCAGCAAGGAGAATTAGGCAGTAGTGGCTGGCAAACCACCTTTGATGGCCGGCCGGCCATCACTGGTGGCCGGTAACCTTCATAACTGGCCAGCCAACCACTGATGCAAAATTCAACTGCATGTTTGTAAGGCAGAGCAAAGTTATTCGGGAAGTGGGCAACAGTGTATGTGTTCTATTGTACAATAGAGGCTCTCCGGAAACAAAACGGTGGTCTTTTCGGGTGGAAACCGAGCATGTGCATGAACATCCATCGTTTCCCAAGGCATAATATTTAGATTGTTTAGATTACTTAATTATTTTAATTGCACTTGTGTTGTAATTATTTAATTAGTTAAAGTAGTTAACTAGTTGTGTTGTAATAATTAACTAGCTAGTTAGTTAATTAATTTGTTGTAATAATTAGTTAAGTAGCTTAGCTAGTTTATTTATTTCGATTTGTAATAGTTAGCTTAATTAGCTTTAGCTTTAATTAGTTAGCTAGTTCGTTCATTTGGACTCTCCTTCGTGAGAGCGCAATGTTGTAATAATGTGTATGTCTTTCAATCCCATATCTTGCTCCTTTTTAGGGACATCATGTTTTGTTTAGCATACTCCATATTTACATCCACTTGTATTGCATGCACCAAGGCTCGGTTCATCATTCTAACCGCATTGTTAGTTTAATACTTTTTTGAATACGTGCTTAGACCACATGCTATCAAATTGATTCATATGCCATATTAGTAGTCAAGCCTAATAATTGCATATCGCATGTGTTGCATTAGTCATATTGCATAGTTAGGATCATGCATCTTTCTAACTAGTTTCTGTTTTGGCTTGGAGTATTAGGTAAGCTTTTACTCACTTTAGTATATCGCATGCGTGTGATTGTTGCCATATTTAGCATCCTTGCCATGAAACTAATTGCTTGAATGATAAACTGCTTGAATGCCTATGGATGAAGGCTCATTGCTTGAATTAGAAATAATTTGAGTAAATGTTTATATGCGATTACTTTTTTAAGTGGTATATATTTCGAAACAACTTTCAAAACAAACATGACTCAAGTATTCCAATTTTTGCGAGATAGTCTATACTTGTGTGTATGCACATCACATAGTAATGCTAGCCTAATAAACCAGAACAAGAGTATATAATGTACATAAGATTTATATCATGATTAGTAGAGGCCGATTTTTGATCGGGCAAGCGGGGGTGCTCAAATGTATTCATGACCTTCCCCTCTCGTACCTAAATTCTCAAGCCGTGACAATATTGGTGATGATGGACACACGGCCTTTAGCACGAGTCATGAGTTTCCAAAATTTTTTCAAATAAAATATTTAGGTGGCAACTCTGTATCTGGCAAAATAGTCCATTTTTGGCAATTTAATTCAAAATCAATTTTTCAAAAGATTTGCCGGAGTTGGACTCTTTAGTGTTTATCATTTTCACATTGTACTTATGAGATTAGATTCAGAACCACGAAGGTCTGAACTGTAGGGCTTATTTTGAACTTCTGAAAGGGGGCGTGAAAAAGCTGAGCTACAATAAGTTTGATATAATAATATTTTAAAAATTAATAAATTAAAGTGACCGGAAATAATGTAAATCGGTGTGTACATAGAAGAATAATAAACAAGTGTAAAATCTAATCTTAAATAAAAGTGATCACAACATAATTTTTCTAATCTATACGATTAATAAATTATTGATGAAAATAACACCATATATTATATAATAAATTATTAAACTTTGTGTATTTTTCTTTTAATTTTAAATGAATCAGTGTAATTTACCAGCAAATAAGCTATGTAATATTTATTATTTTGGGACCAGGCGAGAAGAAATCATTGAATTGTTCTTATGCAATGGCGGAGCCAGAAAATTAGATTAGAGGAGGCATTTATTAATTATAATTTTTTATTTTAAAAAAATCATAAGCAATATTAAGATAATCTTAATTTTATAAGATAAATTTAAACATAAAAAAATTACATATTCATTATTAATAAGAATAAATCAAAATTCTATAATAGTGTGGGATGATGATGACAGAAAAATATTAAAGAGATGACATTGCTTATAAATGATGTGTTCTGGATGAAAATTATTAAATAGTCTAGAGTACCATATGGCCTTACCTACATGATGCTCAAAGCATAGAAAATCACAAATCACACTAAGTGGTATGTCAACTACTTGAAAATAATGAGTTCATTATATCCAATCTATAATATTTTTTGCTACACTATTGATTCAAAGTACTATATAAATAATACCACATAGTGTTCCTAAAGTATCAAATAATTACTTGTTGTGAACAATATAATAAATTCTTAAACAAAGAACATGTGTAAGAAAAAAAAAAGAGAATACATTGTATACATGGCAATAAAAAAAATTCAAAATTGAGAAGACACGTGACCCTCCTGGCCCTATGTTGCTTCCTCCCCTCTTCATACGCATTATGGAGTATGAATGCTTATTTTCCAACTCGTTCATAACATGAATAATTTTTTCCTAAAATTAGAATAAAGTATACCTAAATTTTATTTTGTTTTTTAATAGCAATAATGAAGTCTTTTGATTATAATTCGTGTTTGAACCGTAACATGTCATTCCCAATTTGAAATTTTTGTTAAAATTAAAACCTGAGGGACAAAAGCATAATTGAAGTAAAAGTTAACGAATAACAAGTGGAGAGTTTTTATTTGCACAACAAGTTTTTTCTTAGTTCACACCATTTTGTCTGTTCGAATATCAATTATAAAAAAAAATAAAAAAAAAGAGTATGAATTGTGATAGTCACATCATGAATTATTATTTTTTAATTAATGTCCAAATAAAAATAATGTGGAAGTGAAAATTTTTTGTAGTGTGCAAATAAAATCTTCATAACAAGGATAGGTTTTTTTTTTGTTTTTTGTTTTTTTGATTAGTAAAAAATCTATTAAGAAAAGCCAAACAGCACTTACAAAGACCAAAGTAAAGATATTAAAACAAGTACAAAGGAGAAAAAAATATATGAAAATATTCAGATGCACAACTCGTGCTTGTGCTCGTATTGCGAAGCAGAGCCGATTGTAAGAGTTTGACAATAGAGCATGTCTCAGATAAAACATATGTTTCAACCACAGAGTGGATAAGCTACAACCATAGCATCGATGGATCCAAGAAAACACAATCAAAAAAATCAAAGGGAAAACAGAAAAGGAAAACTATGACTTTAGACCCAATCGACCAGATTTGTGGAAATGTGGAGTCGACAACAGCGTGAGTCAACATAAGAGGGACATGGCAGCTCTGGTGGCGGTGTGGTGGTGTCGACGCCAACGAGAGAAGGAGGAAAGAGTTGGCGGATTCGGTAAGGACACGGATGAGGAAGTTGAAGAAGAGAGGAAAGGAGATATATGCCTCACAAGGAGGGAGAATGTGGAAAGACTAAGAGCAGTTTTGGGAACACGATAATAAGTCGCGTCTAACCGTTGAACATGGACGCTAGACGCCGAAAATTTTTGCCAAAATTTATTTGGGATTGTGGTTATAAGCCATAGGTGAAAGTACGGAACTACCCTCATTTTTTTTTTTTTTTTTGTGGAACCAGCAGCTTAGAAATTAGGTAAATGGGTGAAATGTATATTTTGTAGATTGGGTGGGGTATTTTGGTAAGTTTACCTTTAGCCATGCTGATGTGACAATTTAAATAAATATTATCCAAAAATGCCAAAAAGCAACTTTTTACCAACTTTCCAAGTCACCCCTAAGCTTTCAAAGTTTATTGAACCAGAAAGACAAAGAAAAACAGAAGAAAGGGGGTAGATGAGAGAAAAGAGGCGGCCGGAAACCAGAGCCCCTCTCTCTCACCCTAAGTGATGCCTTCATGAGAAGCTCTAGGGGCTCGTTTATTTTGGGTGATAGATAAGAGGATTAGATCACGATAGATATGGAACCTCTGTTTGCAAAATAGGGAAAGAAATTCATAGTCCCTTAGGATTATGATAGGCCTTGGAGGAGGGAATTAGAAGAGGTCTCTAAGAGTTGGGTTTCAAAATCAGTGAGGGTATTACCTTAGAAAAACACTATTTTGCCTATGTTGTGTATTGTGTGTTATGTATTTGTGTGTTTGTTTTTGTTTTTTGTTTTTTGTTTTTGGGGTATTATGTCATTATATATATATATATATTAAAATAATATAGTACAAAATAATATTTATAAAAATATAATTTTTTAATATTAAAATATATTAAAAACACCAAAGGATATTTATGGTATTTCATATAGTTAATCCTCTCACTAAAATATATCACAAACAATCTCCTCACTAACAATCTCCACACTAATAATTATATTACTAACAGTTAGGGATGGGTGGGGGTCAATTGCGGCCATAGAACCTCTAATTCATCATCCGTTTGCCAAATTGATGGATTGAAAAAAATCAATTTGCATCCGTCTACCAATTCGGCAGATATAGATTGAGCGGATTAGCGGATGAATACGAATCAGTTTGACGGTTTAAAATTTTATAAATTTTCGACGTAATTCGACTTGTGCACTTCCTCAAGGAAAAAAAAAAGAAAGTATTATAGTCAATAACTTAAAAAAGGAATTAGGGTGGATGCTGTGCAGGGGTGCACAGCAGCCACTGCTGTGCAGCCAATTGGGCCCTTTTCAGAACTCATTTTGATAATCCGAACCGTTCACATTTTAGAATACATCAAGTAGAACATGCTTGTAAAAAATCAAGTTAATCGGATATCGTTTACCCATTCATCCAATAACATTTGTATCTACAAAAATAAATAACAATTGTAATTTAAAATATTAAAATGAATATAAATGTCAGTGGATGAATGGGTAAACGATATCCGATTAATTTGATTTTTTACAGGTATGTTCTACTTGATGTATTCTAAAATGTGAGCGGTTTGGATTATTAAAATGAGTCTCGAAAAGGGCCCAATTAGCTGCATAGCAGTGGCTACTGTGCACCTCGCACAGCAGCCACCTTAATTCACTTAAAAAAGTATTACAAACACTGCATGCCTCATCTAAAGAAAGAAAGTTTAAAATTTTAGAATATTATAATCACTGCATGTCTCATCCACATATTATAATCATAGCATGCCTCATCCACATAAAGTATTACAATTTGTGGTTCTTAAAATATAAAAATAGTTCAAACCATGAAAACCATAGACAGAGCAGTAGTAGAGATTATATGCTTCTGTATTGTTATATCTATATCTGTTTTTGAAAACAAAAACCAATCAGCATATATCATCTTTTTTATTTATTATTGTTAGAGTTAGATTTTAAAATTAAAAAATATTGATAAATAATACACTTATTTTTTTCAATTCAAAAAATATATTCAAGTTGAAAACTCTTTTTCAACAGAATATTTAAATTTTTTTTCAATTGAAAACACAAATAGAATATCTAAACAAATTGAAAATACAAAATCTTACAAATTACTAAGGGTGTTCGCGGTTTGGTGGTTCGGTTGCAGCCAAATGAACCTCAAATCCGCTATCTGTCCAAAACTAAACGGATTGAAAAAAATTAATCCGCAACCACCTGCTCGTCATTACATATCCGTCCAAAATGTGACGAATTGATTCGGTTTAGTCAATTTGAGTGGATCAATATATTTGTTGCTTACCTCTATGTAAACCATAAACCATAATAACGCAGCGGATAAAATATCAGAATCATACTTTTTAGAGAAGAACCTCGTGGGTAAATCGCGTGCTTCTAGAATCTGATCAATCAACCTAGCAGTGGAGTGATACTACAAAATGAGTATCACCCACACAAGTCACAGTGCAGAGGCTTGATCGTTGTTTTAATAGGAGAGAGTCAGAAAGAGAGAGTTTGGAAAAAAAAAGGTTATGGGTATAAACCACATAACGTTTATCTGATATATGCATTTGATCTATTAAATATATTATATATAAAATATATAATCAGATATAACAACCAATATCTATCTATCCATCTATCCATATCTATTGATATGATAGATATAGATATCCTGAATGGTTATCCAAATAAGTTTTGAATTCAAATTCAAACTTACATGGATAAGGTTCAAAAGGTTCAAAGGGTCATGTCACATGGGCGCCCAATTTCTAACATCTCCCACTCGCACATGAGTTGGCATGACACTGCCACATCTCTATCTCAATCTCCCTAAAAAAGAACAATCTCATACTAGCCAATACACCGTGCGATTGCTGAGAACACCTGCATGTGGGAGCTTTATACTAGAAACTCAAAATGAGCCAGCATAGAGACATCAACCCAAAAAGAACAGAAATAGTGTCTCATATATCCCAGACCCATCTAATTACACCGGTCCAAAAACATCTCTAATCCCTCAAAAAGAGCATGTTTGACCCTCTCAATTCTTGCAATATATTCACACTCAATTCGCCTCTCATACAGAGCAATGTGAGTTGCCGGCAGTGAATATACAACAGTGGTGTAATACTAGATGATCTTCCTTTTGCCCTCATGCCATTTAGTTTAGGATTGACCGCTTTCCCAGTGATGTCCCTTAAGGCCGAATCATACATGACCTCAGGCAACATACCAAAGTAGTAGAACATCAACCCCTTACCTTATGACATAGTCAAAAGTCACAAAATGGTACATAAATAAAAGTCATATCAATAATGACACGTAAGACTCACACGGTGAGGAAACAGGAATCCATTCTCTCATCTCATTACTCGGTCGCCAAGCACATATAGTATGAATACATGTTACGATGGAGTAACTCTTCCATAAAGAGTGACGTCATACTCGATACACTGTACATATTTTAATCTAGTCACTTCCTAGCGCCTAACCCGAATTCTCTATTTGCTCGCCTTCTAGATGCCAAATGAGATCTCGCATCTAGCTAATCATAACAGGCACAACATGGAAAATGGGTACTAACATCTATGTTTGGTCCTTAACACGACCTCATCTTGGTTGTAACCAAGGCAACATGCATAGTGGATTATTTAAGCCTCTTTTGGCTCCAAATAAAAATAAACCACTAGTCTTATCCTTGCTCGCTCCCAAGCGCCAAGGGCGATTGCTCGTGTGAGTGAGCCAATCTTGCCTGCTGACATCATCATCTGCTAATCATTATGACACAAACCATAATAGTGTCAACATCCCATCATCTCAAAATAAGTGATCGATTTAAAAAAAAAAAAATTGACCACAGCTTGCGCAATTATAGATTCTAAACATAAGCCTTATCAGCACCTCTTGCAATAAGTATATACAACGGAATCCACCATGTGCGCCTCACATGAAGTGATTCAAGATCACTATTCTAGATTCCAAACATAAGCCTGATCAGCACCTCTTGCGATTAGTATATACAACGGAATCCACCATGTACGCCTCACATGAAGTGATTTAAGATCACTACCTCTTGTACAATAACCTCTCTAAAGATATTTTGATAACTAATTTGCGTTCATTCTTAATGCGCCCAACTAGCGTAGATGCGCCCAATTAGCGCATTGAATCTTACAAGGAGCAAATTAATATACTACTAGTAAAGCATTTTATCCACAGTCTAATGAGTAAGGTCAATGTCTAAACAACTCAGTTTGACCATTTACCAAAGATAACACTTATCATGCCGAATACACCCACATAGCGTACTTTAGGCTCCCACAACAAAGAAAAAATCAAGGAATATAGGTCATCTGTTTCTCCCAAAGACAATCTGAGGATTCACTCAATAGCTAAGGCTCTGGCTTTTACCGATAGGTAAGTCAATAGGTTTGCAATTTTGCATCTAGAATCATTCTAGGATATTCCTTATGTAAGTCATCGAAGACAAAATAAGAATTCTCCTAAAATAATCCCTAAGGATCGTACATCCGAGCATATAAATTACATCACCCATGTCCATCATATCTAAAATAGAGGACTGCCCACTCTAGGTGGCGACAACCCTATAAATTCCTGGCTCATAATAACTAAGTAAGGAAAATCTTCTTTTGGACCATTGATCATGCCTCAGTGGTCTTCATCGATCATCGTTGGCCTATCATGGCTTGACAAAATCTAAGAACCACTATTTGGATAACTGTTTTAGGCTGTAAAAGATTTATTGGAACCACTAACCTTTTTGCGCTCCTAACTTTTCACCATAAAAGCAGAAGGTAAATCCCTACGGATCTACTTATCCAATTCTCTAACGAGAAAGCTGGGTCACAATGTCTACAAATCAATGTTCCGAACTTATGTCAATCATAACCTAAGTCAAAATAACCTCACTCCCTAGGAGAAAGTCTTCTCATGGTCTACACTTTCCTCAATAGTGCGACTTTTCGGTATCTAGCGAGCCTTATGCCTCAACAATGACTATCCAAATTACGCATAACTTTAGAACAGTTTCGCTTCATAATGGAAAGTCAACCAAATTATAGAAATGGTTAATCCTCAAAGACTTTGTCTTAAACTGCGCAACATTAATCCACTTTCTAAAAACAGGGGACTAGAGACTTTGGCATTATCCTAGGCTCTTTATCATCTTACGGAGCAATCATGAATGTTTCCCTCTCAATCACCCAGTGATGACGTGAAAAATTTTCACATTCGCTACCACGCAACTAAGAATGTAGAGTATTTTTCTCTAGTGGTAAGTAATCCATTAGTAGGCACATAGCTCCCACTGTCCCTAGGATATTGGAAATTTCTTTCCATTCTCAACTAGGCTACATAAAGCGCTATGCTTAGAATTCTCTATCTTATAGAGTTCTAAAACTCTATTCACGTCACATTTACTAAGAAAACTTTATGTGACTTAGTTACACTACTACAAAGCTGCTTACCTATATGCACATGACCCGGAGGGTTTGCATGACCTCATACAATAATGCGCCACACAACCTTTTGTGTTTACAAGACAGCATACAATAATGCGCTATAGAACTCTAGGTCTTAACTTCGCAATCTTATGAGAAGTAGAATAAAGATAAGCTGCTTAACGGTTACAGATCGCCCATAGATGGCTCTCTGCTAACCCATTACTCAAAATGGAGTGTAAAATCTGATATGGAGGGCACTTAGTTAGGGATATAGGCAACAAACTAATGCAATTCCCAATTGGGAAACATTTTGCACCATTATCCATCTAACATTAACAATACTTAATTCCTTATCTCTACTACACCATTGTGTTATTGAGTATTAGGAATAATCAATTTTCTAAGCATCCATCTCTCTTCACAGAGCTTTCTAAAAAATAACTCAAATAGATACTCGCCACTTTGGTCAAAACTAAAAAGCACAAAAGCTCTTATCTAATTGATCTCGACCTCATATGTACAATGTCAAAAAGCATCTCAAAACTTTTGACTTATGGGAGATCAAATAGTCTTGACTCAGATGCGTATCGTAATCTATAAATATGTCGAGATTAAGGCTTAGCTATCATACCCTCACACACATCTAGTCACAAATATCATAGTGGACTAAATGCGCCAATACATATGACCTTTTATGGCTTTCCTACTTACTTGTACGCAACCATTGCGAACAAAGTTACACATTCACATGAGCGCAGGATGTCATAAGGGAGTGGGCCCGAGAAGGCCTACTCAAACCATCGTGTCATCATCTCATTAATGTGATTAAGTATAAGAAGCCACTGGTTCATGACCAATGTCATAAACTAATTCCAATCATCTTAATGTGTGAGTTCTCGAAGACAAGTTTTAAAGGTTTAGGCCCAACTAGGTAATGACTCACAACTAATTCATATTCACTAAATCATAAAAGGATGTCATGGAGATATCAAGTGCGCCTAAGTCGCAAATTTAACTAGTAAGTGCTAATCCCCTGCACCTTCAAGTCAATTTTATTCTCCATACACTTTACTGCATCTAGTTGAAAGATGACGATACTCCTCTTGCCATCTCTGTTTCTCGCTTCATAGTTACTTGCAATTAATTCTACTATCCACAAGAAGGAGAGAATAAGCTATCAATCTATGATGACTCTGAAGTAACTTAAGCGCGAATTAGGCTAAAGAGTCTAATTCAACACAATGCTCTCACAAGCGATGCGTCAAATTCTTAGAGTCATAACAACCTTGTCAGCCTTGACCTTTTCATTATTATGCTGCAACGTTTGTGCTTAGTGGTAAACGTTATTCAAAAACGTTAGCCTAGCTAAGGAATCATACAAAGAAGCCCCTCCTCATATCTCACACTCAAGTGTGGAAACAGTAAGTGTCCAGACTTAGACAAGTTGGCAATGTTAATAGATTTTGCAGCTTTTAAGCGCTAATCTTTTAACTTCACGTGATATTTCAACGCACACTATTATAGTGCATGAAATTTTGCTCCATTCACTCCCAATTATTGAGTAGAGAGCAAAACACTGCTCATACTGGCTACTCGTCTTACACTTAATAACTAATTTATTTAAGCTCGTATTTCTTGGATGACGTGATTCTTGAATGTTACTTCATCCAATGATGTAACATCATTTACAAGTCAAATTACAAAGTCAATCCGCGCAGCTCAATAGTCCAGATCATATACAGATCTATTGAGGGTTTACTAATTTCATAATTTCAAAACTCGCCAACCAAAACTACGTAGCGTGCCGCTAACCATAGCGCACACATTAGTTTCTATTATGCCAAACAAGGCAACAAAAACACGACGACTTTGAGTCATGTTTCCTTACTTTGGCTCAATTAAGGTTTGACCTAAAGTCTCCAAGACTTTTGCTCATCTAAAGAATAGGATTAAATTGTTCACATTTGAACATCTTTACTAAGTCTAGGTCAACTAATTAACTTCCATAAACTAAGTCAATTTAGAGAGAAATTCGCATTGGGATTAATTTAATTAGCATAATATAATTTTGCCACAAAAATCTAAGTTAAATAGTGACAATATTACACAGGTCGCAAGATCGAAAATCCGCTATGCTCGTAATCATCTCTTGCGCCACAAGTGACAATTATCCAAAATTTAATTTAATTTATGTGCAAAATATTAGTTTTCGGGAGTTAATCTACAAAGATTTCTCTCAACCGAATAACCTCCCACTTATTATGGCATGTCTAAAAGCATGATAAAAAATTCTAATTCCATACAATAGCATCATAATGTAGATTCACAATAAACTCATGCTATGTCACAATTAATAATGGAATTTAAACAAATAACAATTAATCATGCTATTCTCATTACAACATATTAGAAACTCTAGGCAAAAATAACAATATGCTGTATTTAATATTCAAATTATGCCATAACAAAAACTATATCACTTCCGAAATTTTCTGAAATTTTTGGTATTTTTTAGAATTTTAAATAACTAATAAACACAAATAAAATTAGAAATAAATATTCCAGAATCAGGTAAAATGCTATAACTATACCAGTAAATAGTAAACTCTAACAGTAGTCTACAATAAAAAATTCAACCCCATAAAATTAATCATGCAACACCAAATGCATTTTAAACCAGAAATAATGAATTATTATTTCAGGAAAAATATTTTTTATTTTCATAAAATTTTCAAAATTTTACAGAAGACAAAAAATTTAATTCTGAGTCTAACGAAACCAACCATGCTTAAAACAAAGCTATAACGAATTAATTATGACAATTTAACGCGATTCAGAATTTAAAACAGAACAAACAGAGCCTTATGCATCGTGATCCAAGCCCGGCCAAGCGGAGGAAAAAAGCGTGGCTCAAAGACGTGGCTCGACGCGGCGGCTTACGCTGGCTCTGCGTGGCGTGTGTGGCGCGGGCGCGCGCGCCAGCGTTACGAAGCGTGGGCGAATCACGTCTGGCGTGAATGCGCGCCCACGCTCCGCCTTCCAAGGTGTTTTCTAGTTCAATTTTTGTACTGCCGGACTCCATTTTTCACAATAAAAACATTTATCACATTAAAAATAACATTTAATAAACATAAAAATGAAGACATCTTCCTCCTTTATTAATATTCATGCATATATCATGTATATATATTTATATAAAAAATATACACATATTTTAATGCATAAAAAATAAACACGAAAATACCCATATTTAATAGCTCTGATACCAATGTAAATCATAAACCATAATAACGCAGCGGATAAAATATCAGAATCATACCTTTTAGAGAAGAACCCCGTGGGAAAATCACGTGCTTTTAGAATCTGATCAATCAACCCAGCAGTGGAGTGATATTACAAAATGAGTATCACCCACACAAGTTACAGAGCAGAGGCTTGATCGTTGTTTTAATGGGAGAGAGTCAGAGAGAGAGAGTTTGGAAAAAAAATGTTATGGGTATAAACCACATAACGTATATCTGATATATGTATCTGATCTATTAAATATATTATATATAAAATATATAATCAGATATAACAACCAATATCTATCTATCCATCTATCCATATCTATTGATATGATAGATATAGATATCCTGAATGGTTATCTAAATAAGTTTTGAATTCAAATTCAAACTTACATGAATAAGGTTCAAAAGGTTCAAATTCAAAAAGTTCAAAGAGTCATGCCACATGGACGTCCAATTTCTAACATCTACTAACAGTCCCACACTACCAATTCTACCTAATTTAACACTGAAAACAAACGTCTTTAAAAGAAATAGAGAGAGGCTCTCTGTTAGAGAGAGACAGAGAGAACCGTAGTTGATTAATATTCCTTGTAACAAATGTAGTTTGCAATATACATTTTTTGTTTGAGTAAATTACATTTGATTTTTTTTTTTTTTGAGTTTGGAACAAATATGGTAAAAAAATTTACAAGTTTGATATAATTATATTAAATTTTCATAAGATTTTAATTCACATAACATTTAATCACATTTTCATCAAGAATTTATTAGTTATATATGTAAAAAATTAAAAAAAAATTGCCAATTATATATTTTATTTTATTTTATTTATTTTTATATCCTTATATCATCTGTATTTTAGTTTCGATTCATTTATTCTTACTAAAATGACTATCAATATAATAATATATATATATATATATATATATTTCAAATCTTAATGAATGTAAATATAATTTGTCATTTTCTTCTTCTAATGTCCTTAAATGTGTTCATGTGGTCTTGTCGAATTTCTAATGGCAATTGATGAGAGGATTTGATTGATATACAACTTGAAATCTTAAAGTTGTATTACAATTAAAAGATGTGGATTAAAATAAAGGGTAAAATATCAATAGATTTTAAAATATGATTTTGTAAATTGTTTAGTTATTTTTATTTTGTTATAAATCTAAAAGTTTCATTAAAGTAGAAATTATATAAAATGATAGTCATTTATATGTTTGAGTTTAATTTTTTGAGATAAAAGTGGGTTTCTTCAAATATAAAATTACACATTTAGGCAATTCGCACTATAGAGATTTTAGATTTTTTTCTCATTTTGGAACAAATCTCACATTACGAATTAAAATGTAATACTTCAATGTCAAACACTAAAAAACTTATTGATATACTTTTCCTAAATGTAATAACGTAACACCCTAAAAAAAATTCTCAGTATATTTTTTTCCAAATGTAACATTCCAATGTAAACCAAACCAAACCAAACCAGACCAAGCCTCAAGTCTCATCAAATAGGGTCGGCTACATAAATCCTTCTTCTTCATGCTACTTATCAAAGGCCATTTCGTTAATCAAACAAAAACTCTTTAATATAATATACACAAAAAACTCTTTTAATGTATTTTTTTTAAACATAATACTCCAATAAATGTAATCCCAAACGTAACACTTAGGATTACTGCTAACTTGGACTCCCAGTAGGATTAGGATAAACTTTCTAAGTCCATTAGAGCTAGGCTTCTATTTGAGACTAGGATTATGTTGGCTATAAAAGGAAGGCACCCCCATGGGTCTAAGGTATGGCTTTTGATATTCTGTCTAGTGAGTTAAGCACTATTGGTTATCTTTGAGAGATATGGAGTACTGACTTGATCATTGGAGTACCCCCGGGTGGACGAGCCACCGCCAGAGACTCTTTTTTCTGTTGCAGGTCAGACAGGTGCCATTTATTCTGCCGGTGTTCTCTAGTTGAGTACTAAGTTGGCAGTGTGGTCAGAAATTGACACACACAATTTGGCGCAATCTGTGGGAACGAAAGGAGAATAGATGGCCAACGACGGACAGAAAGAGAAGTTTGGGGACGACACCCCTACTGAGAGTGGGAAACATATTGACCTTGGCATCAAAAAAGATAACTACAACGAAGAAACTTGTGATAAGAATCACGGAGAAGAGGACGTCGGCCAGGAGGGTGATGTGCCGAAAAAATCAGACCAAAACAAGTATTGTAATGAGAACGACCTCCAGGTATGGAAAGAAAGATGTTTACGAAGGGACGACGAGATAAAAGGAATGGCGAACAAATTGGTGGACTTGTAAACGGTTGTCAATTTCATGATACAGAACAACGCCATGCAGCCACTGTTCCCGTCATAAGATACGCCGACTCCAGCAGCCAAGAAAGATGCCCAGGCAGGGGGGCATAAGACAACTCCTACGACTCCTCAGCACGATAGGACAAAGGAACATTCTCACTGACCTTCAAGGGAGGTCGGACGAGGAGAATCCAGAAGGGGACATTCACAGAGGACACATCGCACCCAGGAAGCTGACTCCAAAGAACATCGGCATGTTTAGGGGAAGAAACTCTATTTCGACGCGACTAATGGAGGGAGGTCCAAAAGGACTCGCAATGACACAGGAAGTAGTGCACTAAAGAGGCTGAAATCCGGAGATAGCCAAGCTCCTGGACGAACCACGGAGGATCTGAGGGATTATCTCCAAAGAAAGCGACAAGATGTCGAGGTGACCTCACCTGTCAAGTCGAGGACACCGTTCTCGATAGAATTGGACAAATTTGAGGCCCCGAAAAGATTCAGTATGCCAAGGTTCCAGATATACGACGGTAAGTCGGACCCGAACTTTCACGTTGGCTTGTACCTGAACTCGATAGTATTGTACACCGGGAACGAGCCGTTACTCTGCAAGGTGTTCCCTTCATCATTCGGAGAAATTGCATCAGATTGGTTTCACATGTTGCCGAAAGGAACTGTGAAAACCTGGAAAGGCATGGCCGAGATATTTGTGGCCAGGTTCATGACAAACAAGCTACAACCATTGAGAGTGGACGCCCTAATGGCCCTGAAGATCGGCGAGGACGAAAGCCCTAGGGCCTATGCCAAAAGGTATTATGAGGTATTCAACTGAATAGCAGGATGCAACCAAGAGGTGGCAGTCGCGTCGTTTAAAAGTGACTTGAAGGATGACTGCCTGCTTCGAAAATCACTGGCAAAGAGATTGCCGAAAAGCATGGAGGAGCTGATGGTCAGGATAGAAAAGTATGCCAGAGCCGAGGAGGACACGCCGGGGACAAAGGCGTCCAAATCAGAGAAGAGAAATGGTTCGCCGTAGCAAAGCCGAGATAACACTGGATATGAGAAGACAAGAGCTCAGCCCAAGTAAGCAGATCCCAGATTCCAGATCTCGGATCCCAAATCCCAGAAGACAAGATCTCGGTCTAAGATGATTAGGTCCGAGAGGAGAAGAGCTTACCAAGATGATGTCTAACACTTGTTGAAATTTGTAGCAATTTACAACTTGAAGTTAAACTGAGATGATGTTTAACACTTGTTGAAATTTGTAGCAATTTACAACTTGAAGTTAAACCGAAATTATTGTTTAACACTTGTTGAAATTTGTAGTAATTTACAAGTTGAAGTTAAACCGAGATCATTGTTTAACACTTGTTGAAATTTGTAGCAATTTACAAGTTGAAATTAAACCGAGATGATATTTAACACTTGTTGAAATTTGTAGTAATTTACAAGTCCAAGTTAAACCGAGATTATTGTTTAACACTTGTTGAAATTTGTAACAATTTACAAGTCGAAGTTAAACCGAGATCATTGTTTAACACTTGTTGAAATTTGTAGCAATTTATAAGTTGAAGTTAAACCAAGATGATGTTTAACACTTGTTGAAATTTGTAGCAATTTACAAGTTGAAGTTAACCCGATGCTATGTTTAACACTTGTTGAAATTTGTAGCAATTTACAAGTTGAAGTTAAACCGAAATGATGTTTAACACTTGTTGAAATTTGTAGCAATTTACAAGTTGAAGTTAAACTGAGATTATGTATGACAGCTCATACGCATGAACGGGTTCTTGGAATTCTTGTTCTTTAAAGAGACATGTCGTCTTTAACGATGATCTCGGCTGTGATACTTTAAGTCGACATACTGGAAAGTACCGATATAGGTTCCATCACCTTAGAATGCCGAGGTAATAGAACCTAGGGGGCAGTTGTGGGGATATATTTTCTGAGCACCAACACGTGGCCAAGGTGACGGTGATGTGTCAGCCGAGGTGCCACATGTCCTAGTCATGATGCCAAGGTTATCTTGGCTAAGCTGAAGTTATCTGCGATGATACCGGAATCCGAGATAAGCGGATATGGGACAAGAGTCCCAGAATGGGATAAGACTTCAGTTTAGGTAAAGATAAAACTCTTAGAAAGTTTATCCTAATCCTACTGGGAGTCCAAGTTAGCAGTAATCCTAAGTCCATTAGAGCTAGGCTTCTATTTGAGACTAGGATTATGTTGGCTATAAAAGGGAGGCACCCTCATGGGTCTAAGGTATGGCTTTTGATATTCTGTCTAGTGAGTTAAGCACTATTGGTTATCTTTGAGAGATATGAAGTACTAACTTGATCGTCGGAGTATGATCGTCAGAGTACCCCCGGGTGGACGAGCCACCACCGGAGACTCTTCTTTTTGTTGCAGGTCAGACAAGTGCCATCTATTCTGCCGGTGTTCTCTAGTTGAGTACTAAGTTGGCAGTGTAGTCGGAAATTGACACACACATATTCTAATGTAACACATATAAAAATATTAAAAAACTCCTTAATGTATTTTTTTTTCAAACGTAACACTTATAGTTTGAAATTATATATTTGTCCAAAACTTACTAAGAAATTTTTGTACTTCTTTTGAAATGGTTTGAAGAATCCCACATCTTTTTCTTTTTTTGGAGTATTATGTTTAGAAAAAGTACATTAAGGAGTTCTTTTTGTATGTTATATTAGAGTGTTACACTAAGAAATTTTTTTGAAGTGTTACGTTTGAGAAAAGTACATTAAATTTTTTTTTTAAAGTATTACATTAGAGTGTTACAGTTTGAAATTTAACATTTACCCAAAACTTATTAAGGAATTTTTGTACTCCTTTTGAAATGTTTGAAAAATCTTATATTTCAAGTTATTTTTGTACTCATTTTGAAATATTTTTCAAATAAAAAAGATTCTTATATAAAAATTCATCCCAAATTTGATTCTCATAATTGTGTACCTTATTTTTCTAGTACAAAATAAAAAAATAAAAAGAAAACATAATAGAAATAAGACAATAACCGTAAATTTAATTTTCAAATAATATATTAAATTTATATTTCTAAAATCAATAAGACTAATTGGTTTATAAAAAAATATTTGAGATTAAATAAATTATCATTTCTCAAGTTGAGATTTACAAGTAAATTTTCTTAAAATAAAACTCATATAAAATTTTAAGAAAGAAGTGTATTATTTTTCATCTTATTTTTTATTATTATTTTTCATCTTATTTTTTATTATTGAAATTGTAATGCATTCACAATTATTCAATTGTAATTTAAGATTTTTATATTTTAATAATTTCATCACATCATACCATTAAAGATGCATTCATTAAGAATATGGACCAGAATGTTAAAGCATAAGAATCTGTGCCGTTCCTTTTCCCAAAAATAATATAAACATGATATTCTAAAGAAAAAATTTTCGATCTTAAAAAATAATCATAATTTTATTTATAACAATGTGATAAGATATATATTAATTTTTAATTTATTATATATTTAATAATGGTGGACTTGACTCTTATATTATATCATTATAAATGAATTTGTAGATGTAAATATGTGGGTCTCTAACATTACTCTTCTTTCATTAACCAAAAAATTAAAAAACAAAAAAACAAAAAGAAAGTAAGATAAATTATAATAGGTGAGTGTTTAATCCTTTTAAACTATGATTCATTTACATTTTATTTTTTAAATTTTAAAATTCATGAAGTGTTTAGCATGAAATTTTTTGACTAAAATAATTAATAATAACAAAAAATTAAAATAACTAATAAGATAAAATTTCACATCATATATATCAATCAATTTTTTTTTCTTCTCACAACCACCTATTTAATTACAAAAAAAGAAAAAAAAAATTCACAAATCATCCTAAATATAATTTTTTTCATCTCATAAAAAATTAAAAAAGTCAACTAGAATAGCCAAGTTCTCAAAGGTGGGCTCAATAAATAACTATTTAAAAATATTATCATGTTGCATTTAACATGTTTTATTAAGATTTTGTTAGGATTTAAAAAAAATAAGTAATGTGTAGCATATGACATAGTTGTTACTTTTTTAAGACAATAATACCTTTATTTAGTGATCTAAGTTGCATTTTGATTAACTTATTTTAGTGACAAAATGCAAACCAGATCACCAGATAAAAATATTATTATTGTAAAAATTCAATATGTGTGTTGTATGCTTCACACACAACTTGATTTTGTGTAAATTCCTAATAAATTTTTTGATTATTTATACAAATATTTCCTAAACTATTACATACTATCATTTTGATCTCTTAAACTATAAAAGCATATAAATAAACCCCCTAAACTATTGAAAAGTATCATCTTACCCCTTAAACTATAAAAGGGTACAAATTGACCATTTAAACTATAAGAACTTACAAATTGAACCCCTAACGAAAGAGGTCAAAGTAAAAAATGTTAATAATTTAGGAGATCTATTTGTACACTTTTGTAATTTAGGGAATCAAGGTAATATTTTTCAATAGTTTAAGGACTCTCTTTGTAAACAACCCTAAAATTTTAATGAAATATGTTAATTGTAACAATGCATTACTTTAGCTATTGAATTTTAAAAATTTAAGGGACGAAATGCAAACATATCATAATTTTTAATTTATCCAATAAAATAATGTTCTCCCATATTTTTTTGGATACAATTGTCACTATTGGTTTTTTTTTTTTTGGGGGGGGGGAGGGAAGCCATGAGATAAGATATTAAGAGATTAGTAAATTATATTATAATGAAATAATGAAAAGTTCACCGTTACTTTATTAATTTAAACTCTGAACTTTTGATATTTTCATTTTTTTAAGGGACAACTATACTTGATCAATTAGTATCAATTTAGTTAACTGACAATTAAAAGAAAATTTTACTTGGATTTACTTTAAAAAGAACTGTTCGTTAGGTGTGGACCACAGGGGGGGAAAAAAAAATCCTATTTCAGCTAAAACATTTTGATTATTTGGTTTTAATTTATTTAGTTGACCGTTGAGAAAAATTAGTAATTGTTTTAAAAGATCTGACTTATTTGGCACATGACAAAAACGTAAATATTTACTTTTGAATTTTGTACTGAAAATTTTTAAATATTTTCTAAAATCTTTAACATTTACTTTTTTTTTTTTTTTGGTGGGTGTGTAGAAAGGTCCAAAAAGTTAAAAAAATTCAAATAATAATAATAATAAAAAAATTCTAAACCCCACCGACCAAAACTAACTTTTATTTATATTTTTAGCATTTGTCAGACATATTAAATTTTTTTTTTGATAACAACTGAGTTTATTCACAAATACTTATTACAATAATCATTGCTAAAAAAACATATTTACAACCAAAAAAAAAAAAGGAAAAAGAAAAAGAAAAAGAAAAAAGGGAGATAACATGCAATTATGATTCAACAAATGGTCAATTGTTTCCATTTAAAATTTTAGTAATATAAAATTGGTGTAAATAATCTTATCACTATCTATATTTCTAATGCATAAGTAAAATAAAATAATAAAAATAAATAATTATTATAACATCACTCATAAATTGTATGTTGTCTCATATTGAATTTCATTGAATTTTAATAGAACAACACCTCTCTGTCACTTACTCAGCTTGATTTAAAAAATTGTTACTATTTCAGAATGTTTATTCATTTTAAAAATAGAAAAAAATAAAATAAATTAGGTTGACACTGTCCAATAAACCATTTAAAGTTTAAAAAAATAACAAAATTATTTTAAGAGTAAGGATGTATCTAGATAATCATGTTTCTCCCTATCTAAAAAATAAAAAATAATAATGTTACTGGTTTAAAGATAAAATATTTTATAATTTTACAATGAATATTTGAAATTTTAAATTTAATTTAATTTACTTACCATAAAAAAATAAATGAATTAAGAAAATTTGATTTAATTAACATTAAATTTGTATAACTTTACATTGAATATTTGGCTTTTAAATTAAATTGAATTTAGTTACTATACAAAGAAAATCATCAAGAAAGGTTTCATTAATTAACATTAATTTTATGAGCAATGCTAAACACCAATTTTTATTTTTTATTTTTTATTTTATCAAATATTATATACAATACTGGATGTGGGACCCACACCAATATATTGCGTAGAATATTTGATAATTCTTTTAAAGTTTCTAGCATTTTCATAATTTTATTTCTAAATATTTTCTTTTAAAGTTCTCTCCTTTAAATTTTAAACTAAAACCATAAAAATTTATTTACTGACAAACAGATTAAAGTTAAAACAGAAATGTTTTTTGCCCACAAAAAAACTGCCCCTAATGCCCAAAACGACGTCGTTTTGGACATTTTTCTTTATTTTTTATTTTTTATTTTTTTTCCTTGTGCCTTGTTTTTTTTAGGGGCATTCGGGCCTCCATTTTCGTTGTTTTGGACATTTTTCTTTATTTTTTATTTTTTATTTTTTTTTTCTTGTGCCTTGTTTTTTTTTAGAGGCATTCGGGCCTCCATTTTCGGGGCCCCAATCACTGCTAAAATTAAAATTTCAACTCAAACACTTTTCTCTCCAATTTTATACTTTTTTTAATATTTTATAATCATTATCACTATATATAAAAGTTTAAGCTTTAATGCAGCCCACACTATCTTTATGCCTAGTAATAATTCTAGTTATCATAAAAAGCTAATTAAAATTTCATTTTAAAAATAAAGTGTAGATTATAGATTTAAAATTAATGAATTTTACTATGCTGTGGCCATATTTAAAATGAATCTAGTTTATCTTAATTTTTTGTTTATATATTTTAATGCTAGGTTTGTGTACGTGTGTCAACTTTTATTAGATTATAACTTGTTTATTGTAATTTATCAAAACTCAAAAGCTGATAATAAAAAAACAAAGTAAAATAATTTTATCAAATTCATCTAATTTTATACATGAAATACTAAAACAACTCAAATCATTGAATCGAGATTTATTGTAGACCCCGACAAACCCAAACAATACTCTCAAAAATCGAACCTAAAAAAAAAAATACATAACCTGTACCAAACAGACCCCTAACATTTACCACTTTTTTTGATGGACTTAAGTTTGAGAGTTGGGGGAGTAAAATTGACATCAGGAATACACAAGTCGTGAGAATCCACGAAACCGTCGGGTTACCATATCACTGTCCGAAAGAGAAAGAGAAAGAAAGAAAGCGCATTAGAGAGAGAGAGAGAGAGAGAGAGAGAGAGTGAGTGAGTAGACGACCTCGCGGTGGCTTCAAGTGTCGTGCATGCATTTTGTGCATCTGTTTGCTTTGCATGCACACACGCTTTCTCTCTCTCCTCAACCCCCCTTTCTCTCTCTACATCTCTATATCTATCTACTCTCTCTCTCTGTGAAAACCCTCCATCGCCATTTCTATCTCACACCCACCGACCTCGAGTTGACCCCACTTCTTGATTCACTTCAATTGATTTCCAACTCTCTCTCTCTCTTTCTCTCCCTCTAATGTCAGAGCAAAATTAAGTATACCAGAACGAACTCATATCAACTCTGTTTCATGTGAATGTCGCATTCGAGATTCCATTTCATAGATTCGCATAAGGTTAGCTCTACTCAATTCTCTATAATCTCACTAACTTGTTTGTCTTCGTTTTTTGGTTTGGGATCGATTTGATTTTTGTTATGTGTTGTTGGGTCCAGCAATTGGCGATGGGGGTTTTAGGGTTTTTGATTTGGGTGTTCTTTTTTCAATGAGGTGAAGATTGGTTTTTTAGGTTTGATTTGGGTGAATGGCCAAGATTTGCATGAACGAAGCTTGTCGGGTGACGGCCACGATCGAGTGGAAGAATGGTTGGGGCTTGAAATCTGGTGGATTTGCTACTCTCTGTTTCAACTGCGGGTAATTTTTCCATCTCCAATTTTATTTATCTGCTGTATCTGAGAGTAGATTTCATGTTGGATTTGTGGGTTTGGATCTCAACTTTTAGATTCTTCTTGGGGTTTTTTTTGAATTGATGAATTTTCTTTCTTGGGGCTCATTTCTATATTGAAATTTGAAAATTTTCAAACCAACTAATCAATTTTTTGATTTCAAATTAACAAATTTTGCAAGCTTTTCTTACTTACTTATCATTTTATTGAAGTTGGTTATGTTCCTGTTTCCAAAATTTTACTATAACGTGACACACTCATTATTATGAGAAGTTTGTAAGATGTCAATTTCATTCCACATTCTCTTTTGATTAGAAGTTCAAAATTTTACTATTTTGATCCAGTTCAATGCCATTTTTTCCCTTTGAAATGTGGTCTATAAAAATGGGTGTGATTAGGGCCAAATAATGCTGAGTAGCAGCTACTGCTATAACATAAATTTAATTTTCATTTTCAGTCCTTGATAGAAGATATTTAGAAAGAGGCAAGATGAGGACTTAAGAAGATGGAAATTTATATAATTGGCCTAAAAGTACCTCCTAAAACAATTGAAATTTAACATATTATCGGTTTCACTTGTACTTTACCAATATGGGTCCATGCACGATATTTGCGGTAATGAAATTTGTTGGTATTGTTAGCTTGGAAAAGTCCCATTTTATGTCTTTTGATTGTAATCATAAATATTTGTGTAATCAATTTTAAGATTTTTTTGTCTATGTCTATGATTTGCCCTTGCTCAGTTGTCCTGCATTGTTAGCAGCTCAATCTAGTGTTGCTTTTGTCAATATCTCTCTTGTAGATTTGACTTATAGGCTGTGGCATCCTATTCTTATGAGTTCCTTCTATATTTTCATACATCTCATGATCCATTCTTTTACGTTGTGTTTGGTCAAGGGATTTGGGAAGGGATATTGAAAGGGAAAGGGAAAGGGAAAATGAAAAGGTAGATAAAATGTGAATAAAATATACCTATATTTCACCTAGTTTTACACACATTTTCCCTTTCTTTTTTCATTTCCAAATCTCTTCCCAAATCACTCAACCAAACATAACGTTAGAGATTACCTTTGTTGGTTGATCAACACAAGTAGCAGGGGTTAATTTATTTCTTTTTTCTATTTATATTACAGTTAATTGAAGTCCTTCAGGAGTTGCAATTGTTATTGCTTGAAACTTGTAATTACTCTAGGGATGTGGTTGTATTTTTATTTTATTTTTTTGGATCAGCAGTTGTTTTTTCCTTTTTCTGAATGTATAAAAACCAGTAATTTTTATTATTGCTTTTACTAAAAAAGCAAAATTTGTTGTATCAGTTCAAATAAAAGAAAGCAAATTATCTTTTCTTCTCCTAAAATTCTTTTGTCAGACTGCTTCATAGCTTATTTTATTTATTTATCTATGTTTTTGGTAATGTTGAATTTATTTTCTGTTTCAACCATGGTTAATGTCATCTCATGTCGACTGTAGATCTGCTTATGAGAATCTAATTTACTGTGAGAAATTCCATCTAGAGGAATCTGGTTGGAGGGACTGCAGATTATGTGGAAAGGTAACTTGAAATCCTGGTTGTCCTTAGCTTGTCCAAACACTCTAATTTTGTTGTGGTTTCTAAGTGTAGTTGAATATTGTATTACAGCGTATCCACTGTGGATGCATTGCTTCTAAGCATTTGCATGACATCCTGGATTTTGGGGGCGTAGGTTGTATAAGCTGCACAAAGAGTTTGGAGGCTCACTCAATGAGACCTATTAAGGTAATTAGTTAGCTAACATTTCCCAAACATCACATTACATATGTTAATCTTCCTGAAAAATAATGTATTTCCTGCATTGGATATGTTTTGTAGGTTTTGTAAATATCATCCCTGTTGTTTGGTTATGAATGATACATTTATGGAAAAAGCATTTCATATATGCAGTGTATTTCATTACAAAATGCCAAAAGTAGATTAGTAATGTTATTACCATCAGCTATTAGCTTGATTATTATCTCATGTAGTCCCAATGAGAGAAGTATGGGCTTTAAGTCCCAGCTGGATACAAGTATGTACATCTTGCTTATTTTAGATTAATTCATTTATTTATTCAAAAAAAAAAAAAAAAAAAGCCAAATTAGTAATGCAATTAAGCCAGTAAACTTAGCAACTGTTAATTCACCCCACCCAAGTCGAACCATGTGAAGTGATGGATTTTTTAATTAAGGATTTGATAATATTAGCTGTTATTGCTTTGGTCCCAATAATTACATGAATTTTGTAATGGAGATTATGGGTAAGTGTGATGCTATTTTGGGAAAGGAAAAAAGTTATTTTTCCTGTAGATATAGCTTGCTTTGGTTATTTTCCTGTATGTTATCGCCGAATTTGGATGTTGTATATACAGGATACAATAGCTGTGTTTAAATAATCTGTCGGGGTTGTTTGGGGTGTCCTAAATAAGTGTACTTTTTGTCTTTTTAGACTAAAAAGTTAAGGTTGAAAATATGAATGTTTGGGTTAACTTTTTGACTTTTTATGGAAAAATGTGTAATAAAAAATTGTAAAAATTGGTTTGTAGGAAAAAATTAGAATTGGAAATTGTGCAGCCGTAATTGTTGACTTTTGGTGAATAGTGATAACTTTTTAACTTTTTGAGTAACTTTTTGGCTTTTTGGCTTTTTGGGGTGTTCCCAAACTTGAAGTATCTCACATCCTTCTATAACTTATTTATGCAGATTCAAAGTGATGGTATTTCTAATGGATTTGGCCCATTGCCAGCGAACAACATTGGTGATCCACAATCCTCTTTTGTTGCAAATAGAATGGGTGGTATTCGTGTTGATAAGGGGAAGCTTGTACAGTTGAGCAAAACTATGGATGCAAAAGAGCTCGGCCACTTCCCTCAAACTCCAGGAACCAACAATAATTCATCTATAGGGCAAATCAAACGAGAAGAAATTATGCTTCCCATTGGGGAAGGTGGTACAAGCTTTCCAGAGATGATGCAACAGTCTGTTGGACCATCTATTTTTGTTAAACCAGAAAATAGCAGGCCAATATTAGGGGTTAAAGATATGTATGAATCACCAGCCCAGCCATCCTTGGGTTTCTCTTTGGGGAGTCCTTTGGATACTTCAAATTCTCGAGTACCTTCTTCTCCTAGTGGGGTTATGGAAGGAAGGGAACAGAACAAAGTTCCTCCCATTCAACAAGGGCAAAGGGCACGCACTATTTTACCCAAGCCTGTCAAAACTGGCCTCACCATTGGCTCAGAGGCAAATAAGGGAATGTTTGCTCAGACACGTGTTCCGAGGCCTCCTGCTGATGGGCGAGGCCAGTTGCTTCCACGATACTGGCCACGGATTACCGACCAAGAACTGCAGCAAATATCTGGAGAGTATCCATGATTTTGTCATTATTGGTTTTCATAGTATAGTTTTATAATCAGATCTGTTGTGATATTGATACACTTGTTTTTTGTTTATCCATTGCTTCATAGTGTTTACCTTAGCTTTTTCGTTTAAAGTTTGAACTCCACTATTGTGCCGTTGTTCGAGAAGGTTTTGAGTGCCAGTGATGCTGGTCGAATTGGCCGTTTGGTGCTACCAAAAGCATGTGCTGAAGTAAGTTTAATAACTTATTGTATGGCTTTTCTCTGGGAGCTTCTATTTCCACACACCAAAAGTCCTCAGTTCACACATTTAGTGCTTTTGTTTTTAATTACAATTTTATCCCTTAATCAATTTACGGTTTTGGAAAAAAATCTTAAAATGTAATTTCTCACTCCACACACCACCAGCCATCAGACACCGTCACCATCACCCTCCCCTGCCACTGCCACCAACTACCACCATCAAGGCCCCCTAACCCCTCCTCCACCTTCCTTGATCACCCAGCCCCTGCACAACCACCCAACACCACCACCCATCATTGCCAAGTGTGTGTGTGTGTGTGTGTGTGTGTATGTGTGAGAGTGAGAAGTTTGGTTTTGCATATCACAATTATTGGTTCGACACTCCAGGATCGAACAATAGCCTCCAGTTCAAAACTCTGGGATCGATCAAGGGTCATTGGTTCGGAAAACTAAGTTCAAATAGAGGTTACCATTTAGATATTGTATTTTGTACGGCAACAATCTTCTCTGTCTCTCTCTCTCTTGGTATTCCATGATGGTGGTGATGGGTTTTGCGGTCGGTAGCTGTTGGTGGTGGAGATGGAAGGGTTTGTAGAGATGGGTTTCATGATGGTGTGGTTTGCAATGGCAATGGTGGTGGTGGCTGGTGAGGGAGGGATTCGGGTGGTTGGGGGAGGATGCGGGTGGCTGGCCAGCTAGGGTTAGGGTTTGAAGATTGAAAAAGATTGGGGGTATTTTTGACATGGTGGGTTATGAATTGAGTAAAATATCAAATTTCAAAAGAGGGCTAATAAATACCTATTTGCTTGGGACCCTCCACTTCTTTGAACCCCCACCTTAATACCAACTGTACCACTGTTCTTTGGACCCCCAACTCTCTTTCTTCTGGCAACCCTTTCCACCGCTGGTAGCCCTTCATCGTCGACGACCTTCCTTCCAGCGACCTCCACTCTCACCGAAGACTCCACCAACCCTTCTACATCGTCCGTCGGAGCCCTCCAACCTCGTCTGACGAAGAAAAAAAAAAAGCAGAAGGAAGAAAAAACACGGAAAGATAGAGAGAGAGAGAGAGCCAAGGATCCCATCACCGGCCAACCACTGAGTCTCGCCCTTCACCACCCCCGTTGTTCACGGCTGCTACTGCCATCGACGACCAATAAATTGCGATCCACAAACTGGATCTACCAATCGCAAATGCGTGTAGAAGAGGAGGTCTTGCAATGGACAACCCAAATTGAAACCAGATCACTACTCTAGTCTCCCAATTTAAGGTGATTTGGTCCCCCAAAATCTGTATTTTATAATTTTTTGCAATCTCAGTTAAGTGGGTCTTCTTGTTTTGCTTTGATTGATCTTGATTTGCACTTTGTTTGGTGACTCTGAAGGTTTTTCTTACTGAGTTTCATTCATTTTGGTGAAACTTGTTCAATTTTGTTGATTAATTGGTTGAGAGCTCCAACTGATCTTCATCGCTTGTGGTGACGATGGTGGTCTCAGTCCCGACAAGCCTCTTCGTCTTCATCCGGAGTTGGGTGCTGATTGGCAGGGGCTGCAAGAGATGGTCATGGGGTGGGGGAGGTGGTTGGAGGTGGAGGAGATAGGTGACAGACAGTGACAGGAAAGGTGGGCGGCGGCCAGATGTGATGGAATGGTTGGTAGGATTAGGGTTAGGGTTTGAGAAATTAGGGTTAGAAGGTTACGGATGAGGATAAAAATGGGACTTTTATGTTTGGACAAAATTGGAATTAAAAAAAAGTGAAAGAGACGGGTTCCAAAGAAATAAGGTAGTTGCTAATAGTAGCCCTCATTGCAAACTCATTTAGTGTGTGTATTGAAAGAAGACGTGTGCTAAGAGTTTTTGGTGTGTGATAGTAGAAGCTCCTTTTTTTCTCCCTAGTAACTTTTTTGCCCCTTCTTCCATTGTGAAGTTTCTTTGCTGTTTTTCTCCGTAGCTTTAAATATGTATAAATTGCAAATTGATGCAGGCGTATTTTCCTCCTATTTCTCAATCAGACGGTTTACCAATAAGAGTTCAGGATATAAAAGGGAAAGAGTGGACATTCCAGTTCAGATTTTGGCCCAATAATAACAGCCGGATGTATGTATTAGAGGGTGTAACCCCTTGCATGCAGAATATGCAATTACAAGCTGGTGACACTGGTATTCTTCATGCCATTTTCTTCTTAGAGCGCATTATATATTATGTATCTTCTGATATGCAGATTGCTGTTGGCATTATTTTTTGTGATTGCATACTAATCATAATTTTAAATTTCTTGTAATGGATTTTTTTATCTTTATAAGCTTTGCTTGCATTCCTCAGGATTACTGTATAGGAATTCAACATTTCGATGCAGTGTTACTCTCTTGGTTCATATATTATGTTGGAGTTGTTAGTCTTCCATAGCTAGTTTTATTTTCTCCACAATCATCCATCCAACTGATGAGATCAATGATTGACAATTGGTGTGTGATACTACTTGTTTATGTTGATATCCGAAACAAACTCCTTATTTTTGAATTTAGTCAATGTCATCCTTTAGTTTGGTACCCTAATTTATTTGTAATATAATTCTTTTAAGGGAAGTTAATTTCTCCTGCATGTTTTAATATTTCTCTGATCTGATTTGTATTTATTTATCTTACATATATAATCTTTTTGCAGTGACTTTTAGTCGGATAGATCCTGGGGGAAAACTTGTCATGGGCTTTCGGAAGTCTAACTATGTTGATATGCAGGTCAAGCCTTGTAGGCATCAATATTGTCGTCTCTGCTTTCTATGCCCTTAACTTACTTGTACTTTTTGGCCATGTTTGTTTGAATGGTTTGGATTAGATGGGAATGGTATCGTAGGACTGTTAGTCCTAGGATTATCAATCCCGTTGGATTGTATGTCCTTTCTTATGTTTGGATTGACCTAGGAAGGATGGATTGACAAAATACACTATTCAATCACATTTTTGTTTGAGGTGACTGAAATGAAATGGGAAGAACATAGGATGCATTATTTAATTACCATAATAACCCTATTATAATTAATGGGTAGTTTATACCATCCTGTACTATTTTTGAAGGTGGATTTGTCTGCTATTGCTCCGGACCTTTCTTTACCACTGTGGAGAAATTTTTGACAAATGCAGTAGCAGATTTTGATCGTCCGCAATCAACTCAATCTTTCCGATCTGCTGTCTATTTTCTGTTTTCCTATTTTATTAAAAAAGTTTAGTGTCTATTTTCCTATTTTATTAAAAACATATTTTTCAGTTTACCTATTTTATTACAAATCAGTTTGTGTTATTCAAAGAACAAATATGTTTCTGGGAAAAAAAAAAACAGTGAAATAGTATCTGTTTAAATAGTTTATTTATATTAACGAAAAAACAGTTTGGTGTAGGGAAAAAAAAAAGAAAGAAGTTAGTGTGATATATATACATATATTGGCTGAATTAAAATTATTAATTTTATTTTATTTTAATATGCTTTTCCTGTTGTCTGAGATTCACACAATGAAAATACAGCAATCACGTTTACAGGAGCAACAACACAGTTGGGTTGTTTTTGTAATTGGGCAGCTAATCTGAATTCCTTTTTAATCCCTTGATTTGTATCCCCTCCCAAGGATTTAATAGTCCCCCCATATAGGGGGTACCATGCCTGGATAGACTATTAGTATTAGTCCGTACCCCAATTTTCTTATCCAAACATAGGATTATGCATTTTATTGGATTATTAGTCCAATCCCGATGCCATGTTCCTCCAAACAAACATAGCCTTTGTATGTTAACAAACTGATGTATTGTTCGTATCAAACAAATAGGATGGCCAAACATCTGCCCTTGCTAATGGTGTTCCCTCTGGAGAAGCGTTTGTTTCTGGTGTTAATGACAACCTGCCTACAGTAAGTGGTCTCCAGCCTTTCCCAATTGCTTAAAGCTAAGAAGCATGTTTGTGTCGTGTTTGCATCTGTGTCCTGTACGTGTTCGACAGGGGACACTAATTGGACACTTCCAGACATGTGTTATATTATTTTTTTTTTTTAAAATTAGACCCAGACATGCTTTGGACACTTACGGGAGATACATATTCATTGCCTGACACATAAAACACATTATAGTTTTGAATAAAATAATTTAGGATACAATGATAAAAAGAGAAACAATGGGTGTGTTTGGTTTGTGTTTTGAGATATATTTTCAAAAATTTTTTTGGAGAGAGTTTAGAAATTTTTTTGGTTTGTTTGGTTGTATATTTTAAAAATAGTTTGGTTTGTTTAGCTGTATATTTTGAAAATAGTTTTGGAATTTTATTTATCAAAAAAAAAAAAAAAAAGTTTCGGAGTTTGGAATAATTTGATATTTTGTTATAGTTGAGTAGATGTGTGTGAGAGAAAAAGTGATTGAGAAGGAGAGAGGAGAGAGAAAAAATGATTGATTGATGTGTAGGAGAGAGTGATTTTGAAACTTTTTTTTTCAAAAAATTTGAACCAAACAAAATTTTAAAAATTTTTCTCAAAATTTGTATCTTGAGATACAAACCAAGCAAGCCCAATGTAAATTTATACATACTATCCTCTTCTCTAAATTAAGGAATTAGTGTTATGTTGCATTATTAGGCCAAGTTTGGCATCTACTAAATAATATAAAAAGTTAAAAAGTTACTATCCTATTTAAGTCACATCATTTTATTTAAATCACATTACCTCTCTAACACATCACATCAAACTCAACCCAAACCCAACCCATATAAGCCAATAAGTCAAAAAATGCACTTTTTTAGAACATCCCAAACCAACCATCTTTTAATGAAATATTCATATATTTGACATAATAAATATATAAAACTATACATTTTGTATGCATCTCACATGTGTCGTATCTTACATTTTTTGAAAATTGATGTGTCAGTGTGTTCGTGTCGTGTCACGTCACATGTATGTATCCGGATTTGTGCTTCCTATGCTGAACGGAATGAAGGATTCCTTTCCTTATTGCTTTGTCTGAGTTAGGGCTGCAAATGAACCGAACTATTCATGAACAAGCTTGACTCGGCTCGTTAAGGGCTCGGCTCGAATATTAGGCACGTTTAGTAAACGAGCCGAGTTCGAATTCGTATAAGCTCGACTTGTTTATTTTTATTTAAATTATATAATAAATATAATATAAATAATATTTTTTTATTTAAATGTTTTTATTTAAATAATATAAATAATATTAAAAAAAATTTATCGGGCCGAGCCAAGCCGAGCCGAACTCTAGTTTCATTAATATTAACGAGCCAAGCTCGAGTCCAGTTCCTTATTAAGCTGAACTCGAGCTCAATAAACGAGCTTGATAAGTAAATGAGCTGAGCTTGAACTCAACAAAGCTTGGCTCGACTCGGTTCGTTTGTAGCCCTAGTCTGAATGTTTGACTTTTGTTGATTGAGATGCTTTTTGTTGGCCTTAAATGAGAAGCATGGAGGCAGGACAAATGAGGACTCGTCACAGCAGCTAAGGCCGATCCCAGAGAAGAAGAGGAATCGAAACATTGGGTCCAAAAGCAAGAGGCTACTCTTGCATAATGAAGAGGCTATGGAGCTGAGACTCACATGGGAAGAAGCACAGGAATTGCTCCGCCCACCCCCAAGTGCCAAGCCAACTGTTGTCATGATTGACGACCATGAATTTGAAGAATATGATGTGAGTAAATCCAGTTGGAAGCTGTTCTTGTTTGTATAATACACAAAGTCACTTATTTGGTATTTGCTACTCTTAACTTCTAGAGAATTTGAATTTCAAATGCCGCAATAATTTCTTGGTGTTCATGTTATTTAGGAACCACCAGTTTTTGGAAAGAAGACTACATTCATAGTGCGAGAATCGGGGTAAGGATTTTTGTAATTCGTTTTGTAAACAATTGTCATAAATACATGATTGGCATTTTTTGGGGTTAAAATTAGTAATAAATATATCCGGAAAATGTAAGATAACTATGAAGGAACATTTTGTAGATAAAATTGTCTGGACTGGATTATTGTTGCTAGGCCCCCATTAGAACTTGCTGGGAATAAACTCACCCAATCATTGGAAGCAAAAAATAAATAAAAGAGTCACAAAAAAGGAATAATTCATAAATATATGTGTTACACGGACTCTTTTATTTCCCCCACAATACCCTTGTCCACCGGATATGACATGGGTAAAGGTGTGGGATATGTGTCCAATGCTCGACCCCAATTTAGACGCTCAGATCCTTTAATTTGTGACAATATGTGAAGAAGAAGAAACTCGTATTTGTTAGTAAAGCAATATTTTTAGGCTCCCACGTGAATTAGATCTAGAAATTTCATATTTTTTCTGAATCATATTTAATTTCTAATATATTTCTACATAATTTAAAGCATCTCATCCGAGAATATTATATAATATGCAATATATATGTGCATATGACGTGTCCCCGTACCCATATCCAATTTTGAATATGTACCCCAAGATCCTATGATTAAAATTTATGAAGGTTTGACGCTTGGATACACACCCGCACCCAACACTTGTACCCGAGTCCATGTAACATAAAATATATGTGGTCCAACACCAATGCCCACATCCATGGGGGGGGGGGGGGGGGGGGGGAAAATCCGCTAATAATAGAGTACAATGATGAGATGAAAATGCACTAGTTTGACACCAATACCCAAGACACTTGGTCAAGGCAATTGACCCTTGCTTCTAGCTTATTGGTAATTTTACATCTCCACACCCCACCTCTATCACACACCCCTTTGACAACTCTCACTCTCTCACTACATTGGAGAGACTCCCACTCTTACCTTCATCCCATCTCATACATTCATATTTATACATGAGGTGGTTGAAGGGATACCAAGAAACCTTTTACACTTCTCAAAGGATACCACTTATTTTTCTTCTTCCCGAAGCTAGCCGTTTGCATCACAACTAACGAACCACTTTAATGCCATCATATCTCGACACGCAAGACAAAGGCCACGTTCCAATGATCATTGCTACATCCTCCAGCAAATCCAATTTGTATACCTTCTTTATATGAATATTCCTTTGTCACAACAAAAGATGTGTCAAAGCATTAAATCTAACGTTTATATTCCAATAAAATTGTGGATGAAAAAACCCGACAGTCACCACCTTCTGTCCATGTGGGTAAATTTTCTGTATTTGCACTTCCCACCCGGGTGCCTGACACCCCTTCACTTGGGTGCCCATATATCCTGTAACCATGGGATATCTGCACAGATCACAACTCCACTTGGCGAGAATCTTTGAACACATACCTTATACTCCGGTACATATGTGCTGTTGTATGGCTTTCCTGCATCCATGCGCTCCTGTACACTTATGGTATTTTTTATTTTTTCTTTTGTGCATGCCTTGCCTCAGTATCACCAATCTCAGGCTGGATCAGCTTCCATGGAACTGAATCACCACCCCCGTGACTGTTGGCATGAGCTTACTGCCACGCTTCAGGATCGTCAACCATTGGCTTTGATATCACTTGTTGGGAATAAACCCACCCAAGTAATAGAAGCAAAAATAAAATAAAATAGACACAACAAAGGAAAAACACATAAATTTACATGGTTCGACACTAATGCCTATATCCATGGGTGAGAAAGGAAAACTCACCATGACTAATAGAGACTCAATGATGAGATGAAGATACACTAATCCAACACCAATACCTAAGACCCATGCTCAAGGTTAACCTCCATAGGCTTCCCACTGACTTGTAAATCTCACACCATTCAAAGAACCACGCTCAAGGTTATTAAGTCCTTCAGATTCAGCCTCAACCTGCATAGGCTTCCCACTGACTTGTAATTTTACATGTCAAACCATTCACCTCTATCACACACCTCCTTGACAGCTCTCACTTTCTTACTACACTGGTGAGATTCTCACTTTCTGAACTTCAACCCATCTCATACACTCATATTTATACCTGAGATGGTTGAAGGGATACCAAGAAAAATCTTTTACACTTCTCAAAGGATACCACTTATTTTTCTTCTTTCCAAAAGCGAGCCATTTGCATCACCACATAATGAACCAATTCACTGCCAACCATGCATGCAATCATATCTCAACACCAGGGACAGATCCAGGAGTATCACTATGGGGGTGCGAAAGTATCTTTGGGGTGAAAATCCTAATAATTTTTAATTATTTTAAATTTTCTAATATAATATGTGATAATTTTCAAATTTTTGGGGGGCGTGATCGCCCCCCTCCGCACACCCTAGATCCATCCTTTCTCAACACTCAAGACAAAGGCCACGTTCCAATGATGGCTGCTATGTCTTCTAGCAAATGTAATTTATATACCTTCCTTATATGCATATTCTTTTGTCTCAAGAAAAGATGCATCAAATCATGGAATGCAATTTTTATATTCCAATAAAAATGCGGACAAAAGAACCCAACAATCACCCCATTCAGTCTGTGTGGGTAAGTTTTCTATAGTTGCATCTCTTACTTGGGTGCTTATATTGCATAACCACAGGATATCTGCATTACTCCCACCTCCACTTGGCGAGAATCTTTGAACACATGCCTTACACTCCCTATGCCATTTTTTCTTCTCTTGTGCATGCCTTGCCTCAGTATCACCAATCTTAGCCTAGATCTGCTTCCATGGCACTGAATCACCACCCCCATGATCTTTGGCATGAGCCTACCGCCATGCCTTAGGATCTTCATCAGCTTTGATACCACTTGTTGGGAATAAACCCACCCTAAGTAATGAAAGAAAAATAAAATAAACTCGACACAGAATAGGAAGAACAAATAAACATCCACGAGCGAGAGGAAAATCTAGTTTGAATAATAGGGACTGCAGTGATGAGATGAAAATACACTAATAAGACAACAATACCCGAGACCCCAGCTCAAGGGAATTGAGTCCTTGAGCCCCAACCCCCATAAGCGTCCTGCTTACTGGTAGTTTTAAATCTCACACCGCTCACCTCTATTACACACTCCTTTGATAGCTTTTACTCTCTCATGTTCAACCCATCTCATAAACTCATTTATAGAGATGATTGAAGGGATGCCAAGAAAAATCGTTTACACTTCTCAAAGGATACCACTTATTTTTGTTGAAGCTGGCCATTTGCATCACTACATATACATAATGAACCACTTCACTGCCAACCATGCATGCTTCATATCTTGGCACCAAGACAAAGGCCACATTCCAATGATGGTTGCTACATCTTCTAGCAAATCCAATTTATAGACCTTCTGTATATGAATATTCTTTTTTCTGAAAGATGTATAAAAGCATTAAATGCGACTTTCGTAATCCAATAAAAATATGGACAAGAAAATCAAACAGAAATTAGGAAGCTATACCCATTCATTGTGACCTTGGCATTTTTCATTCAATGTTTGAGTTGGAATGCACCCATTTAGGCTGAATATTTGCTGTTATATCCAGGGAACCGGATCAATGGGCTCAGTGTGATAGTTGCTCCAAATGGAGAAGGTTGCCCGTGGATGTTCTTCTCCCTCCAAAGTGGACTTGCTTGGACAATATATGGGATTTGAGCAAGTTCGTGAATTTGTTTATTTATTTGCATTTTCTTTCATATTTTCATTTTACATTCATAGTAAAGACAGTTTGTGATGATTAAAATAAATTTGGGGTAAGCTTCATGTGTTCATATCAATGAACAGTACATGGTGTGCCAACTAGGCCTTAGCTAGTAAATTTCTTGGTAGTTTTACCAGAGCCGTTGGGTTGAATTTCATCTTCATTCAATAATTCTTTTTTGCTTTTTTGTTTTTGTTCTTGTTCTTGTTCTTGTTCTTGTTTTTCTTGGGGATTTGGGGGGGCTAGTGTTGTGGGTGGGGCGAGGGCTTCAGCTGGTTTATGGGGGCACTTGGAGAGTTTAGTTTTTATTTTTATTTATTTATTTATTTTAACATGAATTTTGCATTTTTGTAGAGTTTGTAGTGTATATAGTGAAAAAGGAAAAATAAAAGAAATATCTTTTTCTTATACTCTCATTCATGACGTGCCTTCAGATGTTCATGTTCTGCAGCTGACGAGATGAATCCAAATGAACTGGGATGTCTTCTCGGAGTTAGCAAGGGTATGGTTCAAGTTTCTGTATTTCCTCTGTATTCTAAGAAAACTTGTGAAGCTCATTGTTTTATGAAAATGATTAGGGAATCCGATGACAGAATGCTTCCAATGCTGGCAATTCATATGTTCTTGTATACACATGGCTTGCATGCATCCACTTGGATATTTGAATGCATGTTGTTTGCATTGGTGATGCTTTATACATATGAAATATGTTTATGGACCTGAGTTGTGTGTTGTGTGGGTATGTGCTGCGGTGCCAAATCATCTACTTTTTAATGTATGGGATAAATTATTGAAGTCGTTTACTTTCTTCTATATATGCAGAAATGAAGTGGTCTATATATAATGGTGTTCTACATAATAACTTTACTTATTTGTAAACTATTGATGTTGTGTATGAATTATTGAAAAAGTATCATATGGAATTGTGTTCAAGTATAACATTTCTTTATTCCATTTGCCGAGCACTTGTGTTGCTTATACACCTGATAGTAGGTGCATCCAACACATCTTGGACTCGTACCTTTTCATGTTGTGCATGACATGGCGACATCACACTTTTTGAAGTGTTTGTCAGCATTGCTGTTGCATGTTTTTGGAAAATACTCAAAAAAACGTTTTTAGATATCTGCACTGTATATACTGAATGCTATGTGCAAATTTGAGTATGTATGGAATTAAGAAAAATAGATGGATTGAATCATTTGGTATGTCATTTTCATTGTGATAGGAGAAGTTATCTTAAGTTGGAGAGTAGCTGTGTGTCCTGCAGGCTGCAGCCTTGTCAATTTTAGATACAAATGGGGTCCAGTGGCCATATGAGTAGACATAAAAAAATTTACCATCTTCAGTACTCACCAGACAATGAAATTGTTCTGATGCTAGATGTTAATCCATCTTGTTATGCATCACCAACTTGGCTTCTAGTTATTTGAAGTTTTCTGGTGCATTTTGTTCTGTCAAGCTTTTTATCTTGGTTGTATGATTCACTCTTTTTCTCCAGATTTTAAGAAGCGGAGAAACACAGAGAGTGCCAAGGTAACCCCAGAATACGAGTCTTCTGGCTTAGATGCTTTGGCCACAGCTGCAGTCTTAGGAGAGAATGCTGTACTCTTAGCAGACAACAATGGAGACAAAACAAGTGAGCCAGCTGTGGCGGTCACTACCAAACATCCCCGGCATCGCCCTGGCTGCACTTGTATCGTGTGTATTCAACCCCCAAGCGGAAAGGGCAAGCACAAGCCCACCTGTATCTGCAATGTTTGCCTAACCGTGAAACGCCGCTTCAAAACCCTCATGCTGCGTAGAAAGAAACGCCAATCAGAATGCGAAGCAGAAATTGCTGCCAAGGATGATGGCACGTCTAAACATGCATTGCCCCTTTTAAATCTATCAGAGAATGAAAGAATCAAGAATAGAATTCCAAATGATGTCAGTCAGAACAAGGGACAGTTAGACTTGAATTGTGATCCTAACCGTGAAGAAGACATATTGGTTGAAGACGGGGGTTTGAGTATGGCAAACCTTGTTCGTGCGGTGAGCATTCCATTGGAGATGTGTTTGAGGCAAAATAGGGACACAAACTTGAAGCCGTGTTCGCTGGCCTCTGAAGGTGCAGGTGAGAGTGGAAGCTGCCTGCCTGATGAAGGATGTCGTTTGGCTTTGGTTGGGGAGCATGTGAACAAAGGTGATGAAGAGTAATCAAGTTTTGATTACGGATGTTTTTTCTTTCTTTTAAATCATACATACATGTATCTTTTATGTTCTCTCTCTTTTGTTTGAATTATAGATGTTTTTGTTGTGTATTTCTTTTATAGGAGCCCATGTGAAGAAATAGTACATTGTTATACATCTTCACAGTTAAGTGGGTGTTCTCAATCTTCTTCTTCTTCTTTTCTTTCTTTTACAATTCAAAGTTTGTTAGGCTTATCTTCAGTTCTGATGAACTCTTATTAGGCTTCTCTTCTTGGGCTTGATATTTGTGGGATGAGATTGCAGGTCACAAAGGTTTAAAAATTATGGTTTTTTATGAAAGTCCTCTCATTCTCTAAGTTTGTTGTGAAACATGGCAGCATTATAAATTTTACTGTATTAAGAGCGTCTGTAATCCTTCATCAAATTTTTTTTAATAGCAAATTTAACTTGATGAAAAATTTGGTGAAAATGACCTCAAATTAGTTCATCAAACTTGTGTCAAATGAAGTTTTCAGTTTTCACTAATTTTTTCATCAAATCAACACAAAAACAAAATTCACCAAATTTGATTAAATAAGTTTTTGGGGATGAGCTTGGAATTTTTAAAAAGGATTTGATGAAATTTTTAAGTGAAGCATTCAATTTTTTTTTTTTTTTTTTTAATACCAAATTATGCTTTTAGTTAAATTTGATGAAAACTATTGGAGCATTCCATATTTAATTAAGTTTTAAATCAATTTTTTATCCAAATATATGAAACAATTTTAAAAAATTCAATTTTACTAATGAAATAAAAGAAAATTATATAAATAAAAAAAAAAAGGGGCTCCACGGCGATAATGTTCATCAGTCATTCAATTCCTCTTACAGTTTAAACGCAATTGGTTCGAAATGAAAAGGCTCAATGTTGATCGAATAAAGCAAAAAATTGAAAAATCAACAATTAAAAAAGAAATGGTGTGGAATTTTGTGCCCTCATTGCATGATAAATCTATTTTGAAGGAATTTATATATTAACCATTGTTAAGTTGTCCTCGTCACTAAAATATGTTAAGAGATTTTAGTCAAATTTCAATTAAAATTTGTCAGAAATGGCTTGGAAAAAAATAAATTTTTCCTAAACATTGGTCTAATTTTTAGGTAGGACTCAAGCGTCAAAGTTGGCGGGTCTAAATAGTAACGCGTTCTATGTCGTGTTGTGATTCACGTAGTATATTTAGTTATTCAAAACCATTATCAGGTGAATGAAAAATTGAAGCTAAAGTGAGCTCTATATGAATAGTGTTTTTGGTGAAATTTCCATTAAGGTTTGAGTTAGGATTTGTCTCACATTGGTTTGGTGAACAAACTTTGAGTTGGGTTTATAAAGCTTGGGTTTGGAACTTGGGGTTGGCCCCAAGGGGCACTCAAGTTTTGTAGAAGGGAAGGTTATGGGCAAAGTGGGCTAGACCCATTGGACCCAAAACAAACACATGCGTCGTCGTCGGAAGGGCTAGGCTTAGGCGCAGGTGCGTAGTATGAGGTTGGGTTGTGCTTGTTCGGTCCAATACTTATCTTTTTGGGCCAAAAACTTTATGAATTTTATTTTTTCTAAAATTAAAATTCTTGCCTTCTTCAGAATTTAAATTTGAAATTAATTCCGAAATCTGTCTAGTTTTTCCCTCCACTGAACAAGTTTTTTATTTGTTTGAATTTAAACCAAACAGATTCAGTATTTGTTCAAAATTCAATCTAAACAGGTTTGTACCTATTAGATTCAAACCGAACAGTCACTATTTCATCTATAAATAGGCAGTCCTTCATTTGAATTTTGGATTCAATAATTTTGTTCTTGCCTCTAATTTTGCTCTCTACATTTGCTGCATTAATTTTTCCTGTGAAAAAATGTATAAACACAAAATGTGTTCGTTGTACAAACAGTTTGTAGTACTGCTACGGTTTATTGAAGATCATTTCATCCTGAGAGATAGACGTCCAAATTCTATAAGCACTCTAGAGAGGACGAATCTGTCTTAAAATTGTTGGACAATCTTCAATGTATTTAAAGAATAAATTCTGTTTGTACACTTAACAACAAATATAACACACAAGAAATAAATTAAAAGAAAGATTTTTCAAAATTTGTTTAATTATATACACTAAATAGAAAATGAAATAGAGAATGAGAGAAGAAAATAAAATTAAAAATAGAAAATACTAATTTTCTTAGAGTGATCAAGTCAAAAAATATTCTGGTTGGAAAATACAAATAGTAATCATATACTGTTTGATAAATAGTGGTAATAAACTGTTTGTCATTAACAATTTCAGAGCATTATAGAAAATTATTGTGTGGCATTTTATTTTTCTGGTTTTAGTAACTAGAAAAGTAAAATTATTTTGTATTATAACTTATTTTTCTGGTTTGAGTAACTAAAAAATTAATTTGTTTTTTGGTTTTGGTTTTTTTTCTTTTTTGATTTTTTGTAATTAAATATTATGGCTGCTAAAAGTAGTACTCCCAATTTGATTGTTACGACGACTCCAGTCCCTATCCAGAATCATGTTCAAGTTCCAATAAATCATGAAAAAAAATCGAAAAAATTTAATGGCACTGAGTTTAAGAGATAGCAGCAGAAAATGCTGTTCTATCTTACAACTCTTAATCTTGCTCAGTTTTTCCATGAAGAGGCTCCAGTGCTTAAAGAGGATGAAAGTGATCGGCAAGTTGTTGCCGCTGTAGACGCTTGGAAACATTCTGATTTTCTGTGCAGAAACTACATCCTTAATGGCCTTGACAACATGTATAATGTTTACAGCCCTCTGAAAACGGCAAAAGAATTGTAGAATGGAGAAAAAATACAAGACGGAAGATGCTGGTACAAAAAAATTTGTTGTTGGTAAATTTCTGGACTTTGTAATGGTAGACTCCTAAACGGTAGTTTCTCAAGTTCAAAGTTTTCAATTAATTTTGCATGATATTCATGTTGAAGATATGTCTCTTAGCGAGTCTTTCCAAGCCCCTGCATTAATGGAAAAATTCCCACCGACATGGAAAGATTTTAAAAATTATTTGAAACATAAATGCAAAGAGATGACTATGGATGAACTGATTGTAAGACTGAGAATTGAGGAAGATAACCGTAAGGCTGAAAAGAGGAATGGTAAAATCCCATTGAGTCCAAGGCTAATGTGGTTGAACATGTGCCCAAACCACATAATAAAAAGAGGAAGTTTGCTGGAGATGGTCCTAAACAAGGCAACAACAATGATAATAAAAAGTTCAAAGATAAATGCTATAACTGTGGCAAGATTAGACATCGTGCCTCTGATTGCCGACGCCCTAAGAAGGATTGCGGAAGTACAAACAAGAAGACAACCAATCAAGCCAATGTGATAAAACTAGATTACATTTCTGACGGGGTAAATGACATCAATCTCTCTGCTATGGTGTCTAAGATTAATTTGGTTAGAAATCCCAAGGAATGATGGGTTGACATAGGAGCAACTCATCACATTTGCTCGGACAAGAAGATGTTCACTACATATAATGAGACTGCAAATGGTGAACAACTTTTCATGGGAAATTCTTCTACTTCTACTTCTACTATGGCTGGACAAGGAAAGGTGATCTTGAAGATGACATCGGGAAAGGAACTTATCCTCAACAATGTGTTGCATATATCAGACATCCGAAAGAATTTAATTTCTGGTTATTTGTTAAGTAAGAATAGTTTTAGGCTTGTATTTGAGTCTAATAAATTTATATTAACAAAGAATGGTATGTATATTGGTAAGAGATATATGAGTGATGGTCTCTTCAAGTTGAATGTAATGACTATTGTACCAACACTTTTTATTAATAAGAATAACATATCTTTTGCTTATATTCTTGAGTCAAATTTATGGCATGGTAGATTAGGACACGTAAATTTTGATGCTTAGCGTAGATTAATTGGTTTTGATTATATACGAAAGTTTGAAATTGATCATAATCACAAATGTGAGATATGTGTAGAAGCGAAATTAACTAAGGTTCCATTTAAATCGGTTGAAAGAAAAATAAAACTTCTAAAATTAATTCATACTGATGTATGTGATCTTAAATTTGTTTAAACTAGAGGAGGCAAAAAGTATTTCATAACATTTATCGATGATTACACAAGATATTGTTATGTATATTTACTTAGAAATAAAGATGAAGCCTTGGAAATATTTAAATTCTGCAGAAGTGAAGTTGAAAATCAACTTGGTAAAACCATTAAAATAGTTAGAAGTGATAGGGGTGGTGAATATGATGCACTTTTAAATGAATTTTGTGTACAACATGGCATTATTCATCAAACTACAGCACCCTATTCCCCACAGCAAAATGGGATTGCTGAAAGGAAAAATAGAACCCTTAAAGAAATGATGAATGCCATATTACTAAGTTCAAGCTTACCATAGAACTTGTGAGGGGAAGCAATATTGTCTGCCAATTATGTTCTTAACAGAATACCCCACAAAAAAACCAACAGCACTCCTTATGAATTGTGGAAAGGTCGACCACCTTTCTACAAATACTTAAAAGTGTGGAGGTGTTTGACAAAAGTAGAAGTTTTTGTTCTGAAAAAGACTAAGATAGGACCAAAAACAATGGATTGTGTTTTTATTGGTTATGCTCAAAATAGTAGTGCATATCGGTTTCTGACTTATAAATCAGAAATACCTGATATAAATGTGAAAACTATTATAGAGTCAAGGAATGCTATGTTTTTTGAACATGTTTTTCCTTATAAGAAAGGACATGAATTAAATTCACATAAAAAGAACTTATGATTGTACACAAAGTCAAGAGACTAATGACAATCAAACGCAAGAGACTAGTAATGGTCTCGACCAACAAGATTTAACTGATTATGAACCAAGACGAAATAAGAGAGCGAGAATATCAAAATCCTTTGGTCTAGATTTTTTGACATAGCTGTTAGAAAATGAACCTCAAAACTTTAAGGAAGTAATGACATGTCCTGAAGCACCTTTGTGGAAAGAGGCTGTTAATAATGAAATTGAATCCATTATGCAAAATCATACTTGAGAATTGGTGGATCTTCCACCTTGGTTTTAAGCCTTTTGGATATAAATGGATATTCAAGAGAAAAATGAAAGCAGATAGTTCAATAGACAAGTATAAAGTAAGACTTGTGGAAAAAGGTTACAGACAAAAGGAATGTCTGGACTATTTTGACACATATTCCCCTGTGACAATAATTACATCAATCCGCATGCTTATTGCTATAGCAGTGTTGTATAATTTAGAGATACATCAAATGGATGTTAAGACAGCTTTCTTAAACGGTGATCTAAATAAAGAGATCTATATAGAGCAACCCGAAGGTGTTGTAGTGCCAGGCCAAAAAAAAGAAAGTTTGTCAGCTTGTAAAATCTCTTTATGGATTAAAACAAGCTCTTAAGCAATGGTATGAAAATTTTGATCATGCTATGCTTACTAATGGGTTTAAGATAAATGAAATTGACAAGTGCGTCTATGTTAAAAATACTGACAAAGGTTATGTCATCGTTTGTCTTTATGTGGATGATACGCTTATCATTGGAAGTAGTCAAACTATGATCAAATCAACCAAGCAAGTACTAAATAAAAGATTTGATATGAAAGATATGAGGGTCACATATGTAATATTAGGAATAAAAATTACTAAAACATCTGATGAATATGCATTATTTCAATCCCATTATATTGAGACAATTCTTGGTAAATATATCAAGAATGATATGAATGTAGCAAGAACACCTGTAGATATCAGTCTTTATTAATCAAAAAATAAAGGTGATGCGGTGTGTCAGCTAAAATACTTCCAAATCATTGGAAGTCTAATATACCTAATGAATTGCACTCGTCCTGATATAGCTTATGTTGTTAGTAAATTGAGTAGGTATACCAGTAACCCTGGATAAGACCATTAGAAAGCGATCATACGGATTCTTAGATATTTAAGATTTACTTGTGATCATGGCTTAAACTTTACTCGATATCCAACAATATTCGAAGGCAATTGTGATGCAAATTGGATATTGGATACTAAAGATTCAAAATCGACTAGTGGATATGTCTATACTCTGGGAGGCGCTGCTGTTTCTTGGAAATCTACGAAACAAACATGCATTGTACGATCCACAATGGAATCTGAGTTCATTGCTTTAGACAAAGCAGGAGAAGAAGTAGAATGGCTTCGCCATTTCTTAGAAGACATTCCAATGTGGTCAAAACTTGTACCAGCTATTTGCATTCATTGTGATAGTCAATTTGCAATAGGCAGGGCATAGAGTCATATGTACAACGGTAAGTCACGACATATTCGTCGTCGACATAATACCGTAAGGTAATTGCTCTCAAATGGAATAATCTCAATAGATTATATAAAATCAAAAGAGAATATTGCGGATTCGTTAACAAAAGGTTTGACAAAAAAGCAAGTGTATAGTCCATCGAAGGGGATGGGATTAAAGCTTATTACATAAGAGTCATCATAATGGTAACCCTACTTAAATGACTGGAGATCCCAAGAACTAAGTTCAAAGGGACAACTAAGTTATGTATAGCTCGCCAGAAATCATCAAGTGATTAAAATTTCCTACACATTCCTATGGTGAGAGTGATATTTGCAACATGTACTGTATGTAGGAGCTTAAGGATAAGCTTTGCTTTTAATCACTACTTATATCTTGATTTGGATATAAAAATCAAGACGAGTACAAGAGATACTCATAATAAGAATCAGCTATATGAGTGTTGAATTGGGGTCGGTCCTATGAGAATGAAGAGACTAAATTCTCTAGAAGCACTCATGAATAACCAGGAGTGTTCAAGGCCAAAATGAACACAACCGTAAGAACCATGATGTGTCAGAAAATATTTTATGTGAAATCTATTGTCTTGACTTATACAAACGGTTGTACAATTCAAGGCATCGTGTCCATTGGTTAGCTAGTAAATCCGATAGATTATCATTAGGGAAGGTTCAAGGCCGAAAGCTACCTATCCTGATGTAAGATATTTTCTATTTATACTCTTTCGACAAATTGTGTACATTGTTGCATTTCCGTTGTCATCAAATTCCATTAATGTGGGGGATTGTTAGAAATGGTTTGGAAAAAAATAGATTTTTCCTAAACTTTGATCTAATTTTTAGGTGGGACCCATGCGCCAAAGTTTGCGGGTCTACGTGATAACACGTTCTATGCCGCGTTGTGATTCACGCAGTATATTTGGTTGCTTAAAACCATTATCGAGTGAATGGAAAATTGAAGCCAAAGTGAGCTTCATGGAAATTGTGTTTACGGTGAAATTTCCATTAAGGTTTGAGTTAAGGTTTGTCTCACATTAGTTTGCTGAACAAACTTTGAGTGGGTTTATGAGGCTTGGGTTTGGAAGTTTGGGTAGGCCCCAAGGGGCACTCAAGTTTTGTAGAGGGGAAGGTTATGGGCAAAGTGTGCTAGACCCATCGGATCCAAAACAAACACACACGTATCGCCGCCTTCATCCGGCCGGTCGGGTGGGCGGGCTGGGCTAGGCTTGGGCGCGGGTGCATGGTGTGAGGTTGGGTTGGGCTTATCCGCTCCAATACTTATCTTTTTTGGGCCAAAAACTCTATGAATTTTATTTTTTCTAAAATTAAAATTCTTACCTTTTTCGGAATTTAAATTCTATCTGTCCAAAATTTTCTTCCATCGAACAGGTTTTTTATTTGTTTGAATTTAAACCAAACATATTCAGTATCTGTTCAAAATTCAAACTGAACAGGTTTGTATCTATTCATTCAAACTGAACAGGTCTTGTACTTGTTCAAATAGGTCAGCTACCTATTGGATTTAAACCGAACATCCACTATTTCATCTATAAATAAGCAGTTCCTCATTTGGATTTTGGATTCAATATTTTCGTTCTTGTCTCTAATTTTGCTCTCTGCATTTTGCTGCATTAATTTTTCCTGTGAGAAAGTGTATAAATACAAAGTATATTCGTTGTGCAAACAGTTTGTTATGCTGCTACTGTTTGTTAAAGATCATTTCATCATGGGAGATAGACGTTCAAATTCTGTGAGCACCCTAGAGAGGATAAATCTGCCTTAAGGAGACAGTGTTAAACACTGGACTTGATCACTCTAAGAAAATATTTTCTGTAAATATTTTTTGTTTTTAATTTTATTTTATTCTCTCCTCTATTTCATTTTTTGTTTATTTATGTAATTAAACAGATTTTGAAAACTCTTTCTTTTAATTTATTTCTTGTGTATTCTATTTATTGTTAAGTATACAAACATAATTTATTCTTTAAATATATTGAAGATTGTCCAACAAAAATTGTGTGTCGATAAAAATCTTGACTCTACCAGCATTTAACTGTCGAGAGAGTAGAGATTTTCCTCCACCTTCGTCTTTGTTCTCCAATCTTTAAGTTGTCTCCATGTCCAAGATGAAAAAAATAAAATAAATTACATAACAGTAAAAAATGAATATTTCTTTTTCATGAAAACAGCATGTGCAACTTTTATTGTAGTTTTTTTGTATTAAAAAAAAAAAAATTGCATCTCTATATATTTATAATTATTTAAAATTTTGTATACTAATTTGATATAATGTTTCGAAGACCCAAGAATATTTCCCATTTGACTGGTGCTTCAAAGCTCACACCAAATATGTTCGTAGGTTTCAAGGGATTTTTTAATTTTTTTTATTATAACATAATTATATTAAAATAAAAGTAAACAAAGGTTTCAAGTCTTTGACTCCATGGAACATGTTCAAATTCCATCTGGCAATTCATGAACAGGCATCATGGTTATCATCAGTTCAAATTCTGTCAAAAAAAAACTTTGACCAAACTCATCCATTTCAAGTTCAATTGAAGCCCAAAATAAAAATTAAAACTTTAGGTCAAGCTAATGCTCAAGTCCTACTTGCTCCAAGTGGCAATGTTGAATTACATGTTATTGTTGATAATATAAATGGTAAATATATTTTCTCTCTATGTTAATGATTTACAATATAAGATGGTATTAGATAAATTTGGTGATTAACAATTCAAAAATTATACAAACGATACTTGACTATGTCTGACAATAATTCTATGACACACAGACTCTTCTATTTTTCGAAATTTCTGTATTAACTAAATATGAGGGTGTGGATTTGTATCTGACATCCGAAGTCAATTTAGACACTTATATTATTTAATTTTTTTATGATAATTGAAAAAAGAGAAACTTTTGTTTGCTATTAAAAAATATTTTAATCTTCTCACATGGATCAAAGATAGAAATTTCATATATATATAAAATTTTAAAAATCTTATTGAACATCAAGTAATTTATATAACTTAATATGTAATATATAAGTATTTATGACTATATCCAACTTTATACATATTCTAATATTCTAAGATTTAGATTTATAAAAGTGTGACTAGATACTTATACTTGAATCCATGTAGTATCGGATAATGATTATGATTTTCTTGCACAATTAAATTGGCAGTACCATAGGATTCAAGTTTGGACTAATAAGACATAATTATAAGAGATAATTATATGAGTTAGACTTCTCTCAAATTTAAATATTTGAGAGAATTTGAGGGGCATGTGGAGTTCACTACGGATCTCGTTTCGATAATCCGAATAATTCATTTTGTAAGATGTTCTGTGTCTATGTATATCATTTATGAAAAAAATTAGATCAATCCGATAATATTAACCTTTTTAGGGTGTGCCCCACATGCTTCTCAAGTTCTCTTAAATTGAGATTAGAATAAGGTGATGATTATTTTTTACCATTAAATTTGGAAAAATCCATCCTAAAGAGTGTATAAGGTATTAAAAATTCGAGGAAAAATCTTGTTTGGTGATAAAAACAAGCCAAAAAAAAAAAAAAAAATCATTCGCACCAGAAAAAGTCATCAAAAAAAGTCCTTCACACAGGAAAAGTCGCCGAAAAATTGGCCGGAAAAGTTGCCATCAACGACAAGTGGTGGTGGTGGTGAAGTACAGAAATGTGTAATGTTCAACAGATAGAAAGTTGAATGAGTGACATGTGTCACATTTCAGTAGATAGGTTGTTTTGTGAATTTCAATAGAAAAATAGGTTTTTGTGAATTTCAGTAGATAGACAAATTGAGTGATTTCAAGAGAAAAGATAATTTTTAAGAGATAGATAGATAGATTAATTTCAATAAATAATAACCATTTAAAACAAATTATGTCATTTTGACTAAAAAATATTAGAATTTGAGCTTAATGATTCAAGATATTAAAAAATGAACCTATGGCTTGACTACCCTAAATAAAATGATGTGATGAGTACCTTGATCACGAGATTAACAATATTTGAATTGCACTATTACTAATTCCATCTTTTAGGATCATTCTAGAATACACCTCCTCAAAAGGTTGTATACTATATACAAGTTATGATATTAGTGTTGAATTTTATAAATGTCATAAATAAATAATTTTCAGTCATAACTAAAAAAATTAATAATAATTACTCATAACCAAATATTATTTAAGGTACAATTATTTTCGATCATAACCAAAATAATAATTACAATATATCATAATCAACATCAATCATAATGAATTCATAATTAACACCAATAAGTCATAAACAAATAACACAAACTTCATAACTGGAGTATATGGGATGTATATCATAGAATTTTTTTAAAATATATATTTATCTTTGTTTATTTCAGTATCTATGCACCATTTACATTAATTTTGATAATTTTAATCTTATTAAAAGAGAGATAAAAATAATTATATTAAAAATATAAGACTCAGTGTATTTTGCTTGAACCTCTGGGGAAGAGGTGAGTGTAATTAACCCTATATATTACCAGTTTCCTCCAAATAGCTTTATCAAACATGGAAAGTCCTTGGTTACACCAAGAACCCAAGAAAAGCAAGCACACATGTACAATTAGGTAATGAAATATAGTTGTAATGTTATAGGCAAAATAGTTGTATCATCTTTCACAAACAAACATGGATATTTTATGCATTATAGTCTTCATCACCTATTATCAGATCACGCGGTTACGTGACGTTCCTCCTCCCCCCCCCCATCCAAAATCTTTGATTAATTAAATATTGAAAAATAGTTCATTCATACAATTTATCTCTTAAATCTTCGTGGCGAGTAAAATTTAAAAAATTGACCCATATTCTAATATTTTTTCAAAATTCTTTTGACATTTATTTTGTATGTTTTCACCTAACTCAAGAGATTGTGAAGAAAAAAAATTATATGAATATAATACTTCTATAAATTATTATATTCCCATGCTTCGATTCTTCCCCATCAAAGCCCAGACAAACACATATTGACCCTCATGAAAAAAAATATAAATAAATAAATAAATCATATTTTCTAAGCACATAAACTAATCCGGCAAAGTTTTGTCTTTGTTGATACGTACTTACCATATGCCTAAATCTAATCCATATTTAAGATATTTTATTTCTAAGTATTCTTCACTATATATGTCATGTCAAAAAGTTATGATGTTTTTTATTTTTTTTATTTTTTTAAAATTAAATATAATGCCTTTTCTAGATAAATAGTAACGGGTAGTCAAATGTATTAGGTATTTGTTGCCGCCCTTCACAAAATAATTTCCAAAATGAAATCAAATGAAGGAATATGTGAAACTCTAAAAATTTTATCAAATATTTCACATAATATTAGATCTACATAGAATCCACAGAGGATGGATCTCACTCATACAAAACATTTAGTAAAAAATTTGATAAAAGTTTTAAAGTTTCTAAAATTTTTCTGCTTGAAGTTTACATTTATCACAATTAAGGCCACCCGTTGCAGTTTGTCAAATGGCATAAAAGAAATAAGGAAAACTATTAACATTAATTGATTTTATAGTGAAACTTAGGGTTGGTTTGAGATGGTCTAAATAAGTGTATTTTTTAACTTTTTATGAAATATAGGTGAGGTATAGATTGGGTTTAAAGTGATGTGTTAAAGAGGTGATATAACTTAAATAAGATAAATGACTTTTTAACTTTTAAAAATTATGACAAACAAGGCCTTAGTCTCACAGATCAAGTCATTACTATAGATGAGTTGTGGGAGTGTTAGGAAATTGTGAAAAATGATATACAATCTCATTTTTTTAATTTAATAATGTATAAGTAATATGATTGATTAATAATCATAAAAGATATAAAAAAATATTATTTTTAATATTTTAATTAATCATTATATTATTAAATTTTAAAAATAAATCTAATTTTTGACTTTGAATATGGATGTTCAGAAATTATTGGTGAACAGACTGTTTTCTGCTATTGCTAAAAAAACTAAGCACTTATTAATTGTTTTGTTCTTTGACTGAGTCAATTTCCACGCCAACATTCCAGGGCCCCCATAGTCGAACTTCCCAATGTATTGGATGTCTCCAAATTATCTTTTCCAACTTTTTATAAAAAAATAAATTTAAAATAATAATTAAAAAATTTATAGAGGAAGCGGGTTTGACTCACCAACTGGTTAACTCATTTGAATGCTGACACAATTATCTATCCAGCAATGCTATGAATTTAAAAAACTATTCAGAAAAAATAATGTGATTGAGATATATTTGAAGCGTAAGTCTTACTATACAATAATTGAATCCAAATCATGTTAGCTAATTTTTCCTGTATTCGAAGAATAGATTAAGGAAGAAGAATGTGTAATTACTTAAATCAAAACAGAATATAAAAAATAAAAAATGAAAAAACATATTTTTATTTTGTTACAAAAAATAAAACAGAATCTAAAAAATCAACATTAAAAAAAATGAAACTAGAAATAAAAATTGTAAACAAACTACTTATAGTATTTCTTTCTGGAAATTCAATCAAGTCCGGGGTTCAACACTGTCTTTTTAAGATAGATTCGTCCTCTCTACGGTATTTTCAGAATGTGGACGTCTATCTCCCAAGATAAAATGATTAATGACACTTAGTAATAGCATTACAAACTAAATGTCCAGCGAACACACTTTGTGTTTATACTCTTTCTCACAAAAAATAAATGTAGCAAAATGCAGGAAGCAAAAGCAGAATGAATAACGAAAATTTATTGAAAACCAAATGGAGGACTTGTCTATTTATAAGAGAATTGGTGGCTATTCAACATAGATTTGAACAAGTAAAGAACCTATTCGGAATAGACTTAAATAGACAAAGAACTTGTTCGGATTAGAGGGAAAAAGCTAAAAATGTGCAATGGACCAAAACTGCTAGCGTTCAAAAACGTTGGGGTTAATTCAGAATTTATTTTGAATTTCAAACCGAAATTCAAATTCCAACCAGTAAGAATTTAATTTTTTTTAAAAAAAAATTCACATATTTTTTGTCCAAAAAGATAAGCATTGGACTATACATGCCCAACCCAACCTCGTACCAACGCCCAAGCCCAACCCAGCCTGCTCGACCGGACAGATGGCAGCGACGATGCATGTGTGTTTGTTTTGGGTCCAATGAGTCAAGCCTACTTTGGTCATAATTTTTCACTCTTCAAAACTTAAGTGCCCTTTCAGACCTACCCCAAGGTCCAATCTCAAGGCTTATAAACCCATTTAATGTTAGCCTAGCCAACCAATGTGAGACAAGCTTTCCTTCCTTCCTTCAATTTAGAAAACCGACCAAAACACCATTTTCATGGAGCTTACTTTGGCATCAATTTCTTATTCACCTAATAATGGTTTTGATAAACCAAATATACTACGTCAATTACAACGCGTCATAGAACAGGTTACCACCAATACTTGCCATAACCGGTACTTGGGTCCTATTTATATTGTAGCCTAAAACTGACAAAAAATTCTGGTTTTGTGCAGAATTTCTTAACCATTTCTAACAATCCCCCAGATGAATGAAATTTGATGACAACAGAAATGCAACAATATGCAGAATTTGTCGAGAGAGTATAAATAAAAAATATCTTGCATCAAGACTAGTAGTTTTTGGCCTTAAACCTTCCCTAGTGATAACCTATCGGATTTACTAGCTAATCAATGGATGTGATGCCTTGAATTGTTTAGCCGTTAGTGTAAGCCATGACAATAGATTTTACACAAAATATCTTCTGACACATCGTGGTTTTCACAGTTGTGTTCATTTTGGTCTTCAACATTCCTGGTTGTTCATGAGTGCTCTAGAGAATTTAGCCTCTTTATTCTTATAGAACCGACCCCAATTCGACACTCATATAGGTGATTTTTATTAAGAGTATCCCTTATACTCATCTGGACTTTTTATTCCTAAGTCCAGATATAAATAATCATTAAAAGCAAAACTTATCCTTAATTCCCTACGTACAACTTTTGTTGCAAATATCACTCTCATCATAGGAATGGATAATGATTTTAATCCTTTAGTGATTTTTGACGAGCCACATATAACTTAATTGTTCCTTTGAACTTAGTTCTTGGGATTTCCAGTCATTTAAGTAGAGTTACCATTATGACGACTCTTATGTAATATGCCTTAATCTCATTCCCTTTGATGAACTATACACTTACTCTTTTGCTAAACTTTTTGTTAACGGATCCGCGATATTCTCCTTAGACTTTAGATAAGCTATTGAGATTATACCAGTTTCAGTTTTTCTTTCAATTGATTTAAATGGTACCTTAATTAATTTTGCTTCTACACATACTTCATATTTATTATTAGGATCAATTTGAAATTTGGGTATATAATCCAAACCAATAAGCCTACGCAAAACGTCAAAATTACATGTCCTAATCTATCATGCCATAAATAAGACTCAAGAATATAAACAGAAGCTATGTTAATTTTATTAATAGCAAAAACTGGTACAACAGTCATTAGCCCATCACTCATATACCTTTTACCTACATACATGCCACTCTTAGTATAAATTCATTAGACTCAAACACAAGCCTAAAACCATTTTTACTCAACAAAGATCCAGAAACTAAATTCTTGCGAATGTCTGGTACATGCAACACATTGTTGAGTGTAAGTTCCTTTCGCTAGGTCATTTTCAATACCACATTTTCTTGTCCAGCCACGGCAGAAGTAGAAGAATTTCCCATAAAAAGTTGTTCCCTATTGGCAGCCTCACTATATGAAGAGAACATCTTTTTATCCACACAAATATGACAAGTTGCCCTAGTGTCAACCCACCACTCCTTAGGATTTCCAACCAAATTAGCCTCGAACACCATAGCAAAAAGAATGATGTCATTTACCTCGTTAGAGATGTAATCTAGTTTTGCCACATTGGCTTGATTAGTAGTCTTTTTGCTTGTACTTCCGCGATCCTTCTTAGGGCGTCGGGAATCAGATGCACGATGTCCAATCTTGCCATAGTTATAGTATTTTCCTTTGAACTTTTTATTGTCATTGTTGTCGCCTTGTTTAGAATCATCTCTAGCAAACTTCCTCTTCTTGTTATGTGGTTTGGGCACTTGTTCCACTACATTAGCCTTGGACTCAATGGGATTTTTGCCATTCTTCTTTTCAACATTCCGGTTATCTTCTTCAATCCTTAATTGGACAATCAGTTCTTCCAATGTTATCTCTTTGCATTTATGCTTAAGGTAGTTCTTGAAATCTTTTCAAGCATGCGGTAATTTTTTCACAACTGTAGCAACTTGAAAAGATTCGTTGAGAGACATACCTTCAGCATGAATATCATGCAAGATGAGTTCAAGACTTTGCACTTGGCTAATAACCATTTTAGAATCAATCATGACAAAGTCCATAAATTTTCCAACGATTAATTTCTTCATGCCAGTATCATCTGTCTTGTATTTTTTTCCTAAAGAATCCCATAATTCTTTTGCTGTTTTAAGAGAGCTGTAAACATTATACAACATGTTGTTTAGGCCATTGAGGATGTAATTCTTACAAAAAAAAAAAAAATCAGAATGCTTCCAAGCATCCACCGTGACAACTTTCCGATCACTTTCATCCTCTTTAAGTACTGGAGCATTTTCATGGAGAAACCGGACAAGATTAAGAGTTGTCAGATAGAACAACATTTTTTGCTGCCATCTCTTAAACGCTATACTATTAAATTTGTTCAATTTCTCTCAATGATTCAAAGGAATTTGAATAGGGTTCTAGGTAATGATCGGTGTTGGTGTAACAACCGGATTGGAGGTACCAGTTTCAATAGCTATCAAATCTGATTACAAAAATCTTAGAAGCAATACAATTTTCTAGTTACAAAAACCAGAAAATAAAATCAGAATTTTGAATAAAATGAAGAAACGAATTCCGTCTTAAGATTGTTAGCCAATCTTCACTACATTCGCATAATAGATTAAGGAAGAAGAAAGTTTGTTTGATTACTTAAATCAAAACAGAATATAAAACATAAAATATGGAAAAACATATTCTTATTTTGTTACAAAAAAACAAAACAAAATCTAAAAAACCAACATAAAAAAAAAAAAAAATGAAACCAAAAATGAAAATTGTAAACAAACTACTTACAATATTACTTTCTGGAAATTCAATCAAGTCTAGTATTCAACACTGTCTCCTCAAGACAGATTCATTCTCTCCACGATACTTTCAGAATGTGGACGTTTATCTCCCAAGATAAAATGATTAACGACAATTAGTAGCAGCACTACAAACTAAATGTCCAGCGAACAGACTTTGTGTTTATACTTTTTCTCACAAAAAATAAATACAGCAAAATGTAGGAAGCAAAAGCAGAATAAATAACGAAAATTTATTGAAAACCAAATGGAGGACTTGTCTATTTATAGGAGAATTGGTGGCTATTCAGGATAGATTTGAATAAGCAAAGAACCTATTCGGAACAGACTTGAACAGGCAAAGAACCTGTTCGGGTTGAAGGAAAAAAGCTGGAAAGGTGCAATGGACCAAATTGGTAACGTTTAGAAACGTTGGGGTCAATTCGTAATTTATTTTGAATTTCAAACTGAAATTCAAATTCTAACTGTAACAACCTGAAAATTTAAGTTGTCCCTTAACTTTTATACGAGTATTATAGTTGTATGTGATGATATATTATTAAATAAATAATAATAAATACAGAATCTAATTTGGCATTGGATTATCAAATATGAGATTAATTATGGATTATTATTTGGGGTCAAATTAATAGAAATATAGAATTATAATACTAGTTGGGCCAAATTAAAGTTAAAGATAGTGAATAAATAAATATAAAAGAGTAAATAAATAATAATAATAATAATAATAATGATGGGTGTGGTAGTAAAATAAATAAATAATTTTCTATTGGTATGCAATAGAGTATAATTTAATTAGAGATTAATTTATTTATATAGTTATATTAGAAAACTGAACCAAAGTGTAATTATCTTAAATATTTATTAAAAATAAATATAAATCCATGAATTTATTATCAAATCTGGAGAGAGATACGCGCTGGCCACGTAGCTAATGTTCTTACCTTCCTATAAATAAGGATGAGGTGATCAACTAGAAGAAAAGAAAGGAAAAAAAAAAAAAAAGAGAGAAAGGAATGAAAAGAAACAAAGAAAGGAAAAGGAAATAGAAAGGAAAAGGAGAGTGAAGGAACATCTGTAAGAAGATAGTAAAAAGAAGAAGAAAATAGTAAGGGTCAATATTAATGTGAGTTATATTATACCTTGAATCACCATAATATATTTTACGTATGTTTTGACTTACCATATTTATTTTATACAAGTTATATTTTATAAATTATATTAATATTTCAGTTACGTGGATTAATTTCTGCACTCTATTTGTTAAAATGAAACCCATGGATATGTTTGTTTAAATTTTAAAGAATATTTGACAATGACCTTAAAAATAATTATATTTTGTAAGTACCACCACGGGAGTCCCATGTCTTGGGGGATTTAAATAACCATCGGCTTCTGTCTGATCACTTTGTGGCCCTCTATTGTCATGGATCTATTGACCTCTGTTATGTGCGGAGCAAAGTGCTATGCGGAGATAAATACTATACTATTGTGGGAGCCACCTCTATAATCTGTATGAGCCACCTCTTGAATCCATATCTCTGTTCTGACTGTCACTCTTGTAACCTCTGTTCTGTTTTGTTCGGTACCATGGTTATGGTTATTTATTTACATAACCTCAGTTTTGCTATTTAAATGATTATTTGTTCAGACTAAATTATTTTAAATATTTTAGTTACGTAACTATCCATAGTTTTTTTGTGTCCTTTATACTCTTGGCATGATATTTCTCATTCTGCCATGTACTTATAGCTGTTTATCAATTTTCAAGAACCAATGCAATTCAGAAATAACTTTTGGAAAGTCTTAGATGCGGGGCTGCAAAATAAACACACACAATACTTTTATGATATGTTTATATGTGAATATCGGTCTTTTGGTCAATAAATTTTGTAATAAAAATAGAAGCTCCAATGATTATTTTGGTACCCTCACTTAAATATTATTTCCGCTCGCATTTATTAATTTGTTCAAGAATTGGCCAGAGGTAACTTCAGTTACTGGCCAACACGATACTTAGCCCTTGGGTACGGGGAGTGGGTCGTGATACCAACCAGCAAGAATTTAATTTTAGAAAAAATAAAATTCAAATATTTTTAGCCCCAAAGAGATAAGCATTGGACTACACATGCCCAACCCAACCTCATACCACGCACCTATCCCGATCGGACGAACGAACGGTGGCACACGTGTGTTTGTTTTTGGCCTAAAAAGATAAGTATTGGACTACACAAGCCCAACCCAACGTCGCACCATGCCCGACCGGACGAATAGCAGCGGCGGGGCGTGTGTGTTTGTTTTGAGTCCAATAGGTGTAGCCCACTTTGCCTATAATCACCCCTCTTCAAAATTTGAGTGCCCCTTGGGGCCTACCCGAAGGTCCAATCTCAAGACTTGTAAACCCATAAAATATTAGTCTAGCCAACCAATGTGGGATAAGTTTTCCTTTCTTCAATTTGGGAAACCCACCAAAACACCATATTCATGGAGCTTATTTTGGTATCAATTTTCCATTCACTTGATAATGGTTTTGATTAACCAAATATACTACATGAATCACAACACGGTATAAAACGTGTTACTGCTAATGCCCGCCATAACCGGGACTTGGGTCCTATTTATATTGTAGCCCAAAGTTAACAAAAAATTCTGGTTTTGTGTAGAATTTCTTAATCATTTCTAACAAATCATACATCACTTTTCAGTATAAAATTGTTGATAATTTTTTATAATAATTGAATCTAGGGTAAATTATAAATACACCTCTTGAATTTTTTTTAAAATACAAATTATCCTCTATAGTTTTAAAAATTACATTTCACTATTTCAAATTGCTAATTGCATAACAAATTATCTATTTTATTTATAAATTATTAAGTCAAATAACAATTTCTTGTTGTATCGAAGAGAAATTAATAATTTTATCTTTCTGTTAATTTTATTAAATAATTTTTTTTTTTTAACAATTTGATATTTGTAATTTCTAAAATTATAAAAGACAATTCTTATATTAAGCCAATCTCATAAGTATATTTGTAATTTACTCTTGACTCTATAAATCTATTGGACAATAAATTGAAGGGTTATGGCTTTGACCAATTGGATGTTCGTTAATACCTACTAAATATCGTCGTTTCGTTTGATATGTGGGGATACAAACACGTATGCTATGACAATTAAAGATTGATTAGTACTATGAATTGAGTATATATATACACTATGACAACGCCAAAGAATTTTTTATTCTACACCAAAGAATTGATTATATAGGGACACTTATTAATTATAATCACAAAATTTTTCTTTTTTAATCAATAATAATAACATAATAATAATAATTTTTCGATCTAATATTAAACATTAAAAATTAATATTCATTACAAAAGTTTTTAATTTTAAACTTTTGCAATTGATCCCGATAAGTTTTCATCTTTTGAAATCTTTCTATGATAGTATCATTATCAATGCCATCAAAAATATCTCTTTTAATATAGAAAACCAAACTATCATTCATCCATTCATTACCCATTCGGTTTTGCAACTAATTCTTCACAATATTCATAACTAAAAATACTCTCTCAACAATAGTAGTTGCAATAGGTAAGATTAATGCTAAAATCAAGAGCAAATACACCAATGGATATACTTTGTCTATTCCAGTCTCCACCATTTTCTTAGCAAGATCAGTAATTCCATTAAACATTGAGAACTCACTATTAGATAGCATGTCGATAATATATGTATCAAGTTGATCATTAAGTACCATGAGCTCCACTGAAGAAAATTCTTTGGGATAAAATTCAACAAGATAAATTAACTTTTTTCTGTTAAAACTAGAGAAAGAGTTAGATGGATTTAAACATACCACACAAATTAACAACTCAGTGTTCGACTCAGTGAAACGAGCATTTAGTTCTTGAATTTGCATATCCAAAACAGTGTAGAATAACTTAGCGCGATAGTGATGTAAGTTTGTAATTTCTTGAACATTGCTCATTTTTCTCTCTCGAGCTACAAACATATCATCTATTTGAGAAACATCAATTTCATGCTTTTTACAAAAAGACAAAATATCATCAAGTAAAGATGTCCACCCACTCTTCCTCATCTTTTGGAGCCGTATTTTAGAAATTTGAACTAAATTCATGGCATTAATAATGTCTTGATCTTTCTTTTGTAGTGCTTGCGATAACTCACTTGTAATAATCAATATTGTTTTCATCAAATGATAGTTGAATACAAACTAAAATGATTGAATTGAGTTCAACAATATATTTGCATCTACTCATTGTTCTAAATTTGAACCATTTTCTGAAATCATTTTAAACACATCAATCACTGTTGAAAATATACTAGCCAAGCTGACTAAAGTACCATAGTGTGAACTCCAATGTGTATCACTAGCACATTTAAGATTAATTTCTTAATTTAAGTCTTGCCTACTAGATAGCTCTCCAGTATTAAGTGTCTCCAAAACTTTTGCAGCTTGCTTCTCCCTAACAATATCTCAGCGTTTACATGATGCTCCAATAACATTCACCACATTAGAAACCAAAGTGAAAGTAAAGCAATTTGATTATGATTCTTTGACATGGTTACAAGTGCCAATTGCAATTGATGAGCAAAACAATAAACATAATATGCATAAGGATTCTCTTTCAGTATAAGTGTTTTAAGACCATTGAACTCACCTTACATATTACTAGCCCCATCATATCCTTGACCCCACAATTTAAAAATACTTAATCCAAGTCTGGAGAATAAATTTTTCACAGCTTGTTTGAGTGAGTTAGTATTCGTATTAGCAACATACTTAATATCTAAAAAGCGCTCAATCATTTGGCATTTTTTGTCAACATATCATATTACAACTGCCATTTGCTCCTTGATTGATATGTCACAAGCTTCATCAATCAAAATAGAAAAAAATGCATCACCAAGATCTCTAATAATTACATTGATAGTTTCAAATGAGGCCACATTTACAATGTCTTTTTGAATATCAGAAGATGTTAACTTGAGATTTTGTGGAGTATTGCCCAATGCAACCACTTTGACATCTTCATTATGATTAGTAAGAAACTTGAGAAGTCCAAGAAAATTTCTTTGGCTACTTGAATTTTCAGATTTATCATGCCCACAAAACGCAAGTCCTTGTCTTAGAAGAAATTCGACACAATCAACTAATGCATTCAAACGGGTTCGATACTCAATTCGAGCTTGATCAGATTGTTTGAAAAAAATCGTTTGAATATGTTGGTTTTAGTTTAACAAGTCTTGACATTTACTCGAAGCTTGATTATGAGCACTATTGGGACCTCCAACACGAGTCTGAATTTTTTATTTTTTCTTTCAATTTGAGAAACCCTCACCAACAAAAGAATCACCACCAACTTGATCTCTAATATTGGGTTTGAAAAGATAACATAAATAAAATGTTGCATCTTTTACTACGCTATACTCCAACCAATTAGGAAATTCATTGAACCAAGCCTGATTAAATCACCAAAGTTTTTGTCCAAATGATTTTTGTGAAAAATTATGATCACAAGGTTGACAATGACCTTTTTGTAGATATACTCTACGAATTTGGTCTCGATCATTAGCATTATAATCCATAATCCGAAAGTCGTAGTCCTGGATCTACAAGAAGGTCTACTAAGTTGATTTCTATACAACTTTATTTTGCGAAAGAATAAATATCATCTTCTTCTTGAAGAATAAATGATTCCAACTTTGATTTTTTAAAAAAATATTTTTCCATGACTGTTTGAAAAAATTAAAAATCAAAATAAAAATTCATAATCAAAATCACAAACCCCCACAAATCAAAATCTTCAATTTTAATACAAATCAAAAAATTTAAATTTAGCACAAATCACAACAAATCAAAATTTTAAATTTTAGCACAAATTATAACAAATCAAAATCCCTAATTTAAATATTAATCACTGCAAATTAATATTTTTAATTTTAACACAAATCAAATCCCTAATTTTAGTACAAACAACAACAAACCAAAATCCCTAATTTTAATATAAATCACCAGCAATTAAGATTCATAATTTTAGCATATTAAAATTTCTTATTTTAACATAAATAATAACAAATCAAAAAATTTTACAAATCAAAACTTAACAAATAATTATAAATTAATACTCATAATTTTTATTTAAAATTAAAAAATAATAAATAAAGTTACATGTAAGCAATAAAGAGAAGATACCAAGGTTGTAGTGTGGTTCTAAATCTATATTGTGTAATTCTAATTTGGTGAATCACGAGTCCGTAAATTGCAAAGCAATAAAGGGAGACAAAGAAAATATGAAGACACTTAACAAGTACTGTGAATACATAAAAAAAAATAAAGAATTTCATACACTTTAGCATTTTCGGATTTTAGCCTTGCCGTAATTGAAGTTGTGTGCACTCACCAAAAAACAAGAAAAAGTGGGTGCGTGTGGTGTGTCAGTGCGTTTGGATAAATTGGGAGAGCTGTGTATTATGTATAGGAAGGGCACTGTGTGTAAATAACACCCCACCTAAAATAAAAAAATAAATAATTTTTTTTTTTTTGAAAAGTCAGGGGGGCACGTGAACCCCCTTGCCCCTATATCCCTCCACCACTGATGATATATATGCTCTATATTAGTTTGTAAATTTTGCTTACAAGATATTTTTAAAATATATATATATATATTAGATCAGGTTGTTTTTCGACATGAAAATTGAATAAACACAACACTCTTACATATTTGCACCCAATCTACACGGGGTTGCATTTTGTATACCAAGCATAACATTATAGCATCGTGTGATAGAGAGAATGTTAAGATTAAAAATAGAAAAATGAGACTGAACTCTATGCTCTAGTGTTCTAGTCTATGTAACAAAGTACATGATCGAATCCTATGTTATTTGTTCATTGTATTAATGTATTTGTTTTGTTACAAACATCTACCCACTCGTGTGATAGAGACAACATTGAGATTGGAAATAGAAAAATGAGACTGAATTCAAAGCTAATATATATGACACCCAACTTGTGGTAGTGGAGTGAGAAATTAGTTATAGAAATGTTATATATTATTGATTTTATTTTGTCATTTTAAATTAATGACAAAAAAAATTATCTCCTATAGCATTTTTTAAGATAAAATATTAGATATTTAAGGAGTATCACTTGACAAATTTTACTTATTATTTTTGGTTAAAGAAAAATAACAAGACATATTAAAGGGAGTTATTATTTATCTCGTGACTATTTAACAAAGATGATCAAGTATGTCTTATCTTTTATTTTATTTTATCATATAAGAGAAATCATTTGATGATCTTAGAAAGGATTCAAACCATTCATTTGATAGTTATTTGTAATATTGTGTTTTGAAAAATCAATACAAAAGTAATAGGTCGTACTCTTTTAATTAACTAAAAAACAGATTGGATACTTTATACTACGGCAGCGAGCAAACTTTTCCTTGGAAATTGTCTTTTTCCCTCAGATCTCTGCTCTTTACAAGAATCTTAAAGAATTATAACCGACCGGCCAAGCATTTTGGCCTTTTACATAGCCTCTCCATTTCCATTACAAATACATAACAACCCTCCTCCCAAATTCTACATTCACCACCCTCTCTCTCTCTCTCTCTCTCTCACACACACACACACACACACACAAACAAACAAACAAACAAAGTACAGTAATGGCGGACAGAGCAACACTAGCAAAGGCAAGAAGAGAGCTAGAAGAAATGTATCTCGGAATCCCAGACGACTCTGTCAACCTCACTTTCGGAGACCTCGCCGACGTCAAACCCGAGAAGCGAAAGTCCGGTCCCTTGGAACCCATCAAAGAACTCAACCCTAAAAAACAAGAACCCTCAACACTAACAAAACTTCCAAGCCTAGACTTCAGCAGGGGCTTTCAAGGAGCTTCCCACCACCACGTCGCCGCCGCAGAGGACTTTCGGAGCCACCGTGGAGGCGGGGAGAACCACCACCACCACAACCAGCATGTGGATCATCATCGTGGGTATAACAGTAGTAGTCCGATAAGACATGCGAAGGAAACTAGTATGGCTTATGATGACATGAGTGTGTTTTCCACCAGCCCCTACAAGCAGGGGGGTGGTGGCGGTGGTGGACGGCGGCGACCGGGGATTCCTCATTCTAATATATGCACTGTTTGCAGCAACTACATCTATATTTTCCGTCACCGGTGCCTGGTATGAATAATAGATATTAATTTTTAATTTATATATATATATATATATATTGGGCATGTAGTATTGTTGCTGTTGTTTTGCTTAAAATTCTGAAACATTTTGGGGAGATTTTGAAAGGGGTCGATTGTCTCTAGAACGGGAGAGCGTTGTTCAAGTTGTGGGTTTACTGTAGGTCTTGTTATAACTATTTGAATTATTCATTTTGTAAAATACTTTATGTATATATTTTTTGAAAAAATTAGATCGATAACATGTTTAATTTATCTCATTTATTATAGAATGAAAGGTGATGTATGATATCAAATGAACTTAAGAGGGTTGTCTGGTATTAAAAGTCCCGTTTTAATAATTTAACCTTTCATTTTATAGTATAAAATATTCGCTATCATCTCTCGATACTTAAAACGAGACTTTTGATATTAGATAATCCTCAAGCCATTTGGACAATTAAAATTTGTTTTACAATTATAAAATATAGATTTTGATTTTGAATGATGTGTGGCAATCTTATGTATTAGAATGGAGACCTTTATTTTAAACATTTAAATGAGAGGATTTGATGCTTTGTTTGTTTTGATAAAAAACAAAAAAATTGTAAAAAAGAAATTTACAGATAAAATTTGGTTGTATTAACGGTGGTAGAGGGATGGCACCGGTCCTGAATTTTCGAGAGCCTAAGGCCAAATATTTTTTCAAGTGCCTTTTAGATATTCATAAAAAATAAAAATAAAAATCACCCTATTTGGTTTAGAGTTTTTAAAAATAATTATCTAAGTTTGCAATTCGTATTTTTTTTTTATATTTGGCAATTTTTTTTTATTTAAAAAAAGCACAAATATTATAATTTTTAAGTGTATCTAAATTAAATGTATCTACAAATTAAATAAATAAAAATTGCGTAAAATATTTAAAAAATTACTAAAAAAACACATAATTGGGCCATAAAAAGAGGAAAAAAAAATAAGCCACACAAAATTAGGCTAACGACTAATACATATATATATATATATAGTTTATGTTTTATTAACTAACACTTATAAATATTTTTAACTGGGCTTTTTATCAATTGTGCCAAATAAAACTTTTGAGCATTTTAAAATGACCTAAATTAATTAAACAGAATTGGACCATTTTGAATTTTTAATATAGTATAAGATAATGAATTTGGAAATCTTTTTTTGGGCCTAATTTTCGGGATTCTAAGCACAGGCCTCACTAACCTTAGCCTAGGACCGGCCCTACGGAGTGACGAAGGTAATGTATGTAGTGGTAGTGTGATTTTAGTCTATAAAATATTTTTTATATTTCAAAAATAAAAAATATTGATCTAAATAAGTTTATTTATTTTTATTGATTTTCATTTCTGTCGTACTAAACTCTAAAAAATATTATAAAAATATGGATAAAATTTTTTAGAAATATATTTTCTGCCTAAACAAATGGATTGTAAACGTAAAAAGTATTATGTAATCAAAAAAATTATCCAAAAAATTACTCAAAATTTTAAATTCATGGTGTAAATTTAAACTTGATATTGTGGGGCACAACCATAATGAATATGTTCCTTAAATTTTAAAATTTGGTCACTTTTCTAAGTAATTCGTATGTGTATATAGCATTATTGATGTTATATTAGTCAATCTTTTAATATAAATATGTGGAAAATGATAATTGTTCCCAAATTACTTTTATCATTTTTTTCACCCTATGTATCCACACAACAAACATCACGTAGGTTATTTGTAAGAAAGATATGATAAGGAGTCCATTACATATACACTTTGTTGTGTGAATTTACTATATGAGGTTACAAAAATGATAAAATTCATCCCAAAATATATAACAAACTCTCTAAATTTATGTATTTTTTAAAATTGGAATTATTTTGGTTGATTAGAAATAAAATTGTGAATGCAGGTATGTGGAAGAGCATATTGCAGGCAATGTGTGAGCTTGGGTATGGGAGAGATGACAGAAGGAAGAAAGTGCATCGAATGTTTGGGGAAAAGATTCAGCGAAAGGTAAAAATGCAGCCAATCATTAATTTGATTCACTTTCAATTTCTAATGTGGAGAACCAAGCTACTTTTTCAGTTTCAGTTTCTCTAAAACATAGATGATTTTTAGAATAACTTATATACTATGCATGAAATCTTAGGTCATAATCCTATTTTGTAAAGCTAGCAAGCATGATAGATAAATAAGGAAGAGGATTCTTTTCAGTTGGATTGAAGGTGCTATTGGGATTCATGGAGTTCATTATAAATTCTATTATGACAATCTGAATAGTTGATTTTGTAAAATTTTGTGTCTAGACTATTGATGAAATTAGTCATATAATTTTATCATATTTGTCTTAAAAAAATAAATAGACAATTTTTACTTGTCGTTCAATTTTTTAAGACAAATATGATGAAGTCATATAATTATAAATATCGGATCAATCTATTCTTTTTTCCATGAATAATCTACCCACAAAATTCTAGGGCGTTAATAATTCAGATCATAGTGAGATTTATGCTAAACCCTACAAGCTTTAACTATACTGTCTAATCTACACAATAAACCAATTACTGCCCTCTATTTTAAAAAATAATAATTTTGTTAATCTACTTTTACTGTCAAGAAATAAAATCAGAACCCTATTTTGAACCTTCATAAATCATTTTTTCTCAATTATTTTAATCACCTCATAGCTCAAGATGATTGGTTATTTTAGAAAATGACCCTTAAAAAAGCTTGATGATGACAGTATCTCCGGTGGTTGGTGGTCCACGTAGTGGGCCGGCCCAGTGGTCTTCGATCCAACTGCGTGTCCTAGAACACTTGCAGAACAAGCCTTTAAGTTAGTTAGTTGTCTTGCTTGAGTGGAATAGAATGATCTGTGTCTGTGCATGGTTAGTATGCAGATAATCTTGGTGACCTCTCACGGAGTGCCACGTAGCATATCTTTGTTGGGGGACTGATTGGGCCCTTAGGTTGGGCCGAGGGGTAGCAACTGTTTAATTGGTTGGGTTGGGCCCATAATTAGAGAGGTTTGATTGGGCCGGACTATCAAAGCTCTGACAGTTTAATTCACAATAATATCATAGTGTTGTGTTACATCAAAATAAGAGAATTTATAATTCTAAACTCCGTGTATCTCGCATTTCTTGTCATTTTTCCATGAGAAGGTTTTTGTTTAAATATTATTGCTTTACTTGAATGTATAATGTCTAACACAAACTACAAAGATTTGGCATTTTCTAATCAGGATTTAGTAGCCGGCACTCATTTAAAATTTTATAATCTCTAAAATTTTGGCCGATAACAATTAATAAACTGATTTTTAGAACCATGAATAGGCCGGCATTGATGATTAGACCCAAAATTATTAGACAAAAACGAAAAGGTGGCCAGTTGAATTTTTACACAAATTAAAAGTTGATACTTATTATATTACATTATTGTAAGGTCTCAAACATTTTCTTTACTAAAATGCAAATTTATAGCTCAACAAAAATAGGGACCTAGAATATTTTGTTTTTAGAAAAGTATACAAAATGCAGTGTTGGATGGGACCCCAATTGTGCTCCGCACATAGAAAGAATTAAACAAAATGAGACAAGATATAACCCAAAGTATTCAAATCTATCATTACAAACAAAATGTCTACAGCCATAGTTACAAATATTTTGTATTATATCTATACATTTGTGATGTTTTGAAAAGTTGGTAAAGAGCTGACTTTTTGACTTTTTTGACAAAAAAGTTAGCTTAGCCAAAAAAAAAAAAAAAAAGTTAACTTTTTTGGCTAAAAAAATTAAAAAGTCAAAAAATTAGCTTTTTTAGCTTCTTTCCAAAGTGTTCCTTTAGTACCTTTTATACCCTTAGGCCATGTTTGTTTAGGCGGATATGTGCTTGGGATTGGACTAATAGTCTAATAAAATTATTAATCCGATGTTTGGTTAAAAAATTAAAGTAAGGACAAACAATCCATCCGGATATGGTTTCTCACATATGATGGACTATTCAATCCCACATAGGAGGTGGGATATAAATTAGGGGACTAAGTCAAAGTTTGGACTAACTTATCAAATGACCATAATAGAGGTATTATGGTCAATATATTGGATGTTCCATATCCTATCCATTCCAATCCCCTTAAACAAATATCGGATTGGATAATATTTTATTAATCCCTCCTTATAATCCTAACTCAATCCAAACATAAGATATGATACACAATTCAAATGATTCGTAATCCTAAGATTATTAGTCATGAAAATACTAATTCAACTAAATCCAGTCCACTCAAACAAACATAGTCTTAGACTTTTTAAATTACACCCACCACACTCCAGCTAGATCTAATACCTAGTCACAATTTCACTTTATTAGTTTAGCTACACAATTTTTCAATGCAACAATACTATCTACTTTAATTATCTTCTTTTAAAATATTCATTTTCTCCCAATTGTTATTCACATGAGGGACTTGTGCATGTAAGAAAGAGAGAGAGTTTAACAACAACAAAAAAAAAAAAAAAAAAAAAAGGTACTAATGGCATGTGAACAGTGGTTCGCCTATTAGTTACTATGGCATAAGTTGGTTTGACTAGTTATTTAACTTGTCCGCTGCTGCTGATTTTATAGGGGTTGTTTGAGGTATCTCAAATAAGTATACTTGTTGTCTTTTTAGATTAAAAGATTGAGGTTGAAAATATGAATATTTAGGTTAATTTTTTGACTTTTTATGAAAAAATGTGTAATAAAAAATTGTAAAAATTGATTTATAGGGAAAAATTAGAACTGGAAGTTGTACAGCCATAATTATTGACTTTTGATGAATAGTGATAACTTTTTAACTTTTTGAATAACTTTTTAACTTTTTTACTTTTTAACTTTTTTGCGACTTCCCAAACTTGATCTAAATTTGCTATAGCATATATTGGTTTGACTAGTTGTTTGGCTTGTCCACTGCTGCTGATTTTAAAATTTTGCTAGTTAAGTGTGGTTTATTAGGCTGCTGTAGATGCTTTAGAATATCCACGTCAATCTTAATAAATTTTGAGTCAAATTGTAATTAAAAAATTATTTTTTCATTTTAGCTAGTATTTTTTATATGTACATATTATATCAAATTTTCTATTCCAAAATTAAATTTTATAATATTTATTTTGTATTGTTAAAAAGCTGCCAAAGTAATATAGGAGAAGTTAATTTTGTATTGTTATATATAGGCAATTTCATATTCAAAAAAAAAAAAAACAATTGTGCCCAGCGGTGGTTGTCCAGCCAGACATCCAAAGAGTATAGGAGATATTTATGCAGTTTCATATTCCTTAAAAAAAAATTGTGCAGCAGTAGGTTATCTAACAGGATGTCCAGCCGAATGACTGCTATGATGTCTGGTCACTCTTAAGAATAAATAATAAAATATTGTATAATTTGTGAATAGTATATCGCTACATGCAGTAATGTACTGTAACAAAGTTAATCAAAAACTAATTTAGAAATAATTTGTAAAGATTGATAGAGCAAGAATTTTATAATTTGCTAGTTATATTTAACTAAAATTGACGTTTGTTGAGGCTGACGTGGATGCTATCACACACATATTGATATCTAAAAACAGGTACATACAGAGGGCAGGGCAGACAGGGTGCTGCATGAAGTTCAGGTATCCAAGTATGGTGATGCAACAAGAGCTTAAGTGGGCCGAGAAAGGGCCCAGGAGGAGTGGAGAGAGACGTTATGGATCCACTACTCACAGCACCATGATGTCCAGATCAAGAAGCCCAATAACTCCCAGAACCCCCACTAGGGCCCACTCTCACGGCGGCCCAGCTGAGACCCCTTCTTTTGTCATGAACTCACCCTACTCTGCTTACTCTCCCACTAACCATCCCCTCCCTTTTTAAAATTATAAAAAAAAAAAAAAGAAAAATGTTAATTTTAATCTTGTTCCCCACTTTATTTTTTAAAAAAATTTAAATTATTCATGTTGTTCTTTCTTCATTTGTTTTATTTTCGTTTTTCATGACAAAACTAGAGTGAGCTGCTTAAATTGTTTTTTTGTTTTTTGTTTTTTTTTTTTTTGACAGAGTAATGTGCTCTACATATGCTTTCTTCTTGTATTAATGAATTTTCTTGTATGCAAAAAGGGATAGATATGAATTTACTTTAAAATAAATAATTAATTATTATGTTTCCTGGTTGGATGTCAAATCCCCCTTGAAAGCTCCTAGGGGAGACCAAAAAAAATAAAGAATCACTGAGCCAAAAAGCAATTGTAACTTGGGGGTTCAAGTCGGGTTTGGAACATAAGAATTCACTATTGGTACGTTTGGTTGGAGATTTAGAAAGAAAATTAGAAAAAAGAATGTAAAATATAAATAAAATATACCTATATCAGTGGCGGAGCCACGAATTTAATATAGGAGGGGCACTTATTAATTATAATCTCAAAATTTTTCTTCTCCAATCAATAATAATAACATAATAATAATTTTTCGAGTTAATATTAAACATTAAAAATTAATAATCATTACAAAAAGTTTTTAATTTTAAATTTTTACAATTGACTCTGACGAGTTTTCATCTTTTAAAATCTTTCTATGATAGTATCATTGTCAATGCAATCAAAAATATCTCTCTCAATGTAGACAACCAAGCTATCATTCATCCATTCATCACCTATTCGATTCTACGACCGATTCTTCACAATATTCATAACTGAAAATACCCTCTTAACAGTAGCAGTTGCAACGGGTAAGATTAATACTAAAGTCAAAAGCAAATACACCAATAGATGTACTTTGTCTCTTCCATTCTTCACCATTTTCTTAGTAAGATTGACAATTCTATTCAACCTTGAGAACACACTACTGGATAGCATATCGATAATATATGTATCAAATTGATCATAAAGTACCATGAGCTCCACTGAAGAAAATTCTTTGGGATAAAATTCAGCAAGATGAATTAATTTGTTCTTGTCAAAACTAGAGAAAGAGTTAGATGGATTAAAAATGCCATACAAAGTAACAACTCAATGTTCGACTCAGTGAAACGAGCATTTAATTTTTGAATTTGCATATTCAAAACAGTGTAGAATAATTCAGCGCGATAGTAATGAAAGTTTGTAATTTCTTGAGTATTGCGCCTTTTTCTCTCTTGAGCTACAAATATATCATCAATTTGGGAAACATCAATTTCATGCTTTTATGTATATTAATATTAATAAATTTAAAATAAAAGCAAAATAAAAAAAATCATGTTATTTTAATTTTTGATTTTTTTTAAAATAATTAATATTTTAAATTAATAAAAAATAAAATAAGAAATGAATATTTTAAAATGGAAAGGAATAAAATTTATAATCTTCGTAATTAACAACAGATCCGTCGAGGGTACGTATACCATTATATAGGATTATTTTAGAGAATTAATTAAAAGTTGATTTTTTTACTTTTTATTTTTTTTAAATTATATTATTTCTCTATTTTTTTTTATAAAAAATTAAAAAATTAATTTTTAACCTATTTGTGTCATAATCAGCCTGCAAAGAGATACATGACAGAATCTTATTAAATACTAATTTCTATCTATATATATATATATCAAAAATGTTTGGGAACTCATTTGGAGATGACTCCACACTCTCAAAGTGATCTTGACGCTCTATATATGTGTAGAACCCACTCATATATATGTAAATTCATATTGTGAATGGTCTAAATTTGTAAGATCTTGTGAGAGTGAGATCTTAATCATTGCTCATATGTATATCCATTAAAAGAAAATGCCAGTGGCACTGAGCCTGAGTTTAGCAAATTTTCCTTTAATACACATACATTCCATGCAGCACAGAACCCAAAAAATTAAAAATAAATAAAAAATAAAAAAAATTGAAAAGTCAGGGGGGCACGTGACCCCCTCGCCCCCATGTACCTCCGCCCCTGACCTACATCTCATTTAATTTTAAACATATTTTTTTTATTTTCAAACTTCTTTATAAATCTTTCAATCAAATACAATATATAAGTGAGTTTCCAGTGGGGTTTGAAATTTTTTAGCTAAATATAATAAGCTGAAAAGAAGTTGTGGCTTCTAGGCAAGGTTCTGAAATCTTGCATTGTGATGGCGGTAGCCTTGATTCTTGATTCTTGAGGTGTAAAAAGCGGTAATGTGATTCTTGATTCTGAGCTGAATGAATTTTTTATTTTTCGCACAATTTATAAAAAACTTACCGATACGCATATTTTTTTTTTAGAATCATATTTATTAGGTTTTAAAATAAATTTTGATAAATTTTTCATAATTTTTAAGTATGATCCAATATATTTTATATTTTTAAATCACTAGAAAATGAATTTTTTTACATTTTATTTCAATAATTAATGACTTTATATGTCATAAATTCAGATAACCCTTGTGGCAAAATTTTCTTTTATTGGACTTAGATGTATAAAATCATTTATCTCCTTTAATGTCATAAACACACCTCTAATGTGGTGACCACAAAATCTACAAATAATATGATGCCTAGTGCCTTCAACTTGAGTTCCAAATTTCCAACCAATATCATCACTGGGGTTCATCATTGGCACCCTTTTGTCGTGGCATTTTTGAATTTGAATGCATCATCGATACATTTTTAAATTTATTTTACATGTTTACAAAATTATTTTTCAAAGAAAACTTGAACTAACTAAATAAACAATATTTACATTTATTAAATGAAATGATTGTAAAAAACATGCAATAATATTTAAAATTATTTATAAAAATTTATAAAATGCAATAATATTTTTAAATGAAATGATTGTAAAAAATATTTAAAATTAAATACTAAATAAAATAATTATAAAAAATACAACTACTATTTATACATTTGGATTTTACATGCCAATGTAATCATATAAAATTAAAAATAAATTATAAAGATATTTTTAAGAAATAAAAAAATATATATATTAAATAGTTTGTTTTAAAAATATATATATTTATTATATGAAGATGAGTTATATTATATAAATAACAAATAAAAATTTATGGAGATGAGTTATATTATATATATTTATTTTAATATACATTAATTATTTAATTTATTTATTATATTTTTTAAACAATGTATTCTAATTAATTTTTTTTTTTATTTTACATACATGTGTTTATTTTTATTTTATTAATATATACAAGTATATATTATCTTATAAATATATTATATGTTATATAATAATTATTATTTAATATATAATAATAATAGTTATTATTATTATTATTATAGTTATTAACTATTATTATTATATATTATTATAGTTATTATAATAAATATATTATATATTATGTGATATATAATAATAATATTTATTATTATAGTTTATTAACTATTACTATTATTATTATAGTTATTAACTATTACTAACTATTACTATTAATATTATAATAATAGATAGATTAGATGACTAATAGACAGAGTCGGGGAAAGGAAGAAGAAAAGGGGAAACGGGGGAAGGAAGACGGTTAGGGCAAACGACACAGAGAGGGAGAGGGAGAAAAGGGGAAGCAATGGCGATCGCGATCGCGAGGGAGAGAGAGAAGGCGAGAGAGAGAGACCGGATGGAGCTTCGATCTTCGACTGATCGACGGGATAGAGCTTCGACTGAGCTTCGACCTCAGTCTTCGAGCTTCGACATCAATCTTCGAGCTTCGACCAGGTTCATCTCCCTCTTTCCTCTTCCCTTTCTTTGTTTTTATGAAAATAATCGGAAAGAAGTCAGATTGTAACGGGCGTTACGGCCGTTACGCCACCGTTCGACCGCTATGCTAATCGTAGAACGGCCGATCTGATGTGAATTTCAATCACACCGCAAAATCGAGGGTAACGCGTGGTGCCTCCGGCCGAAACCGTTACGTAACGGCCGAAACCGTTACGTAACACCGCATTTTAAAACCTTGCTTCTAGGTGTAGATATACCGGGAATGAGTAAAAAAATATGGATTGTTACAGGGCTTAAGTATTTTTGAGTAATGATAATAATTTTAGGGTTCTGATTTTTTATTTTTTATTTTTTTGGGTGCTTTTTATCTCATGATTGTAACCTCTATGGTTTTTAGTGGATTAATATTCTGCTTCTGTTGACTTAAATAGGTTTATGTCAAATCTCTTAAAATATTTTTGTATTTTTTTTTTTTTTTTATATTTGTAAATTTAAAATTCATTGGAATTGCTCCCAACAATTTTAGCCTAACTTTTTAGGTACAAATAATTTAAGCATAGAAAAAAAAAAATAGGCAGAACACTCACATAGGCATGGTCCCACAATATGTCGGACCCACACTAGTATAAGTATTTTGAATATTTTCTCAAAAAAAAAGATAATATTAAGCTTAAGCTACCTAATGAAAATCAAAGTCGCAAAGTTGCAATGATTGTCCTTGTTTGTTTTTCTCGTTAATATTGTGGTGACCAAATCATCCACCTGTTTAACATAATTTCGTTTTTTGGTGTTAAAATACTTAAAATAGGTCTTTCTATCAGATGATTGGTAAGAAGAGTGGAATGTATAGATAATCTGCAAGAATAATTCTTTCTCTAAACAGTCCATAATTTAACCATTACACTTGAATTATATCCTATACTTCTTCCGCTCACAATTTCTTAGACGACCACTGACAGCGGGCGGGATCAACGTTCTATGCTTTGCCATTAAGTTTCCACTGACTTTGAAAGCAAAGACTTCGAGTCCTTAAGTTTAGAGGAAAAAAAGTAGTTTCACTATAGTCCAAGTGGATGGAGCGTATTGTTTGAATTTGTGACAAGTTCGATTTTGATATTTATCCAGTATATTTTGTAGTCTTTTGTGTGCAAATTTATAAATTATTCATTTTTAAAAAATTCAAATCAATTTGGTAATTGTAATAACGCGTTTTCATTGATTGGTTGTATTTTTATTTTTTAGAAAACATACCAAAAAATATATATATATATATTGTTACACAAATTATTTTTAATTTTTTTAGAAAACAACTTACTTTTGAAGAAACATAAAAAAGAACTATTTTTACACAAAAATAAAAATTATGTGTATTTAATTTTTTAATTTTTAATTTTCAAATCACAAATAAGAGAACAAAAAACAAAAAATAGGATAAATTACACTAATCTTCTTTGAATTTTGAAAAAAATATAACAAACCTCACAATTTTGACATGAGTACACTAACCTCCCTTCTAGTAAGATTTATTAGACCAAAACTAATATAGATAGTGTGAACACACAAAAATAAACAAAATAAATATGCATTTCCGTGTAAAAAAGAAGATAATATCATTTTTTATTTATATAACTAATGAATTATTGATGAATAAAGAATTGAGAGTCATATAAATTTAAAAAAAATTAAAAATTTAATATAATTGTGTCAAAATTATAAAATTTATTATAATTTCTACAAATCTAAAACAAAAATTAGTGCAATTTACGCAGAATATTAAAGACACAACAAAACAAGACTAGGACATCGGGGTATTGAAAAACACCCGGCATGCAATCTACATGACAGAACAGTGCAGTAACTGTTGGTGAGGCAGGTGGTACCCAAAAAGTAATATTGATCATTAAAAGGTGCTCATTGGTGATTTCTTCTGATATTTAAGGTATCATTGTAATCCTTAATGTTGTGTTTGGTTGGAGAATTTGGGGAGGAATTTGAAAAGAAAAAGGGAAAAGGTGTGTGAAACTATGTGAAATTTGGGCATATTTTATTCTCATTTTACCTACCTTTTCTATTTTCCTTTCCAAATCCCTACTCAAATCCTCCAACCAAACACAGCATAAGTGTCGGTGTGTAGGTCAGATTTATTTTAATTTAAAGAAACAAACTTATTATCTAAGTAAGAAAAAAATACACTAACTCTTAACACAGAGACAAACTTACGATCAGATTATAGTCCAATCAATTTTACCGTTTAAAAAATAGACCGCTAATTGCGTCTCTAAAGTCGATCAGTTACGTAAAAATACACCTTTTCACTCCTCCACCACCACCCACGGTGATATCCAAAAAGTAATCAATCATTCAGTCCTTGCCACAGTATCAGATCAATAATGCCCTGCTATGGCTAAACGTTGAGAAAGGTTGGTCTAGAGGCGTGGTCATATCTCTGGTCAATCATAATTCATCATCTTTATTTATATTTTTCAATTATTCAATATCTCATCCACCAATCATAATATCATTAAAGAACCACGTGATGATACCTCAAGACCACTATATAACTTCTCCTAGACATCCAAATATATCAGACAATGCATCAACTTGTTTAAATATATTTTTTAATTCTTTTATAAAAAAATGTATAAAATAAAAAAATAATATGACCTAAATAAATGCACTTATCTAAATAAATATAATTATATAAATTATGCCAAACACCCTTAAATTTTGTTAAGTCCCACCCTTCAATTCAAAGTCTCTCTGTCTCTACCAAAGTAGCTAACTTCAGATCAGAAGGCATGTGTTCAGTCCTATGTGACTGCATGCGAGGCCCAACGGTGATGCCATAAAAAGGTTGACAACTAAAAGGATTAATTCCACTTAACACCTCATAATTTTGATTAAAATTTCTATTTTATTTATAACTATGATAATTAATTTTTTATATTTTAAGTTACATTGTAGTATATATATATATATTTTTGTTCATCTGATACTAATAAAATAAATGAAACTTGTTATGTGAGCAATACGTAGTATTTATCTCGCTTAATTAACTAGCTATCTTATACTTTCATGAAAATCTTACTTTAGTTTTATACTTTTAATACTTTCATTAAAATCTCACTTTGTCTCTCCACTTTTAATTTCCATTAGTTTCATTAATAGTTGATGGATGAAAAAGTAACAGAATGACTTTGACTTAAAATGTAAAAAATTGAGTGTTACAATTAAAAGTGAAATGAACGAAATAATATCTTGGTAAAAATTGATAGATGCAAAGTATAATTAACCCCAACTAAAATTAATGAGATGCTAACCAAACTGTACATTTTTTTTTTTTTTTTTAAAAACTCAGAAAAAGAAACCAAACTATGCATTGGTATAGTTTAATTTGATCCACCCAAAATCATCCATAAACAAAACTTAACCTCTTCATTCATGTCCTGCATATTCCGAATTCCCATCAATATTTACAAAACTCCAATCAAATTTGAAATACATATATATATATATATATCATAATACAAAAATAAGTCGATTTTTCATAGGACAAAAAAGAAAAGAAAAAAAAAAATCCGAACCAAAACTAAACGCTACCATCCCCTTCCACCACATTAGAACTAGTAGGATTTTCAGACAACAATTGTCTACAAGTTGGACATGAAGAGTGTGACACTAACCAAGTGTCTATGCATTTTATATGAAAACCATGGTTGCATTTGGGCAAAATTCGTACCTTCTCTCCCTCCACAAATTCTCCTAGGCAAATCGGACAGTCGGTCGTCGGAGTGTCCAGCCCGGACTTATAAACCACCACCGGAATCTGACTCAGCGCATCCCTCTTCAGCCCCGTCGTGGCCAACCGGGCAGCTGTCCGATCTGGGTTCTCGAATGCAAGTCTTTGGCTACACCTTAAAGCACAACGTACAATTGAGTTAAGCCCAAGTGCACATATCAATGCGCATAGCAAGGCTGCTAGAATTATAACCATGTTGCTGTCAAAGTTGGTATCGCTGCCGGCATATGAACTGCTCAGCTTACTCCGGTTGATTGGCGGCAGCGTGGCATCCGTGTCGAGTAGGAGGCGGTGGAAGTGGTATTGTTGCCTCATCATGATACGGATACGGATACGTACACAGACACAAACACAGAACAAGCAAACACTAGAAATTTTGCAACCCAATTGGATGACTATGTAATGGGTGAGTTTTGGTTTATTCCTTGGAATTAGTTCACAATATTGGGTAAGAAAAAGAAATAGTGTTTCAAAGCAAAAGGGAAATGTTGGAAGGATTCCAACAAGATAGAAGGGCATGGAAAGGCATCTACTTGGTCACACAAAGGATAATGGATTGGCTGTTATTGTAAATTGGGACCATGTATAGAACACCAGATTCGAGCCTCTTGATCAAAACTGGTCCAGAGAGAGAGAGAGAGAGAGAAAAAGAGTCTCTCTTACCTGAAATCCACCATTTCTGAAGTTTTACTGTACCCAGAGATTAAAAAATCTTCTTCTTGTCATCCACACACATGTGAGTGACTTATGTGGAACAAAGTGTAGCTAGGGGAGGTTCAATGTCTTTCCAAAGAACATTTATGTGTTTTGCGGACGCCACACTCTCTTCTGTATCTTCTGTGCATTTAATTTTACAGTAATGTTAAGTATCATGAAAAAATTTTCATAAAAATAGTCATGAAAAATTTGTGATCTTTGGATTACACTTACAATAAAGCATCACACACTAATCAAGGTAATCTAAGGATCATAAATTTTTCATGATTATTTTTATGAAAAAATTTTCATGATCCTTAACATTTCTCTTAATTTTATGTAATTTTATTTATTTATAAGGATGAAGTTAATGCTACGTGACAGATGAGATATTTTTGTTAGGAAAGCAGTTGGAGCGAGATAAGAGAGGTAGGTGACCTTTCGATTTCTCAATTATTTCGCCAAATGAAAAAAAAAATAATAATAATAATAATAATAAAGAAGAAAAGATAAAACACATTGTTTTGATTGAGAAACAAGATAGGAATTAGTGTTCTGGAAATTGCCCTTGAGTTGGATACAAATCTTTTTCAGAGATTCTTTTTTTTTAATGTTTGACAGGGATTGAATTAAAAGTATGGTTTTGAGCTCATCCTCATCTTTGGATCCCTGTTTCTAACATAAGGAGGCATTGTTTGGATGACGATTGATGTTTTTTTACCATTTTTGGTTTTTTCAATGTGGCACATCTAGATTTTTTACTCAGAATTCCATTTAGAAAAATAAATTTGTAATTCAAATTCATTCTATATAATTTACACTACAATTTAACTTTCACCTCAGAATCTGATTTTGGGCAAAAGTCTGATTTTTTTTTTTTTTTTACAATAGAATTAACTTAGTTTAGGCGGTGTTTGGGGAAAAAAAAATTTGGATTTTTTTATTTTTTTATTTTTTCCACTAAAAGACAAAGTTTTTGCAAAACAAAAAAAAATAAATTCAAACAAAATATCACATCCAACCCTATAATCATTTTATTTTTTCTCTCATAAACATTACATCCAACGACAAAAAAACTCAACTATCTTCCCAAACATAAAAAAAAATTTCTTTAATAATATCCTACAACTAAAAACACTTACATAAAAACTCATTTCCTAAACAATCACTTAGTTTAATAATGTGAGTTTTTTTTAGTTGTGGCAAAGAAAGTGTCGGCCAACATGTGAGTTTTTTTTTTTTTTTTTTTTTTTTTTTTTTTTTTTCTTACTGGGCCCAACATGTGAGCTTAGTTTAATAATGTAATTTTAATTATGGCAATGATAATGATAAATTAAATAATAAAATAACAGCATTCATATGATTTGATGAGCAATGTTGTATAACTCAAATTTGAGTTTGTCTTGAATGACTTGAATTTTATCTTGTTAATTGTCTAATGAAAAGGCTAATAATTATAGTCGGTAAAATAACAATTTTAATAAATAAGTATTTTATCTGATCGTCCAACCGACCGTTTAAAAGGTTAACCAGTAAGTATAAATCCAGGCCATTCAAAACAACAATTGGAGAGATTTCTGAAATTTGATTAATCCTAATTGAAATGTCTCATTAGAGAATGTTACAATGACAGCCAATGTCCTGTCATCATCATGATACAGTCATTTCTTCTACTACTTCTTGTTTTTTTTTTTTTTTTTTTTGTCATTTTTTTTTCTTCAAGTAATATCATAAATTTAAAAAATTTATTCAAAATTTATTTTAAAATATCAATGAAAATTGTTTGAGTGCCCAAAATTGTTTGGCTCGAATTAACTCAAAACCCAAAACGACATCGTTTTGGATCTCTTTTTTTCTTTATCTTCCCTGTCTTATTTGAACACAGACAGACAGAGGCGAGAGAAGAGAAGAGAAGAGGAAGAAAGAAAAAAGAGAAAAGGAGAACAGATAGGGAGAAGGAGGAGGAAGAGAAGAAGATGGTGATGGCGGAGGAGGAGGAGGAAGATCGACAATCAGATCTGAATTTTTTTTTTTTTTCAGATTTGAATCTTTTTTTTTGGGCTGATGATGATGTGTTGATGATGATGATGTTGATGAAGATGTTGATGTTGTTGTTGTTGTTGTTGTTGATGATGTTTCTCTTCTCTTCTTCTTCTCTGCTTCTGCTTCCTCTTCTCTTCTTCTTCTTCCTCTTCTCTTTTCTTCTTCTTCTTCGCTTTTGGCCCTGTAGTAGAGAGAAAGAAAATTCGAGCAAAAGAAAAAAGAAAGAAAATTGTCAAAACAGAGAGAAAGAAAAAAATAATAATAATAATAATCCAAAACGACGTCATTTTGGATTCGGGACAAATTCGAGCTTAACAATTTCGGGCCCTATAGCAACTTTGAATATCAATATATGATTCACATTCGTTTTACAAATGAATGCTACAATACGTTCTGTCAATTCTATTTTTGATCCAAATCTTCCTAAACTTTGTCTTTGGATTGGATTGATTCAATTTTTTTCAATATATAATTATTGGATTCCAATTATCTCTAACTTATATATATTTTACATAAAATAAATTACAAGTATATCGTCATGATATTTGTTTAAGATACGATTTATCTCTTATAATTTTAGAAATTACATCATGTCCCTTGAAGTTTTTAATTTCATAACAAATAATCATTTTTATTAATAAATTATGATGTCAATTAATAATTTTTAATAATATTAAAAATTTGTTTCAATTAATAATTGAAGTAAGTTTATCATTATATAAAAGAATTTTTTATTTTTTTCAGTTAATTTTATTAAATTAAATTTTTTGACAAATGAATATTTGTAATTTTTCATACTATACATGAGATATTTTCTATTTTAAGCAAATCTAAAAAATTATGTATTTATAATTTATCTTAAAATTATTGGCTTTGTATTGATTTTTGAATGGGGAAATACACTTCAGTGATATGTTAAAAAATTACAACTAATAGTGTTTGGGAAGTGGGTTGATTTTTAGTTTTTTAATTTTTTAATTATTTTAATTTGGGGTTAAAAAGTTTTGTTTGGAAAAGAATTTTTTATATTTTTAATTTTTTGTGAGAGAAATAATTTTAATAATTATAAATTGAATATAATATTTTACCTTATTAAACTAAAAAATCTATTTTGTAATCCCAAACTCAACCCAACTCATCTTTCAAAACAGAGGCAAATTTAATTATTAAAGTATACAAGATGTACTATTCCGTGATTTCCCCTTTTTGAATTGATTGGTAACATAGGAGTGTTTTAAAAAAATAATTAAAAGCTACTTTTTGTTTTTTTTCTTTTTACTTTTTTTTTTTTTTTTGTAAGAGATTGAGGTTGGTTAAAAGTTAAAAACTAACTTTTAATTCACTTTTCAAAATCGGTCATAGGGTTTTTTTTTTTCTTTTTAAAATTTTTTATTTTCTTCATATAATATATATATCATCAATAATTTATATTGTTGCGATTATTTTTATTATAAGAACAATGATAGAGACCACTAAAAGTGATACTCTAAAACAATCACTAAAAATGTGATATCCACTTTTTTTTTAAAAAAAATAAAAAATAGACACAACAACATTGTAGTAATGGATGAGACTCATTGCCACATTATTAGTGGTGAGACTCATTTAGTGCTCCACTCATTTTTCATTTGTTTAACATTTGTACTCTATTCTTTCGTTTCTTTTAAGAAAAATGCTTGGGACCTCTAATTAGAGGTACCACTAATGATGTGGCAGTGGGTCCCACCACTGCCACAACCAATCCTGTGTCTTGATTTTTTTTTTTTTTTTTCTTATTTTTCCACCTCATTAGAGGTGTGTTTAGAGGTGTGTTTTTAGAAGTCTCTAGCATTGTTGTTCTTTTAATACATTTGACATGAACTGGTCATTCATTGGCATGGAAGTTCACTCAATTAATTAACAAAAGCAAGCAACAATAGAATGAATTTCCTTCAATGGCATGTTGGGTAGGGTTTATTTCTAATTTATTTTAATTTTTAATTTAATTTAAATTATTTTGATGTATTTAGTTCAGTTTAACAATACAGCTTATAACTTTTTGTAAGTTAAAAATCAACTTATTCTTTGAGTGGGGGAGGAGAAATTTAATTTATAAGTTAAAAATCAACTTATATTCACAGTTATAAACTATAATCACTTTCTCACGGCTCTACCAAACGGTACCAATACATTAAAATATTTCAAATAAATAAATTAAACATTTTATTTTTAAAAAATCAATATTTAATAAAAAATTGAACCAAGAATTTTCTTTCCGCATCGTTAATCAAATCATTGTTTGCAATCCATTCTCATTCATGTTTTTTCTCTTTCTTTTCTTTTCTTTTTCTTATGATTTCAAACTAAGCCAACTCGTTCGATGAATAATGAGTTGTCTCTTTGATTTTAAAATTTTATAAGTGATCATCGTTAATTTGATTTTCAATTTGAAGGTGGCTTGTGTCTCTAATTGATAATTTTAATTTAACGGTATTGTCGAACTATTGTGGGCCCATTATAGAACTCATTTTGGTAATCTAAATCATATAATATCAAATTCTCATTCTATAAGACATTTTGAAAAGATTATCCATATAAAAAATCATATTAATCAAATAATCATAATTATATTATCAGATTACATTTATCTTTAAAAATAATGAACAATAAATATAATTTTTAGAATAAATCATTCATTATTTTAAAACATATGTGATCTAATTATATAGTTATGATTAACCGATCAGCGCAATTTTTTTTATATATAAATTTTATTTTTAAAAGAATTTATAAAATAAATAATTTAGATAATTAAAATAATTTCATAATAAATATATAATAATCTAATAAGACGGTGCAATTGAATTATCGGCACCGCTACAGAGCTCGAGAAATACGGCTCGAATACAGGCTCGACACCAAAACGACGTTTTGGTGTCAGATTTTTTTTTTTTTTGGTTTCAGAAGAAGAAGAAGAAGAAGAAAGGAGAAGAAGAGGAGGAGGAGGCGAGTGGCGGTGGCGTGGTGCGGCGATCGGCGAGGTGAGGCTGACAGCAATGGCGGCAGGAGGCGAGCAAGCGGCCGGCGTGAGGCGACGAAAGGCGGCGGCAGGTGACGAGCTCCTCTGCGACGACCTCTTCCCCTCCCTTTCTCTCTTTCTCCTCCTCTCCTCTCCCTCCTCTTCCCTCTCCTCTTCCCTCTTCTTTCTCCTCTGTTTCAGCCATGGAAAACGCACAAAAACGAGAAAAAAAAATTCGAGCCATTTCGAGCCTCAGAGATTCGAGCTCTGAGGCATTTTCCTTGAATTATTAACGATTAACGGAAGACAAGACAAGTCCTTCTTTTTAGTATTAATTTGAACCAAATCAATGCATTCACACGACTAATTTTTAGGGCAGTCAATTATGGCGATGTGGCCCTTTTTAACTGAAGACATGTGAAGTCACAGCCAAACCCTCAAAGATTACAGTCTCATCAGCAGTGAGAGACCAGTCTAAACCCAGTAGGCCCACATATGTCGAATATAGGAAAAATTATTGCTTGGTTTGCGTTCTTAATAGGTCATAATAGTTAAATTTAATTTTTATTAAATTTTATTAAAAATAAATTTTGATAAAATTATTATTAAAAATAATTTTTTTTGATAATTTTTTTATATATATCGTTAAAAATTAATAATTAATAATTTTTTTATAATAATTTTTTTTATAAAATCTATTAAATAATAAATTTACGTATTAAAACATACGGAAACGTCACGTAATGATCAACCAACCAATAACTTCATAGAGACCACCACATTGCATGCTGGTGGGCTCTCTGATGGACATTTATTAGGCCCGCTTATGGCCGGTTTTGAATTTGCATACCCTCTACTCTACCCTACGCGACAGGCAACCCCGGCTTTGTCCTCCAGTGCCGGAAAACGAAACAGTCCAACCAAAATCAGTCTTATTTTGAATAAAATTCGTACTTTTTTATTTTTAATATTTTAATAAAAATATGAATTGAAAATTTAAAATCTGATTTTAAAAATTGAATAATCAAATATCTTAGACAAATCATATTGGTCTCTCTCACAGTTTTAAGAAAATATAAGTTCTATTATTTTGACAGAATTACACACACTTCTCTTTTAATAAGATTAGAGAAATCAAAACTAATATAGATATTGTGAAAATACAATAATAAATAAAAGTAAAATATATATTTTAAAGTATAAGATATAACATTACTTTTCTATTTGATAATGTAGTCTGATCGACAGGATATGGGGCGGATTGATCCAAGTGCTCCACGGGTTGACTGTCTTTTGTCTTCCTAATAGTACTTGCAACAAGTCCAGTGGGAAGGTTCCGAAATGGGGGTAGTTCCTTCTCGTGGACCCTCCGACGATCAAGTTAGATGAGGACATAGTCGAAACAACAATTTAGAGAGGAGGTTGAGGATAGAGAGAGAGTGAGAGTGAATTATTTGTTACCAAAATATTCCTCAAAAGCCTCATTATATCTCTTACTAATCATTTCCTTGCCCATTGGCTGAAAGCTTGCAATCTATTCGTTGCCGTCCATAGTGGTTTCATCACATCCTAGAGCGAGATGTCTTATTACATTTAATGCTTTGACAATCTCATTTAATACTTGGGGCGTGGGCTTAATAACTCTACAAAATCTTTGTCTACCAAGTTGCTAATTCTCTACTCGACATGTGTCTAGTTGTAATTGGGTTTGGACCACTATGGGTTCTCTGTTGGGCTTAGGCTTTATAGTGATAACTAACCAAGTAATTATTTAGGCAGCTCGAGTAACCATGGGTTGGGCCCTTCTAGGCCATGCCCATCAATAGTCCCCTATTCCCGAGAGCAGCTTTAGACCAACAAAGGGAATTAGAAATTGGCGTAGTCCTCCAAGTCGGAGAAAAGTGTAGTCACACGATTGTTCGTACAGAAGGGGAAACTGTTTCGTAGGGCAGACAAAGGGCGATTGATCGCAGGGAATTTTAGGAGCATTAGCGTCCTTGCAATCCCCAATGTTCCCTCTAGTTGAGAAGGTGGAGAGACAACAAAGGTAGATGAGGAGCAAAGCGGGCCGAGTGGGTAAAGGTGGCTGAATCGTTGAACCTGGAAGACCAGTAAAAAAGGCCAACCGATGGGTCTGGTCGACCAAGGGTGACTGACCGATAACACGCCAATTGAGTGACAACCCTAGCCGACCGAGTAACAACCCCGGGTGACCAAGGGCGGGCAACCGAGTGACAACTCCGGCAGATCGAGGGCAGTTTGATCGAGTGATAACCCTAGCCGATCGAGGGCAAGATGACCGAGTGACAACTCCGACCGACGGAGGGTGGCCGATTGACAGACCGGACCGACTAAGGGTTGGCCGAAAGATTAAATACGACTGCGAGGCGTAGGGCTCAAAGAGGAAGAGCGCACGTGGCGACGTGACGTAAAGTAGACGTAGGACGAAAAAAATGGGGTTGGTGGTGAGGGAGACTAACCGTGTCTGTTCACGTGAAGCAAGCTAGATCGCTGATAGAGATTTTAAATTATTTCAAAGGTGAAAAGTTGCGATAGAGTGAATTCGAAAGGTCTGATGTATTAACTTGTGATGGCGCGTGAATTCGAAAAGGTTGATGTATTAAACCTTTTGCTTTTTGCTTTCTCTCCACACTTTGTAAAATTTTTCAAGCTGGCAAATATGAACTTCGATCCTTGGAATACAGGCAAACCGTGGACTTTTTCTCTTATACAATTCGCATCCCTGATTGTATATAACCAAACCATTCCAAACTTCACATCGTTCGTCTCTCATGATTCCCTCATTTTCTATATCTTCAACCTGTTAGCTCTCGTAATTGAAGCGATATACAGAAACATTAGAGGAATGGCTCAAGAAAATCCTCATCCAATAGTCGAAGATCCTCCAGGAGACGACGATGGGTTGGCTTTAGCGGAACAGTTCCAAGTAGAGAGGATGGTGGAATAGAGGGGAGATATACCACCTTACCCTATTCCATTGACTATGATTTCGGTAGCCCAACCTATTAGCCAAGTGATGCCAGACCACTTGCATGCAAAGACAAATAAATCGATGCTAACAGCGGAGGATCTGGAAAGAATCTGAAGGGGGTATCAAATTCTTGAGAATGTTAAACTGAGGCTGTCAACGGCGGAGGAAAGAATCTCTGATGTTAGGCCAATGGAGTTTACCTTATACGAAGAGGCGTTGCACAGGGGTTTAAGGCTGCCACTCTCCCAGCTTGTCGTCGATATGCTAAACCGTTTAGAAGTGGCGCCAGGCCGACTAGGACCGAATGCTTGGAAAATTCTATTCACCAGCACAATCTCATAGCCCCGAATGACCGAATGGGAGAAGATGTCGGTGGATGAGTTCTTCTCCTGCTATAAGGCAACGGGCTAGGAGGAGACCTAGGCAGCCCTGCAAGTGGTGCCTAGGAGGGGGCTAGTAATTGAGCTACCCTCATCAGTAAAGAGATGGAGAACCAAGTGGTTCTATGTGTCCATTAATGGGAGTAAGGGTGTTTGAACAATTTGGAAAATTCTCTCCAGGTCAGTGGATCCAAATTTGACGACAGCTACAAAAAAGAGGTTACAGCTGGTGAAAAAATTGAAGGAAAATGAGGGTTGAGATAAAACGATCTCGTAATGCCTTCGACTTTATTTTCCCTGAAATTAGGCCCAGAACTGTTGGAGGGAGACCCTGTCCCTGAAGATGTTGAAGCTAAAAGGAAAGCGCAAGAGGTAAAAAATCGTCGGGCTTTTGCTATAGTGGAGAGACTCAAGAAGAAAGAGTTGGGTCCTTATTCCAAAACCATATGTGTACAAGGCTGCTCGCCCTCAGCCAAAGCCCCTGGCTGAGCGAGAATTGAAAAAATTTGTGCCACTTAAGGCTTCCATCGATCTTTTAAAAGAGAAGGGAAAGTCCAAGTTGGAGCAGTTGAAGAAGAAAAGGGCCACTCCACAAGATAGAAAAGGGGAAAGAGAAGGAAGAAAGCCAAAGGGGTGGTGGCCAACTAAGCTGAGAAGGCAGAGTTGAGAAAGGATAATGAGCCACCAAGGCTAGGAGTAGAGGGTGACGAGGCTAAAAGAGACCCCCTGATCGCTGAATTCATAGACTTAAGAGAGTCTAAAGAAGGGGGAATGGAGCAGAGGGCTAACCTTCCCCAGCCAAAAACACAAGTAAAAGTGGTAGAGTAGGAGGCAAGCAATGTAGAGGTAATGGTGGAGGTGGAGTGCCCAAGTACAACTCAGGGCGCAGAGCCAATGGTGGAGATGAAGCACCCAAGCCAATACAGTGGGGGCAAGCTCGACCTTCAGTAAAATGAGCACTGCACCCCGTCACTTAAGCGCAGTGACCGGCTTGCCCTGGTCTGAGGCGGGCAAGCGTTCCAATGTGCTGAGCGATGTTAGAACTGCTACGCGCCTGCTAAAGCCTCAGTTTGGCTGAGGTTTTCATACTCAGTGTAGCTTAGGCTTTATGAACTCAGTGGCTGAGGTCTTTACGATTAGTCTGGCTGAGGCTTTATGAACTCAGTTTGATTGAGGTTTTCATGCTCAGTCTGGCTGAGGCTTGTTTAGACTTAGTCTGGTTGAGGTCTTCATGCTCAATCTGGCTCAAGCTTGTTTAGACTCAGTCTGGCTGAGATCTTTAGGCTTAGTGGCTAAGGCTTTTTGGACTCAGTCTGACTGAGGTCTTCATACTCATTCTGGTTGAAGCTTGTGTAAACTTAGTCTAGCTGAGGTCTTTATGCTCAGTTTGGCTGAGGTCTTTTTTTTATAAAAAAAAAAACCTTACAAAATGTGCAACACAGATAATAGAAGTTGAATATATTTTTCATTAATATAAAGTCCTGCCAAGGTCAACATTGCATTCTAAGAAGATAGAATATAACAAGTGATCTGAGTTACACAGGATAGTAAAATAAATGGCACATGAAGAAAGGCTTTATTTTATTGAAAATACCGCTTCAAGTGCTCAACATTCCATGGATGAGGGATATCTCTGCCCTCTATATCTTGTAGATGATAAGTACCTGGACACAGCCTAGATTTGATAATGTAAGGCCCCTCTCACTTAGCTGCTAGCTTGCCCTCGATTGGGTTTTTGGTGACAAGAGTTGCTTCCTGTAAGACTAGGTCTCCCATTACGAATTCTCTGGGTCTGACTCTACTATTATAGTGCTGCCTCATTCTTTACTGGTATAAAGCTAGCCTTACAGTGGCTAAGTCGTGCTACTCTTCAATGAGGTCTAGGTGAGCCTCCCGTAGCTCTTCATTTAGCTCTAGATTGGGGTGTATTATTCGAGGGGTCGACAGGCCAATCTCCACAGAGATGACCGCTTTGACATCATATGTTAAGCAAAAAGGGGTCTCTCTCCGTGGGGGTTCGTGCTGTCGTCCGATATGCCTAGAGTACACTCAGTAACTCCTCTGTCCAGAGACCTTTGGGCGCCTCCAACTTGGTCTTGATAATTTTTAATAAAGAGCGGTTAGTGACTTCAACCTGCCCATTAGCTTGGGAATGGCCTTGAGAAGAAAAGCAGGTCTTGATACTAAGTTCCTCACAAAATTTCCTAAATTTGGCATTGTCAAACTGTTTGCCATTATCTGATATGATGGCATGAGAAACTCCAAATCTGCATACAATGGACTGTTAGATGAATCTAGTGGTATTCTTTTCGATGATCTTGGTAAGAGGCTCTACTTTTACCCATTTAGTGAAGTAGTTGATGGCAACCACATCAAACTTGACTTGGTCTTTTCCAGTTGGCAAGGGACCTATTAGGTTGATTCCCCATTTGGAAAAGGGATAAGGATTGCTAAGTGTGATCAGCTCTGTTGGAGGAACATAAGATATGTTGGTGAAGCGTTGGCATTTGTCATATTTGAACACGAAATCGCTAGCATCCTGGCCGAGTATGGGCTAACAGTAGTCTGTGCGAAGGATTTTATGGGCCAGAGATCATCCGCCAGAGTGGTTTCCGTAAACCTATTCATGTATATCTCTCATCACATAGGTGGCCTGATCAGCGTTTAAACACCTCAAATATGGCCGTAAGAATTCTCATTTGTATAAGATGCCTTAAATGATAATATAATTAGCCGACCAAGCTCTAACCTTGTCGGCTTCCTTCTTATTTTCTAGTAACACTCCCTACTCTAAGAATGAGATAATGTCTTGTACCCATGGGATATGCTCGCTCTCTTGTAGAGCTTGTGAAATTACTAAGTGTGCGAGGTATTCGATTTTGACTCCGCAATTGAGGTCTGGCTAGTCTGCCAAGGCTAATTGGACCATTTCATCTGCTTGGGAGTTCTTAGCCTGTAAGATATGCTTGATGTAGAAATTGTTGAAGAGACGGGTGAAGGATAGAGCAATGTCTCTGTATGATCTTATTTTTCCCTCATTTGCATCAAACTCCCCACTTATTCGTCTGACCACCAATTGGGAATCACTGAACAGTTGAAAACAGTTTACTCCAATGTCTTTGGCCAGTCTAAGACCTACTATCAGGGCCTCGTATTCGGCCTCATTGTTACTTGCGTCAAACTAGAATCGGAGGGCACATTTAAAGTCCTTACCCTCAGGGTGGTAAAGATTAAGCCAGCTCCACTGCTTTCTTTTCTAGAAGAGCCATCAACGCTTAAAGTCCAGGAGTGAAAGTCAACCTCCTTAGGAATGATGTAGGTTGGTAGAGAGGGTATGTCTAAGGTGAGATTGGTGAACTCAAGGATAAAATCTGCAATGGTCTGGCCTTTGATAGCTGTTCTAGGTTGGGAGAAGATTTCATACTAGCTTAATTCAATAGACCACTATATGAGCCTGCTAGATGACTCCGGTGGCTGCATAACTTTTTTCAAAGGTTAGTTCGTGAAAACCACAATAGAGTGGGCTTGAAAATATAGTCGAAGTCGTCTGGAGGCGATGACCAAAGCTAATGCCATCTTTTCCAACAAGGGATAATTCTGTTCTGCCCTCCGTAAGCGCTCAGCTAATGTAGTAAATTGAGCGTTGGACTGAGTCTTCCTCTCTGATTAAGGCAGCGTTGACCGCAGTATTGGAAATAGCTAAATAGAGGAAGAGAGTCTCTCTTGGAATTGATTGAGAGAGAAGAGGAGGGTTGGCCATGCACTATTTCAGTTGTTTATGCCTCATCGCATTCGGCGTTCCAAGTGACAGCCTTCCTAAGCACCTTGAAAAATGGGAGACACTTGTCGGTTGCCCTTGAAATAAAACGATTAAGGACGACTACTTTGCTAGTAAGCCGTTGAACCTTCTTTACTATTCTGGGAGACCACATTTCTACTAAGGCCTTGATCTTTTCTGGATTGGCCTCAATTCCCCTGTAGTTGACCATGAAACTCAAGAATTTGTCAAACCCAACGCCAAGGCACATTTATCTAGGTTTAGTTTCATTTTGTACTTGCACAAGGTCTAGAAGGTCTCTCGTAGGTCTGATAAGTAATCTGAAGCAAGCTTGCTTTTAACGAGCATATCATCAACGTAGACCTCCATATTCCTACCTATCTGGTTTTTTAACATGGCATTAACCAGTCGTTGATAAGTGGCCCCTGCGTTCTTCAGACCAAACGACTTCATGCGGTAATGGTAAGTCCCATTATCAGTAATGAAATATATGTTCTCTTGATCGGCTACATGCATTAGGATCTAGTTACAGCCTAAAAAAACATCAATGAAACTAAGCATTTGATGGCCCGCCGTTATATCGAACAATAGATCTATCCTGGGTAACGCAAAGAAATTTTTGGGACAAGGTTGGTTGAGATTGAAATAGTTGACACAGAGTCTCCACTTGCCATTGCTTTTGCGAACCAAAACCACATTGGATAACCACTTGGAATAGTCCACATTTTTTATGAACCTGGCCTTTAATAATTCGTCCACTTCTTCAGCAATGAGATTGTTGCGCCCCAGATGGAAAATACACTGTTTCTGGCAGACTGGTCAGAATTGGGGCTCAATGTTGAGACGATAGGTAATAATAGAAGGGTCGAAGCCTTGCATGTCCTTATGAGTCTAAGCATAGACATTGTTGTGCTTGGTTAGGAGAGCTGTAAGGTCAACCTTGGCCTAAGGGCTTAGCTGGCTGCTAATCTTAATTGTCTTCTTTGGGTCGGTGAGGTTAATGGGTACTTCGACTAACTCTTCCACTAGTTCCTCCCAAATCAGTTCTTTTTCGTCCCTAGCATCAAGTCCTTCAATGATCATGGCCTTCTTCACCTTCACTTTTTTTAACAGGCAACGTAACATTCTCTGGCTACGATCTGCTCGCCCCTCACGGTACCGACCCCATGGTCAGTTGGAAATTTCATTACCAGATGGTATGTGGACGTCACAACTTAGAAAGCATTGAGGGCTGTACGACAAGTATAATATTATAAGTAGAGAGATAGTCAATGACTAGGAAGGTGAAGATCTTCATAGTCTACCTTGGGTACTCACCAATAGTGATTGGAAGATCGATGGAGCCTATAGAGGTTACCTGATCACCTATGAAACTATCTAAGGGGGTTTGCAGAGGTGATAACTTTTCTTCCCCGATCTTGAGATGCTTGAAAACATTGAGAAATATAATATCTGATGAGTTGCCATTGTCGACGAGTATGCGCCTGTCTTTGTAGTTTGAGAAAAGAGAGAAAATGGCCAGAGGGTCATCATGAAGGTACCAGACTCCTGTACAATCTGCATCCATGAAGGTGATCGGCTCCAACCACTGTTTGGGCTGCTTGTGGATCGGTTGCCCGTCGTCACTTCTTTGTTCAACCCTTGTCTGATCTTTCGAAGCTTGGCTAGTTGTGCCGACCAAGATGGTCTGCCGCACACGAGTCCTTCTACAATGACCCTGATTTCTCCTTGTGGAGGTGGAGGTCCTCCTTGAGCTCGAGGTTGTTGTTGGGCTCTAGCATCATTCTACCTAGGCTGGTCGACTTACCTTGGTAGAGTGTGTCTATTGTTCCTCCTTGTAGGATTGACCTTAGCTCTTTGGTGTGGTTGGGTTGTGATGAACCGAGTTAGACGCCCTTGACGAATCAGTTCCTCAACTTGATCATTAAGATTGATGCACTTTTCGGTGTTATAGCTATCGTCACGGTGGAAGCAACAATATTTGGACTGGTCTCGATGGATGAAGGGACACTTTGAAGGTTAGGGGCATTTTAGGTTATAGTCTTATTGGATTTGATTTAGGACTTGCTCCATGGGTGAGTTGAGAGAGGTATACAGCTCGAAATGACCAGATAGACGAGAAGGGGTCGATCGGTTGGAGCGTGGAGGTCAGTCAGAATATTGATGGGGTCAGTGAGTGTATTGAGAATGTCTAGGCTCGAGCTCTTTTCTCTTTTCTTTGGATCATGGCAAGCTGCCAAAGAATCTTCAGCATTCATGTATTTCTGGGCTTTAGCGAGGAGGATGGCTATTGTTAGAGGATTTTTGGAGAAAGAAAAGAGGAAATCAGATGGGTGCAGATCGACTATGAAGGCTGTTAAAATGACCTTGTCATCATTTTCCTCAACTTGTAAAACTTCTGAATTGAAGCGAGTGACAAAGCTACGTAGTGACTCCCCTTCTATTTGTCGAATATTTAGCAGCTGAGTCACTGAGCATCGTTGACATTGAGCGCCGATAAAATGACTCAAGAAGGATTCGCTCAGCTGATTAAAAGGAGTGACTGAGTTTGGCTAGAGCTAACTAAACTAGAGTCATGCCGGTTCCTTAAGTGTAACAGGGAAGGCCCGACACATGATCTTATCAAGAAAAGCATGGAGGATCATGAGCGTACTGTATGTTGCCAAGTGGTCAACCAGATCAGTTGTGCCGCCAAAGGTATCAATCGAATGTAGTTTTAAACTTAGGAGATAGAGGTTTATCTCTGATAGAAGCGACAAATTGGGAGATGGCAGTAGAGGAAGATTTGTTCGGCATGTGCTGCATGACCCTCTGAAGTTAGAGTTTCATGGCTCATAGCTCCTCGTCCCAAATGGGAACATTGTCTCCTTTAACATGAAGTGAGGGTTAAACACTACTAGCTTCTCCTTCATGGACGACAGTGTGATGCAGTAGCTGGCGATTATGAAAGAGTTGAGGCTCCTCCTAATGAAACTACGAGCCTTGAAGAGGGGGATGTAGACCCTATAGGCTCGACAGCTGAGCTTGTAGTACAAGGAACGGGAGATACGGTCCTTGGGAGATATATGGTTGATATGGGTGGTGGTTTGGGATTTGTTCTCGGTTTGGAGAAATGTCTTGCGGTGGCAGAGGAAGAGGAACATAGAGATCATATTGGAGCAAAATGTTGACCAAGGCTTGGTTTTGCTCAACCAAGCAGTTGATGTTGTTAGTGAGTTTTGTGAAATATGGAGGTGGATTGTTTGGGTTGAAGGACTCAGCTTGAGGGTTGCCAGCATTGTGTTATGAATTCATAGATCTTGTCATAACCATTCACTCGGATGTAAAATGCGGGTGATGGTAGGAACGATTCCGGCAATAATGAAAACAACTATCAACCGAAGTATTTTCTCACAGACGGCACCAATTAATAATGCAATCTGGTCAGCAGGATATGGGTCAGATTGATCCAAGTGCTCCACAGGTTGACTGTCCTTCGTCTTCCTAATCGTATATGCGACAAGTCCAGCAGGAAGGTTCCGAAATGGGGGTGGTTCCTTCCCATGGACCCTCCGATGATCAAGTTAGGTGAGGATGTTGTCGGAATAACAGTTTAGAGAGAAGGTTGAGGGTAGAGAGAGTGACAGTGAATTAGTTGTTGCCAAAACGTTCCTCAAAAGCCTTCTAATATCTCTTACTAATCATTTCCTTGTCCATTGGCTGAAAGTCTGCAACCTATTCATCGTCGGCCATGGTGGTTTCATCATGTCACAGAACGAGAGGTCATGTTGCATTTAATTCTTTGACAGTCTCTTTTAATGCTTGGCGCATTGGCTCAATAACTCTACAAAATCTTTGTCTGCCAGGTGGCTAATTTCCTACTTGACATGTGTCTAGCTGTAACTAGGTTTAGACCATTATGGGTTCTCTGTTCTTTGCTGGGCTTCCTATTAGGCCTTATTTGCCTGGCTTTATAGTGATAACTAGCCAAATAATTATCTAGGTAGACCAGGGCAACCATGGGTTGGGCCCTTCTAGGCTATGCCAATCAGTAGTCCCCTATTCTTGAGCACATTTTTTGTCACGACCCAAACCCGGCCCTATGGGTTTAGCACCGTAACTGGCCAGTAATCCGAGATTACCGAAGGCCTGCTGAACAGTAATACAGTTAAATAGAGTACAGGGCCTGGCGGAAGCCAATACAGTAAATAACTAGTGTCCATTGAGCTGTGAAAATCTGTATGCCAAAAACATTTTTCATGCATTCAAACAGTTTAGAACAGTACAGACTATCCAATCACATACAACATTCAGTACGGGGACCTAATCCTCAGAATAAAGACAAGAAAACAAGAGATACCTATACAACGGTACAAAACAGTAAGGAGACCGATAGGGGACACAAAAACACCCCAAGCCATAGCATGGCAACTCGGAACCTCGCAGTGAGGCACATAGGTTGGCTTGACAAAACTGGGGACCAACCCACGCTCCTAGCTCCGGTCTAGTTGCTGAGAACCTACATATATATATAAACAGTGAGCTAAAGCCCAGTGAATAACACAAAGCGTAAAGGGGTTATGAATGAATGTCCTTACAGTGATGAAAACAATTCATTAAACAAGATTGATTTTCAAGATTTCAATCAATCACCATGTGTGGTACACCCATTAGCCTATAAACAAGAGGGTCCAAAGGACCGGGTCTTAACAGACCCAACAGTAATGATGGCCATCAATCAGTAAACAGTATGGTTCCACAAGGAAACCGACAGAGCTCTGTAACAGTAACAGTAATTGCTAAGGATGCCACAATACAGTTCAGAATACAAGACATACATTCATTCAGTAAACAATAGCAGTTCAATAAACAGTTCAGTTCAGTATTCAAAAGATAACCATTTTGAACATATCTTTACACAATTGTTACTCATAGAGATTGGGCTAATAGCGACTAGAGCGCGTCCCCGAGAGCCAACCCTAAACAGTTAACAAATAGAACACACACTAAGTTTCACAGTTGGAAAGGATGATAATTAAATTCCTAAATTTCCTCGGTGTGGTTCTATGTCTAAATCCTCATTAAGATGTCTAAAACTAGGCCTAAGAATGCCTAGGATGGGATGAGGATGCAAAAATACAGTTGGAAGGCATTTTTCAAAAGTTGCTGAAAACAGGGGTCTCGCCCGAGCGAGCCTTCCTTCGCTCGAGCGAGGTTGCAAAATCAAAGGCTTCGCTCGAGCAAACAATCCTTCGCTCGAGCGGTCTGATGAAACAGTAAAAGTACTGGATGCTCGATTTTTACGCTCGAGCCACCAATCCTTCGCTCGAGCGTGGCTAAGAGAAAACGTTGGTCGCTCGAGCGAGGAATCCTTCGCTCGAGCGAAGAAGCCAAATCTGGAATTTCCAGATTTGCCTTCCAAGCTCAAACCAAGCATTCTCAACTCAATTCTCGACCTCTTGGGCCCAAATTCTGGAAAATACATCCCAAAACAATGTATAACAAGTTTCAAAAGCCAATTTATGAATTCAAGCCCCAAAGGTGAGTCAATTAAATCCAAAATTCAAACCCATTTCAAGAACAATTTCAAAACATGCAATGCATGAACTTTAAACCAAAATTCAAGGTTCAAATCTTGCTCAATTGAGCTCAAATGTTGGAAAACAAAATGAAAACATGGACTATGGCTTAAACATGGACATGCATGTACAATCCACCATGAATTCAACTCAAAAATCATCAATTTAACCATGCATGCAATAATTCAAGCATAATCCAACCTATTTGCACTAAATCATGGTTTAATCCTACAATGGGGTATGAACCATGCAAGATGAAGCTCAAGGACAACAATAAGAAGATGAATTTCTTACCTAGAGTTTCAATTTCTTGTCTAGAAGTTCAATTATGCAAACACACTTCAATTCACTTCAAGTCTTCAAGCAAATCAACAATTTGAGTCCCTCTCTCTCCAACTCTCTACTATGGCTGGTTGGGATGCAAGAATAGGGGCTGATCAATTGTTTTGACTCAAGGTAATAAGGCTCTAACAATAATAGTAAATAAAGGTCCACTATAGGTGGCAATTTGGTAGATAAGCTTAAGTTTGCAATTAGCTCATTTTAATCTAGTTTAATCATACCTAATCACAATTTAGATAAATATACCATTAAATCAAAAATATTCTACTGATCCCAAAACTCTAAACAGTTCCTAATTCGGCCGCCGATAAGGCCTTCAATTAGCAGTTTAAACAAATGAATTCAAACAGATAGTCAATCAATCAAACAGATGCAACATGCAATTCAATAGATAAACTTATTCGATTTCAGTTTCGATTTCAATCAGTCCATTCAGTACTTCAGTTAATCCAATTATCAGTCATTATCAGTTCAGTTTAACAGTAACCAGTAACTAATTCAGTAGGTTATCGATAATCAGTACGAGGGTTGTTACAGTCTCCCCTCCTTATAAGGAGTTTAGTCCTCTAAACTCGAGTTACCTTCAGTCTGGAAGAAAACAGGATCCAGTGGGAACAAATCAGGATATCTTCTCGCCATGTCATCTTCCCTTTCCCAAGTGGCATACACACCACCGTGGTTCTGCCAATCAACTTTTACCAGTGGGATCTCTTTGTTTCTCAATTTCTTGATCCGTCTGTTTACAATCTGTATAGGCTGTTCCTCGTAAGTGTAGTCATCACTCAACACAATACGAGTAGGCTCAATCACGTGGAAAGGATCCCGGAGATAGTCTCTCAACATAGAAATGTGAAAGACGTTATGCATATGCTCCATTTCGGGAGGAAGCGCAACTTGATACGCCACCGGATTGATTTTCTCAATAATCTGATACGGTCCGACATATCTGGGCGCTAACTTGCCTTTGACTCCAAAACGAGTCTGGCCTTTCATTGGTGTCACTTTCACAAAAACGTGATCACCCACTTCATATTCTCTGTTCCGTCTTCTAACATCTGCATAACTCTTCTGTCTACTCTGCGCTTTTCTTTTTGTCAGACGCTTTTATCTTTTCATTCGTTTCATACACAATCTTGCCCAAGCAAAGGCCCATCTCCAACTTCGCCAAAGAAATTGGAGATCTACACTTTCTGCCATACAATGCCTCGAAAGGCGCCATTCCAATACTCGAATGGTAGCTGTTGTTGTAGGCGAATTCAGCCAACGGCAAATGACTTTCCCAATTCCCCTGAAAATCAAGGACACACATTCTCAGTAGATCCTCTAAAGTCTGGATGGTCCTTTCTGACTGTCCATCTGTCTGAGGATGATAGGCACTACTCAGCCTCAATTCAGTACCCAATGCAGTCTGTAGGCTCTGCCAGAACCTCGATGTAAACTTCGAATCCCTGTCAGAAACAATAGATACAGGCACTCCATGCAATCTCACAATTTCGTCAATATAGATAACAGCCAATTTGTCCGCATTATAAATTGTCTTGACAGGTAGGAAGTGTGCAGATTTAGTCAATCTATCGACAATAACCCAAATAGAGTCCATACCTTTCCTGGAGCGAGGCAATCCAACAATGAAATCCATCGTGATATGCTCCCATTTCCACTCTGGTATGGGTAAGGGTTGCAGTAAGCCCGCGGGTCGTTGATGTTCCGCTTTGACTTGTTGGCAATGAAGACATTTGGACACAAAGTCGGCAATTTCCTTCTTCATTCCCGGCCACCAGAAATTCTGTTTCAGATCTTGGTACATTTTCGTGTTCCCCGGGTGGATAGACAATTTTGAATTGTGGCCCTCTTGCAGTACTCTTCTTTTCAATTCAGTGTCATTTGGTACACACAGCCTTTCTTGAAATTTCAATACATTGTTGTCAAATTTAAATCCCGGTCTCGGTTTAGAATCTTTTTCTTCAATAATCTTCTTCAAGTAATCATCCAGTTGTTGTTTTTCTTTAATCTCTTCAATCAATGCTGGTTGAGCAGAAATAGCAGCTAAGGTTCCACCTTGTTCTTTCAAGACAATTTCAATTTCAGACTTTTCAAGGTCACAAAGCAACTCCTTCTGTCCAGTCAGCAAACAGGCTAAGTTCCCAATCGATTTTCGGCTCAAAGCATCTAAGCGGTGTTGGCTTTTCCGGATGGTACAGAATCAGAGGTTATAATCTTTGATCGCCCACCATCTCCATTGCCTCATATTCAGTTCTTTCTGAGTGAAAAAGTACTTCAGGCTCTTGTGGTCAGTATACACTTCACATGTTGCTCCATACAAATAGTGATGCCAAATTTTCAGTACAAACACTACTGCAGCAAGTTCTAAGTCATGGGTCGGGTAGTTCTTTTCATGTGTTCTCAACTGTCGGGAAGCATAAGCAATAACTCTCCCATTCTGCATTAAAACACACCCCAAACCCTTATGAGAAGCATCACTAAATACAGTATAACCATCCGTACCTGAAGGTAGAGTCAGAACCGGTGCAGTCACAAGCCGGGTTTTCAATTCTTGGAATGCCGATTCTCTTTGGTCAGTCCAGTCAAACGGTGTCCCTTTCTGAGTCAACTGAGTCAGTGGTAAGGCAATTTTGGAAAAATATTTGACAAATCTTCTATAATATCCAGCCAGTCCCAAAAAGCTTCGGACTTCAGTTACATTTGTTGGTCTAGGCCAGTTTACTACAGCTTCAATTTTCTGCGGGTCAACAGAGATTCCATCTTTGCTAACAACATGCCCCAAAAACATCACATGATCAAGCCAAAATTCACATTTAGACAGTTTAGCATACAGTTTCTGTTCTCTTAAGGTCTGCAGGGCAAGTCTTAGGTGATGTTCATGTTCTTCTACAATCTTAGAATAGATCAATATGTCATCAATGAATACCACAATGAAATCATCAAGGTATGGTTTAAAAATTCTGTTCATGAGGTCCATAAATGCAGTAGGGGCATTCGTGACTCCGAACAGCATAACTAAAAATTCAAAGTGGCCATACCTCGTTCTGAAAGCAGTTTTATCAACATCTTCAGGTTTAACCTTCAGTTGGTGATACCCCGATCTGAGGTCAATCTTGGAAAACACCTGTGCACCCTATAGCTGATCAAACAGGTCATCAATACGCGGTAATGGATATTTGTTCTTTATAGTTACCTTGTTCAATTCACGATAATCAATACACAGTCTCAGTGAGCCATCTTTCTTTTTCACAAACAAAACAGGTGCGCCCCACGGTAAAGTACTGGGCCTGATAAACTTCTTGTCTAACAGTTCCTGCAATTGCACTTTCAATTCTTTTAGTTCAGTTGAAGCCATTCTGTAAGGAGCTTTAGATATTGGTTGTGTACCCGGAACTACGTCGACGGTGAATTCAATCTCCCTGTCAATCAAATCCCCTGGTAGATCATCCGAAATACATCCGAATTCTCTAACTATAGGAATGCAATTCACATCAGCTTTTAACATTATCATTAGCGATACATCAATACTGTAACACGATATCCTTTGCACCCTTTCTAATCGGTTTGACGTTTTCACGAAGAAATCGACACGGAGGAGGTACTACTCCACTCCCATTAAACACAAATTCAGGCAAACCCGGTGGACGGAAAACTACTTGTTTTGTTACACAGTCTATAGTGGCATGATATTTTTGTAACCAATCCATCCCCAATATTATATCAAAGTGATCGATATTCAATGGCAGTAAATCAATAAATAGATGCATATCCCCAACAATAATCTCACAAGCAGGATACATATATGCACATGTCATGGATCCCCCAATAGGTGACGATACGGCTAACAAGTAATTCATGGGTTCTAAAGGTCTATTCAATTTACGCGAAAAAGCATGCGATACATACGAATGTGTAGACCCCGAATCAATCAACACATATGCATTTTGAGCACAGATAGAGAGGATACCTGACACAACAGTCTCAGTGTTTTGCACGTCTCCGATTAGGGCGAACACTGCCCCGCCTCATAGGCTCTTTCCTGTAGCTTTGGGGTTCGGTTTTGGTGTTGCGGTGATCTTGCTGGTGCTTGAATTTTACTACTAGCTCATGGGCAGAGGACGATCTTTTAATTTCAGGCCCACCTTGCCACACCAAACAAGCTCGAAAACGATAGCAAACCCCTTTGTGCTTGTTGCCATATCTGAGCAGTGGTGGAGTAAACCCACTCCCTTGGTCAGCTAGTCGTCGACCTCAGATTCGCTTTCTTGGTTCGGGTTATGCTTGCCTTTCTTAAATTTGAAACCCGCTTTTTCCCCGCCACTCGCTTGTTGGCGTTTCAGATTGTTTCATTCCGCAATATTCGCTCGCCATCAATGCCCAGTCGAGAACACCCACAAAAGCTGGCAGTTTCAAAACATTTATTCGGTCCTGTATAGCAACACTAAGGCCGCCTTCAAACCTCTTGGCCTTCTTATAATCGATGTCCACCATGTGTGGTGCATACCTAGCAAGTTCAGTAAATTTCTTCTCATACTCGTGAATCGACACTTTGCCTTGTCTCAAATTGCTCAAACTCACACTTTTCGCCTCTCGATGCAATCGGGAAAATACTTTTCAAAGAAGGACTCCTTGAACTGAGCCCAAGTCACAATAGTATTCACATCGCGGGTCAACATCCACCACCTTCTTGCTTCTTCCTGAAGGGTGAAGGTTGCTAACAATACTTTATTGGCTTCGGAGCACGGAAACATTTCAAACAACTTTTCTGTTTCAAGAACCCAAGCTTCAACCTTTAACGGTTCTAAGCCTCCCTGAAAGGACGGCGGTTTCATCTTGCTGAATTTCTGAGTCAATGCAATAATGTCCACCTCATTAACATTCACATTCTGTACATTCTGTTCCGGTTGCACCGGAGGAGGAGGTGGGGGCTGTTGGTTCGGTTGTTGATCTAGCCTTTCAATTATCAGTCCCATCATTTGTTCAAGTCTGGCCATTCTGGCCTCAGAGGATGATGCTTCAGTTTCATTTGCAGTGTTTGCGTTATCCATTTCACTATAAGCAGTTATATCAATTATCATGATAAGCAGTTGTATAATTAAACAGTTTAACATTTTAACATATAATCAATCAGTCATAAGCACACACTTTTCAAGTTCATGAGATGCCCTAATTGCTTTTCTAGGACACCCTATAGCTCATTTGGACACGTGTGTGCGGTATAACTCGTGGTTAAGTATCGCTCTGATACCACTCTGTCACGACCCAAACCCGGCCCTATGGGTTTAGCATCAGAATCGCCAAGAATCCGAGATTCTCACTAACAAGAATACGCTTAAACAGAGTCTGATTAAGCAGTCGGAAGCCAATACAAGAAATAACTAGTGTCCATTGAGTCAGGAAAATCAGATGCCAAAAACATTTTTCATGCATTCAAACAGTTTAGAACAAGATGCACTATCCAATCACATACAACATTCAAGACGGGACCTAATCCCCAGAATAATACAAGAAACAAAGAGATGCCTATACAACGGTACAAAACAGTAAGGAGACCGATAGGGGACACAAAAACACCCCAAGCCATAGCATGGCAACTCGGAACCTCGCAGTGAGGCACATAGGCTGGCTTGACAAAACTGGGGACCAACCCACGCTCCTAGCTCCGGTCTGGTTGCTGAGAACCTACATATATATATAAACAGTGAGCTAAAGCCCAGTGAATAACACAAAGCGTAAAGGGGTTATGAATGAATGTCCTTACAGTGATGAAAACAATTCATTAAACAGTATTCAGTCTTTCAGTATTTCAATCAATCAGTCATATGTGGTACACCCATTAGCCTATAAACAGTAGGTCCAAAAGGACCGGGTCTTAACAGACCCAACAGTAATGATGGCCATCAATCAGTAAACAGTATGGTTCCACAAGGAAACCGACAGAGCTCTGTAACAGTAACAGTAATTGCTAAGGATGCCACAATACAGTTCAGAATACAGGACATACATTCATTCAGTAAACAATAGCAGTTCAATAAACAGTTCAGTTCAGTATTCAAAAGATAACCATTTTGAACATATCTTTACACAATTGTTACTCACAGAGATTGGGCTAATAGCAGCTAGAGCGCGTCCCCGAGAGCCAACCCTAAACAGTTAACAAATAGAACACACACTAAGTTTCACAGTCGGGAAGGATGATAATTAAATCCCTAAATTTCCTCGGTGTGGTTCTATGTCTAAATCCTCATTAAGATGTCTTAAACTAGGCCTAAGAATGCCTAGGATGGGATGAGGATGCAAAAATACAGTTGGAAGGCATTTTTCAAAAGTTGCTGAAAACAGGGGTCTCGCTCGAGCGAGCCTTCCTTCGCTCGAGCGAGGTTGCAAAATCAAAGGCTTCGCTCGAGCGAACAATCCTTCGCTCGAGCGGTCTGATGAAACAGTAAAAGTACTGGATGCTCGATTTTTACGCTCGAGCCACCAATCCTTCGCTCGAGCGTGGCTTAGAGAAAACGTTGGTCGCTCGAGCGAGGAATCCTTCGCTCGAGCGAAGAAGCCAAATCTGAAATTTCCAGATTTGCCTTCCAAGCTCAAACCAAGCATTCTCAACTCAATTCTCGACCTCTTGGGCCCAAATTCTGGAAAATACATCCCAAAACAATATATAACAAGTTTCAAAAGCCAATTTATGAATTCAAGCCCCAAAGGTGAGTCAATTAAATCTAAAATTCAAACCCATTTCAAGAACAATTTCAAAACATGCAATGCATGAACTTTAAACCAAAATTCAAGGTTCAAATCTTGCTCAATTGAGCTCAAATGTTGGAAAACAAAATGAAAACATGGACTATGGCTTAAACATGGACATGCATGTGCAATCTACCATGAATTCAACTCAAAAATCATCAATTCAACCATGCATGCAACAATTCAAGCATAATCCAACCTATTTGCACTAAATCATGGTTTAATCCTACAATGGGGTATGAACCATGCAAGACGAAGCTCAAGGACAACAATAAGAAGATGAATTTCTTACCTAGAGTTTCAATTTCTTGTCTAGAAGTTCAATTATGCAAACACACTTCAATTCACTTCAAGTCTTCAAGCAAATCAACAATTTGAGTCCCTCTCTCTCTAACTCTCTACTATGGCCGGTTGGGATGCAAGAATAGGGGCTGATCAATTGTTTTGACTCAAGGTAATAAGGCTCTAACAATAATAATAAATAAAGGTCCACTATAGGTGGCAATTTGGTAGATAAGCCTAAGTTTGCAATTAGCTCATTTTAATCTAGTTTAATCATACCTGTGGGAGCCAGAAAATTATAGGTACCACCTTATTGGGCCTAACCCAAACAAGGCTTGCTAAAGCCCCAACTATTGGGCCTATTCGGCCCACCCCCGTCTATAAAAGGAAGGGACCTCATAACATACAGGTATGTCCTCATCTCTCTCCACACAACACACGCCCCTTCAAATGCATATACTATTTCTTCCTTGATACAGGGACTGACTTCATCATCAGAGAGTCCCCGGCCGGCAACCCCGGTTGGGTGGCACCGACTATGTTCCTCGTTGCAGATCTATAGGGGTGAAGCTCTTCTCTTCGTTGGATCTCGACAACATCCATGTGAGAGGATATTTCTTGGTCTCACAATTGGCGCCGTCTGTGGGAACGACTGAATGAGATCAACGAAGAACACAACAAATATACTGCTGTAAGTAAACATATATGGGATGCTTTGAGGTTAGTGCACTTTCTACAAAAGCAAAATCAATCCCAAGTAATACGGCCCACAACTGGGTTTTTGGCTTCTTTCATTCTGATTATATATATACACATCTATCTATGTATCTATTTATGCTCACAGATCTGATCAAAGCATTGTCGAATATTAATATTGCTTAGAAAGGTTGTCAAAACAAAATGAAGTTAGTAGTTGTTTTCTCTCTCTAAAAATGGGTTTCACACCTTTCTTGGTGCAAACATCTTTTCAGCAATTCAATAAAGTTATTCGGCTAAATTCATACGTGGGTCTGTCCATTTATTTATTTATTCTTTGTCTCTCAAAACTTAGCTTAAAGTTGATGCTTGACATGTATGCATGTGTGCCTATGCTAGAACTTTCTATAGAATCCAAAGCTGGGTCTTCAATTTTTCTTTCACTGTAATTGGACCACAATAACTTGGGAGTGGATTAAACTTTCTTATTCGGCACTTTATTTGGCTTGTCTATCAACCAACTCAGCAACAATAACTCTTGATTGGATTGTTTGTCAACTCTCTCGTTATTCTAAATCTCATTTCTGAAAGCTATCTCTATATTTGCAAAGATACATTTATATATATATATATATATTTATTTATACATGGATACAAATATTTTCATATGCATCAGACTTGTTTGTTCGGCTCTCAGACAAGGTGTTATAGGCCGACCATGGCTCTCTCTAGCACTATTATCGACAAAGGTGGAGTCGTGCCGACCAAGTGCTTTAGCATGTCAGCCAAGGCAATTTGCCTTCCAAATGTCTCGGCGGGACAAACCCAGTGGGGCAGGACCCACCTCCTGGATTTCTTTTATCTTTTGCTCTGCAACATCAACGATTAACTCTTGTTTGTAGTCTTTGCATATAAAGTTATTTATCATCTTGATCCTTGTGGCCATGTCTTTTTTAGGTGTTCATTTCAATTTGTCAAGAAAAATTGTAGGGAACATTTTGGCAACTCGGCTACCCATTGCGGCAAGTTGCTTGAGGTTGGGCAAGCAATGGAATAAAGTTATGAAGGGTTAATCACATAATCAATTGCCGATCAAGCATTTCAGCAAACGGAAAGACAAAAGACCAAGAGGTACCACAAAAGTCAGTGAGCCAATGACGTTGCCGACTTGCCAATCATGAGTATAAAAATAATATTTATTACAAGATCATAAATACTTACACAAATATTAATATTGCCTTGCATTTATATGTTTACGTCCAACATGTCATGGATAGCTTGACGACGTGTATGGCTCAAGAATTCGATATTACCATTAAACCCACGGCTGGGTCTTCACCCTCTCTCTCTAGAAAAGTTTGTCCCCAAGAGTTATTAACAAAGTTTGACTATGAGTTATTATAGTAATTTATGGTAATATTTTGATCGGCTTTATATGAAGCTAATTAGAAACTCCATATTCAAGATATGGTCCTGACTAAGCTTGCAAAGCTATTAATATTTCCGTGGTTAGGAGCCCAAGTTTAGTGATGCATATGTTGTTCTGCATACATTTGGATTATTCGACTGATGTTTTGATCTAGTAATTTCTCTCTCTTTGGTTCAATTTACTTTTACGTAGTTTACTTCTTGAGATTATACGAACAGAAGTTGCTAAGTGGAATCTCTATTCTTTCCTCTTTGAATAATTAATGTCTTCAATCTGCTTTCTTTATACATATATGCTTATAACCAATTGTTTCGGCAAGCTAAGAGATGCCGGCTAGTGTTTCGGCACGCCAAGATTAGTGTCAATCGGCACCCATAGTTGGGGCTTGCTCCTCTAAGAACAGTTCTCCCTTGGGAACCCGCACTTCGGTGACATCGCTTATTCGGCTAACATTGCTTACTCGGCCGTGTCCACTTCACAATATTAAGACTACTCGGTCAAATACGTCCACTTCAAAGCATTATACATATTCGGCAACACAATGCCTCGGCACTAATATCTCGGCATAACACAAGCATCCCGGCATGCCGCAATTCACATCTGATAATACTGGCGGTTTCGTGTCAACTCAAGGAGTCCAAACCTACGAACCCAAGGAGCCAAGATGTAACCACAGGCCGCCGATAGTTGCGAAATCGACTAAATGTCCAGAAATCGACATTTTTCAATGTCATCAAACTTAATCTTTGAATATACCAGTGTGAAGTCCTCATGAAGACGAGTCCAACGCCACAAACCTCGTCAAAATCGGACTTAAAACAAAGGAGATACAAGGCCTCAAAGTCACGAGCTCAAAACTGAAACACACTGCCTTTCGCGACATACAGCATGTAGGTGATGAAATAAGGATTTATAATACGCTCCTCGGCACAACATGCTCCGTTGCATCTTACCACATTCTAATTAATCGGATGGTCCAATAACTTTGGGGATGCCTACCCTTTAGTTTTTCGCCTTGTAGAATCCATTTTTGAGGTCCAATTTTGTGAATTTCAAGTATTAACTTGGGATCAATCAACCAGAAAATCGGGGACTTTAGATGACAGTTCAACGGTCAAATCATGTCCGATTAGCATGCAATTTTGACAGCAGGCTCCAGGTTCTAAGCCACAATTATCCATCTTTACCGATCATCCACCCTAAACTTGAATTTCTTTTACATCCGACGACCACCAACGAACCAACTTATATCCACAGGCACAACGAACAATTCAACAGTTTTATTGGCTTACTCAGCATATTATCAAGGAGTTTCGGCAAACTTATTGACTTATTCAGCAATTTGTATTTTCATTCACAATACATATTATCACTCGGCTTCGACAACTTTTATTCGGCTTATCCGACCACGTATTCGGCAAGCCAAGAACGGAATTGCTGCACATTTGTTGGCCAGTCAAACCCAAAGCGAAGGCCGACCACTAGCCTACGGCAGGTGAGTTGACTCACTTTCAGTGGACATGATGCCATCCAGCCAACAGTTCTGCCAACAACCAGAACACTCAATTCCATAATATTCGGCCAAAACATGCGGAGTTGTTAAAGACTTTCCATTTCTATTCGGCGTTCGAGCCCATACATGTTCATAACGGCAATACTGAGACCTCATAGCCAATTGCTCGGCAAAGCTCCCAAGTTACTTTGCGTCATTTGTTCGGATTATTTATTCGGCATATCATCAACTGCAAATTCACAACTTATTCGGCCCTCGGAAATTCGGCTAACATTATTCGACAACCACATTCTCGGCATATAACTAGCATCTCGGCTTACCGAAATCAACATGAATATATGAGAGGATTCGCGTCAAATCAAGGAGTCCAAATCCACCAACCCGAGCAGCCAAGAAGCAACCAAAGTTCACTGGAAACTGCGAAACGGACCACATTTTCCGAACATTAAAAATTTTCACAGTTGTCAAAATCAAGTTTTGATCATCCCAATGTGAAGTACTCATCGAGACGAATCCAACGCAACAAACCGCGTCAAAATCGGAGCTAAAACGAACCCATACGGGCCGATCAAAGTTTGCCCAGAAAATGAATTCCTTCGCTGGAGAAAACAACCCAGCAAGACATGCAGAAATAATCCTGTGCTTCGTGGTTGCATTACATCCTATTGATTTGAGCCGTTAGATCCATTTTGGCTACAATAATGCCATCAAGAGTCTAATCACAGCGATCCAATAGTCCTTTCCAGCTATTTGACGCATTCCGGGTCCATCCGTATGGTCAGAATATGCAATTTCAGCTCGCAATATATATATATATATTCAATAAATAAATAAAAATACAAATAAATTGCAGATTTGATTCCGATATCACCAAGTACACTACTTTGTCTCGGCTTCATTCCGATTTCGCCACGGCACCGAACAGAGGGCACGGAATCTGTTTCAAATCATTATCGGCCTACTCGGCAATTTTGGCCCAAGTCAATTTTATTCCTTCCGAATAACAAATCTTATTCAAAAGCAATGGGGCAAATATACGTTGGACAAGAAGCTCAACTCCACTAAATTGGCAACCACTGCCGACCAAGTTCTTAGCAAACCTAACCCCGAAGAAATGCCGACACGCCGCCAACCCAAGTGTAAACGGACACCGATGTTTTGACACTAGTTACTCGGCAGTGCATCAACTTTACCCGGCAAGATTATTCGACCATTATTAAATTCAACATTATGCATTATCATTATTCGGCCATGCATCAACTTTACCCGGCAAGATTATTCGACCATTATTAAATTCAACATTATGCATTATCATTATTCGGCCATGCATCAACTCTATTCGGCGAAGCAACATTATTTGTCAACTTTATGCATCGTCAAACTTTATGTAGCAACATTGGCCACAGTATTCGGCAACTTTATTCACCTACCAACATTATTTGGCAAAACATTTGCCCACTGGGACATCAGTCAATTTTTCGCTTTCCAATTGGGGCACATCAGCCGATCATCATCTCGGCACCTTTGGTATGCATGTATACTCGGCAAACTTGGTACAAACACTACAAGGACGATTACTTGAGTTACAAACTTCCGCCCCTTTTTACAAAGTTCAAGCAAGCGCTCGTTTTGAGGCAATACATTACACACTTGGCAGACAGCAGTTTGCATATTTTTGCGCGCCGTCATTTTACTAAAGCTGAATCTTCCTTGCAACATAGGGCAATGGGAATCTACATTCCTTCCGACTAACACCTGTCATTCGAAAGCAATGGGGCAAGTCTACCTCGGAATAAACGCAAACCGAGCAACTCGGCAATTAAATAGTTGGCCCAATATCTACTTGGCAATTCCATATAAATGAAGCAATATTATTGGTGATTAACACGTCCACCTTATTCGGTACAGGATACATTATTCAAAATCCTTGCCATTTTGGCACTTGCCACTTAAAATCAGAAAAAGTCTCCGAGTACAGCGCAATCTTCGCACTCGGTACAGAGCGTCGTTAGCAAAGGCCTATACCCTTGCCCGTGGTTATAATACCATAGGTCTACACCCTCACCCGGGGGTAATAATACCGTGGTCCAATTTTTGACTGATATATCAACCTTATTTAATCTATCTTATTTGGTTCAGGTAATCATTTCCGTCTTCGGCCTATAGAAATATTTCTAGCTCGGCATAAAATTCCATATTTGGAAGCAATATTTGCACTTGACAAAACACTGCACCCATGCCCGGGGGTTATAATACCGTGGCCTATACCCATGCCCAGGGGTTAGAATACCGCGGCCTACACCCATGCCCGGAGGTTAGAATACCGCGGCCTACACCCATGCCCGGGGGTTAGAATACCGCGGCCTATCATTATGATTTATTTGTATTCCTTTCTGGGTTTTAGCTTAACCCCCCAAATCTTATGATCCACATATGTACATTTATACATACATTCAAAACATACGTACATTTATACGTACATCATATATTTATACAAACATACGTACATCGTACATTTATGCATACATTCACGCATACATGCAAACATTCATTCATATATTTTATTCATTTATCCAAAGTGTTCTTTATCAAAAAACCTAACAGCTATTTGAACAGCGTAACTTGGCAAGAAAAAACTCTCATTCCTTCTACCGCAGACAATGAAAGTTTTGGGGCAATTGTGGGAGCCAGAAAATTATAGGTACCACCTTATTGGGCCTAACCCAAACAAGGCTTGCTAAAGCCCCAACTATTGGGCCTATTCGGCCCACCCCCGTCTATAAAAGGAAGGGACCTCATAACATACAGGTATGTCCTCATCTCTCTCCACACAACACACGCCCCTTCAAATGCATATACTATTTCTTCCTTGATACAGGGACTGACTTCATCATCGGAGAGTCCCCGGCCGGCAACCCCGGTTGGGTGGCACCGACTATGTTCCTCGTTGCAGATCTATAGGGGTGAAGCTCTTCTCTTCGTTAGATCTCGACAACATCCATGTGAGAGGATATTTCTTGGTCTCACAATACCTAATCACAATTTAGATAAATATACCATTAAATCACAAATATTCTACTGATCCCAAAACTCTAAACGGTTCCTAATTCGGCCGCCGATAAAGCCTTCAATTAGCAGTTTAAACATATGAATTCAAACAGATAGTCAATCAATCAAACAGATGCAACATGCAATTCAATAGATAAACTTATTCGATTTCAGTTTCGATTTCAATCAGTCCATTCAGTACTTCAGTTAATCCAATTATCAGTCATTATCGGTTCAGTTTAACAGTAACCAGTAGCTAATTCAGTAGGTTATCGATAATCAGTACGAGGGTTGTTACATTTTTAGACCAGTGAAGGGATTAGAAATTGGCGTAGTCTCTCAAATCGGAGAAAAGTGTGGCCGAACGATTGTCCATGCAGGAGGAAAAATAGTTTAGTAGGGGAAACAAAGGCAATCGATCACAAGGCAGTTTAGGAGCATCAACGTCCTTACAATCCCCAGCGTTTCCTCTAGTTGAGAAGACGAGGAGATGACAAAGGTGAATGAGGAGCAAAGCGGGCCGAGTGGGTGAAGGTGGCCAAATCGTTGAAACTGGCCGACCAATGAGTGACCGACTGATAGCACACCGACCGTGTGACAACCCCGACCGAACGAGGACAAACCAACTGAGTGAAAACTCCAACCGACCGATCGAGGGTGGTTGATTGACCGACCGGACCAACCAAGGGCTAGCCGAGCGATGGCCCTGACCAAGCAAAGGTTGGCCAAACGATTAAATACGACTGCGAGGCGTGGGACTCAAGGAGCAAAAGCGCATGTGATGATATAACCTGAAGTAGATGTGGGACTAAAGGCTTGGTGGAGTGTTTGTGGTAATTGAGATCTCATTAAGATTGCTCCTTCAATGCAATCTGAAGCAACTCGTCTTCATTTAAGTCGTCACTGTCACTCGACATTTCTTATACATACATATTATATGTGTATGCGTGAGTATGTGTCTTTGTGTGTGAATCAAAACATATATATATATATATATATGTGTGTGTGTGTGTATATTCTTGAATAGAGATCAAGTTGATCTCTAGAAGATGCGTTTCCTTCTCCTTTTGAGTTATCTCTATAAAAATCTCACACTCTCTTTATATATGTATATATTTGTACTTTCCTTGGATTCTTTGTCTTCTAATGATTAAATTGGACTTCTTTGATTCGTTTCAAAAATGAAGAAATTTGTTGCTATGTCGTGGAATTAAGCGTTGCCTGGGCTTGTTTTAAGGATCTTCGGTTGTTCTTCTTTGGTGAGGTCTTTGGCCACTCGAATTTTAATTTCAAAATAACCTAGAATACATATATGTTGGACAAAAATCCTAAAATAAAGATCTATTGTTATAGATATTTTTTTTTTCTTTGTTGTTTTTATTGAAAAGATAAAACAAACAAATAATTATTTTTCTTTTTTGTTGTTGTTGCTGTTGATCATCCCTCCCTAATGATAATTATGCTTTTCTTTCTCTTTGTTGAACATATATGTTGGATTTAGCTATTCATATATGTAAAAATGATGTTTTTGCATATGTTTTGTGTTGTTGTTGTTGTTTCCAACAGATAGAAAACAAGTTTGTGAAATTTTAGACAGATAGGAAAATGGGCCTTCAAATTTGAATTTTAACATATAAAAAAATTTAAGAGATAAAAAAATATTTAACAAATAATTTCAGTTGTTGTTGTTGTTATTGTTTCCAACAGATAAAAAACAAATTTGTGAAATTTCGAACAAATAAGAAAATGGGCCTTCAAATTTGAGTTTTAACAAATAAAAAAATTTAATGAATAATTTCAATAGATAAGAAAAAATTAAAAATTTAACATTAGCATATAAGAAAAAATTTGAAAAGATAGTCAAAAAAATTTAAACAGATAGATATAAATTTAAATAGATAGTCAAAAAAGTCAACAGATACAAAAAAGGTCAAAAAAAAAATTATGGGATAAAATTGGAAACTCTGTCCTCTAAAACCAACCAAAGTACTTCTAACCAAATTATTTTACAAAAAATTAATCTCTCACCAACAATAAGGCTAAGTTTGGCACACCACATCACATCTCTATTTTTCTGGACATCCTTTCGTAAAAAGATAAAAAATATACTTATTTAGGTCATCCCAAACAATCCCTAAATATCCAGTAGACTTTAATGTCTTAGACAATTATTAAAATAGAATTTTTAACAATTTTCTCAATAAAAAATTGGAAAAATAGACAAAAATATCAAATGCAAATTCCAAACATTATTCTAATGGGTTTTGTTATGGTGTGCAACTTACACCTTACACTTTACACCTTATACTTACACCTTACACTTACACCTCATACTTAAAATTATATCTATACTTACACCTTTTTTGAGGTTGCATATGGTGTGCAACCCACTTACACCTTACACCTTACACTTATACTTACACCTTTTGTGAAGTTGCATATGATGTGCAACCGTAAGTGGGTTGCACCAAAAAAAAAAAAAGGTCCTATTCTAATTACAAGTGTGGATTTAGAGTTATCGATGTTAGTGCATCGTTTTCAAATTCCTTTTTTAGAAAAAAAATAATCCAAAAATCTCCAAGTCTGTTTGCAAAATTGCCAACACAAACAAACAAAACTCTGAATGAACAACGTTAATGCATGATCCAATTGGCGGCAAGGCAACAACAAAACCACCACCACCAACTCTGCAATTCCTCTCCTCTTCTCTATTTTCTCTCTCCTCCCCTCCTGCAATGTTGTTAATCTTCAAACCACACCACAAAAAGCTTCTCTCATTCAAAAAAAACCATATACAACAGCATGGAATTCGCAATTTTCTCAATGGATGTTGAAGACCCATCATCATCAAACCCTAACCCTAACAACCTTAATAATAATAATATTGCTAATTATTATTATAATTATAATTATAATTATAATAATTGTGATGTGAATCCAATCCCATCACGGCCACAGATTCGGTTGTTGTTTGGGAATTCCGACGCCGCAGCAGCCTCTGTTTTCAGGCGGGCCCACTCCGATGGAAATTTCCGGATTGCCGCCGCAGACAACGACGGCGGCGAGGCACTCAATGGCGGTTACACGGCGGATATGGGGTCGGAGGATGACCTCGTCTCCGCATTCCTCGACATTCAGAAGCTCGGCCGAAATGAGGACGACGGCGCCTCCGAACATTTGATGGATCACGGCGGCGGCCAATCGGAGAAGAGGTTTCGGTGGCACCGGAATAGCAGCTTGTCGGAGGGGTTAGGTGAAGCGAACAAGGCAATGCCGCCGGAGAAGTTGGCTGAGCTTTGGGCTGCAGACCCCAAGCGTGTTAAGAGGTGTACATTTTATATATCTTCTTCACATTTTCTATGTTTGTTTGCATATTGTATGTTTTATTAATAATTTGGGTATTAAATTGAGCAAAATTAATGCAAATGGTATAAAAATTTAAAAAATACACAATTTAAAATATATATTTCAATATAAAAGAGATGAGAAGATTATTTTTTGATTCATACGACTAACAAATTTACGATGAAAATGTGATCAAGTGCTATATGAATTAAAATTTTAAAAGAATTCAGTGTAATTATGTCAAATTTACGAAACAAACTTGTAATTTTTTTCTACAAATCTCAATGTAATTTATCCTGATAATATTATAGTGATTAAATTTAGGTATTAAACTTGAGTACACATTGAAACAAAACCAAAGAGTAAAACTATAAATTTAGTAATAAAAAAAAAAGTTATATAAGAATTGCATTGGTAAAACTATAATAGGAACACCAAAAAGAAAGAATTAATAATAAGTTTTGGCAGAATGTGTTGTTTTAACAACCTTTTTCCTTGGGAAAACAATATAGAATACATAATTTTTTTTGAAAAAGTGCACATAGAGTTCAAAAATATATTCATTTTGAATGAGTTCACACTTCACCTAATACGATATAAATAAAATTTCAACTTCATTCTAAATGGACCCCACTCCACAACGATGAATGCAATTATCTTCTTAGAGTAAAATTTTTATGTTTGTGGCATTACTTTTCATTTTGAATTTATTTGATTGGATTATTAAATTTCTATTATATAATTTTTTTTTCTACAATTTCTTTTCAGAATTATAATTTGTTAGTTTTCATAATCATTCCCTTCTGGTTTAGGTCAATACTTTTCTTCTCTTTTTAAGTTTATTACCAAACTTCTTAATTATTGAACATCATTGAAGCATCTTAGTACCATATGCTAGACTTACCTTGCATGCTGGCTTGTCATCATTTTGGACATTTATAGGCATACCAACTTTTTTTTTTTTTTTGATCTGAGCATACCAACTTCATCAAAGCTTTCGATTTCATTTTGTAGGATTGGGCTATGGGTACACATATTGTCAGTTGTAGGGTTAGACTGTGGGTATCATATATTGTCGGTGGCAGAGTGAAAATTTGATTTTTAGTGCGAATTTTCAATAGTATTGAATTGATATTTTTCACCACAACATGGTATAAATCTACTATAGACAAAAGGTTAGGAAAGTAATAACCATGAAACAAATCCATTCTAAATTAAACCCTAATAATTAATTTAGTAAGATTTATATTTTTCTCAAATAAGTAATAATTTGAAGTATTGATTGAAGTGAATTTGATTGAAGATATTAATTTAGTTTATCATATTTTTTCAAATGAAAGAGTTAATGGAGTCATTTTAGAATGGATCTTAGAATAGAACATAAAAACTTTTGAACTAGCCTACCAACTCTTCAAAATTCCAGTGGGGTCTCTTGAAACTACTCAAGAACATGTCGCTCCACCCTTACATCTTGTCGGTATTTAGCTCTAAACATGTACAACTGCACATATTGTCTTTCCCCGACAACACTTTTTTTTGGCATTTTTTACGCTGTGTTTGGTTGGAAGATTTGAAGAGCGATTTGGAAAGGAAAAAAGAAAAGGTGTGTGAAACTAGGTGAAATATAGGCATGTTTTATTTACATTTCACCTATCTTTTCCATTTCCCTTTCCAAATCCCTCCTCAAATCCCCCAACCAAATACAGCATTAACTCTGACTTGATATGAATTACATGTTTTTTGTACATTTGTTGATTCAGTTTTTGCACATGCATGGTTAAACCATCTCGGATCACTTCCTTCCATTTTGTCCAAAATTCTAGTTTTTTCTAGTTTGTCATATTTTTAAGCATCACTTATTCATTATTTTCATGTCTAAATTAACATCCTCATCATTATAGCTGCATTTTTGTTCTTCAAAATTTGTGTGTGGTCCACACTGTCATAATGCATAGCTGGCCTTTTAAGCCATATCATAGTGATTTAGCCTTCAAATTTATGGGCATCTATCTCTATCATCACAAAAAAAATTCCATCGGCACAGCTTTAGAGTTCAAACATATGTAGTTTTGTTTATTTGTCACTAGATGAATTTCACCCTTCTTTTTTTTCCACCTTGTATGTTTATTTGCACAAAAGAAAATGATATTTGTCACTAGCTATATAAATTTCTTTAGTTTTTTTTTTTTTTTTTCACCTTATATGTGAATTTACACAACAAACACCATGTATACATGGAGAATTCAATGTATCTACAAAATAAAGAGATCCACTATTGCTTTATGGATACAACATGTTTTACATGCACAAATATATTTATGCAAGTCATACCCGTTTCACCGTCTTGATTTCAAACATTTTTGGAGGTTTTATGCTAATAGGTTGCTTATTAACTTCAGGATTTTAGCAAATAGACAGTCTGCTGCTCGCTCAAGAGAGAGAAAGACTCGCTATTTATTAGAACTAGAGCGAAAAGTTCACTCCCTTCAATTAGAAGCAAGGAATCTGTCTGCACAACTCACAATATACAAGGTTTTTGTCTTGCTAGATTTTTTGTATTTTGACACTTTTCTTATATACTAAACCTCGTGTGTATGTTTTCACATGAAATTTTATTTTTTGTTTTTGGAAAATATGCCATAATTTCAATATATTTATATGTGTGTCTACTTTTTTTTTTTTTTTTTTTTTGCTTTTACCACCGCTATAAATGGTTTAGCTGCTAATAAACTTAAGCTTCACTTATACTACTTATAACGGTATCCATATACAAAGCTAAAACTTGTTACAATTTCAAATTGCGTGGTTAGTTTTGATGCCAATTGGGATTTGTATTAGCGATCAAGGATGATCTTGCTTACAAATTGCAATCTCCTTAAATATTTCTACTTGGAATATGATATATGCCGTGGATTACCTCCTAAGGTAATAGAGGGTTTGAAATATCAGTTCATCAATATGCCGACCAATACTGTCCGATAATAGCTAATATATGATTTTAGCCAATTCCTATATATATATTCTGATTTAGAACCAATGTAGAGCCTTTGTGCTAGGCATTTAGATGAAACTGTGTACTACTTAATATTTAAACAAATAAAATAAAATAAAAACTTCATAATGTATATAATTTGTTTACTGCTACTTTCTTTCCTTGAAAATATAAATTGATTTGGTGAGTTAAAAGTCGAATTCAAGACAAATCTTCGTAGATCACTTCGTCATCTTCTGCTATACTTGACACATGCTAAAATTTTGTAGGTTGTATTTCAAGAATTTAATTGTTATAGAAATTTATTTTTTTGTCTTTACACAGATACATTACTGAGCTTGCACACACGCGCGCGTAGAAATATACAAGTTAGCTACACAGTGAGGTTATCATCTTAATTCTTTCTTGTTTTCCTATTTAGAAAGACACAACGGTTTTGATGACAGAAAATGTTGAGATCAAAATGAGGTTACAAGCTATGGAGCAACAAGCTCAGTTGCGTGATGGTAAGTTTCATGCAAACTTCTATGTTTTACGATTATTACAAAATTTTAAAACCGAAAGAAACACCTCCTGTTGGTTGCAGTCTTTCTCGAATTTCTTTGTTGGGAAGTGAGGAACTTCCCCTTTTGTTGAAAAATTGGGAACATCATGCTCTACTTTTGTAGGTGATGATGGTTCTGAGTATGCTTGTGTAAAATGATTACTATGTTAATGTGCAATAATGTAGAAAGTGACCAAATATCATTCTAATAAACGTGATTTCTTAAATCTACAAGATCAACCCTGAATCTACAGGAAAAATAAAATGAACTCTATGAAAATATTGTTGATTGAATGAAAACTTAGTCATAACTGTAGGCTTACATCTGTTAATAATAAATTAAACCTAATACTTGTAGAATAAGCAAGTCTAAAAAACTAAGAAACTTTAAATTGATACATAATAGGATTCCCAAGTAAAAAAGGAAATTAGAAACCTCAATTTTGTGTTGTTCAGAACAAATCATGCATTGATGGATCGACTGAAAAAATTCTAGAAAGTTGGGTGTCGAGGGTTCAATCAACCCAATTACGGATACTCAAATATCAATTAGATTTCCATTGCCATTGGCTCCACTTGTAATCCTGTTTTGACTCTTCTGGAATGCTTTCGGTTAAATAAATAACAAAATCTTAGTGAAAATCTAATTTTCAAAATAATAAAAATGAAAATATAAAAATTTTAAATTCTAAATTCTTGTTCTACATCATAAATATCAAGTTGTGCTTCCATCATCCTTGGTTCCACTTGTGATCCTGATTCAACTCTTATATAACATAAGTTAAATAGCAAAATCCTAGACAAAATCTAATTTTCAATATAATAATAAAGAAATATAAACATTCTAAAATTCTTGTTCTATGTCTGTATCAAAAATCACACTTTTAAGTTGATATTTGTTTATCGGGTAATAACATATGAGATCAGATATATCAAATTAGAACTAGTAATTAATCCGAACATGGAAGTACTGAAAAAACTCATAAGCAAAAAATCTCAAATATCCTTGATCATGAGAAGTGGTCAGAGCTGTAATTGTACGTACCTTTATGCTATGTTTGATTGGGGGATTTGGGGAGGGATTTGGAAAGAAAAAGGGAAAAGATGTGTGAAACTAGGTGAAATATAGGCATATTTTATTCACATTTCACCTACCTTTTCCATTTCACTTTCCAAATCCCTCTCCAAATCCTCCAACCAAACACAGCATTAAAGAACTCAAACATGACAACGGTATGATAATACAATATGATGACAACGTTGCAATTATATTCCTTCTTTGCCTCCATTGGAAAATAGAACTGATTAATCCTAAATCAAGGGTTGAGAAACTCAATGCCACTGCCAATTGAACTCTCTTACTACTATTACCCATGCAAGACGTGGCCCCCAAATATGCCTATGATGATCCCGCCAAAAATTATTTACCATTTTATTTGTTATCAATCTATATGAGTGTAGAATAGTTAGGATCTATTGAACCAATACATTAGTAGCAGATGAGATGATAAATAATTTTTCATACAGAAATGTGGTTCTCATAATATTAATATAGAAATAAATTTACTAACAATAGACTTTTATATCATTGTGTTTGTAACATACATGACATGATAATACCAATCCTTGCATCTGCTGTGTAAGTGTCTATAAAAACACCAAGATCAATGTGATCCTTCTTTGATGCTTTTATGCTTCTAAAACTGTATCTTTTGGTATAACTTATGTTCGATATCTTTGCTATTATGAATGAAATAATTAGACTTTGCTGTTAATTTTTTGCGCAAAGTATTTTATAACTTAATACTTGTGGCATGAATTTTGCCCTGTTAATCTGATTATTTGGCCAAAACCTGATGAAAGGAGCACCAAACTGATTAACTTTGTTCATGTCAAGTATTTTTTTTCCTTCCTTCCTTACTTAAGTCTCTCGTGGTGTTTGTTTTGCACAGCTCTAAATGAAGCACTAAAGCAAGAAGTCGAGAGGCTGAAGATTGCAAATGAGGAAATAACAACTCCAACTGAGTCCTTTAGCTCGAGAACGCCGCCCGTGCCACGCAGCCCATTAGCCCCGTGTCTTACAGCATCCTCTGCCTCGGCTTCCTCACAGACAACAAAGAACCTCTTTCCACGTCCAAAGCAATCGCAGTTGCCACCATTGCATAATTCCCAGTCTAGCCTATCACCAAGTCGTGAATATCGTCGTCAAGCAAATCATCCGTGGATGAGTTCTGAGCAGAATGAAGATATTGGTGTCGTAGAGGGGATCGATGTTAGTAACAGAGGATCGAACCTTGTGAATACGGAAGCTCCTCTGGCTTCTGGCAGTGATAGTAGCTCCACAACACAGCTGCTGACTCCCTGAATTTGTAATGGTGTGCCTCTGTGTATGCTATATATATGTTGTTTATAAACTGAAATCAAAATTTAACTGAAACAAAGGTACTAATCTCAAGTTAGCTAATTCTTTTATTCCATTGGTATTCTATTGGGAATCAATTCTTGAACTGTTGGTTGAAGTAGATCTCTGTCTCCATATTGTGAGTTATTTTTGTATTGATAATTTGTTTAATATTCTTCGGGCTGTAGTCTAATTGTGTTAACATCACATTGGAATTTACACTTCATTTGTTGGGCAAATTACATTCTATACCTCTACACTTTATGTCTAATCTTACTTTGTTTTCTCCTGATCTTTTAATTATCTCGATCAACCCTTTAGATTTTGAGTCAAGTCACAATTTAGTTCATTTGCATAACATCATTTCAAAAATTAAAGGAGAACAGCCACATGACACTAACAACGTTATTTGACTGGATCAAATTGTAATAATGCTGTTCACGTTCCATTTTGAATCTATAGTTTTTCCGTCAAATTTTAAAACAACATTATTTGACTGGATCCAATTGTAATTAGATTCAAAATGTAATGAATTAACTAAGATAATTAAAAAGTCAATGAATAAAGTGAGATTAGTGTAAAGTACGCAAAATGTAATTTGCTCTTATTTGTTTTGACAAGGAAAAGGAATTTTTTTATTATTTTATTTTATATGTTTAGTTGCATCCCTCAAATTAATGTGCCTAGTGGTTGTGATAATGGTAGTATAGGTATAGTTTAATTGTGGTTGTAGGGTGGCGGCGACAGTGGTGGTGCCGTAGCAATTGTAAGGGAAGAGATAATGGCAACAAGTGGTGGTGTGGTGGTGACAACCACCGCATTGGTGGTGCAGATGTGTTATTAAGTAGTATTAGTAAAGACTTTAGCATACAATACATTGTTCACCTTTTAACATTTTAAAAATAAAATATCTAAATAAGCTTTTTTTTTTTAACAAAAAAATTTAAAAAAAAAAAAAAAGCAAACAAACAAACAGTTTCCATTGATTGAGCTACATTGCAGGCTTGCAGCTATGGATATAATCGGTTTGGAATGGCCGGTGATTAGGTGAAACTTTACACTAAATCGATAATGTCGGTTCTATTATATTGAGAACCGATACAGACTGATTTTTTCATTAAAGCACACCAAGCTGCACTAATTCAAAGGTTCATCTCGGTACGATTTAATCGGTTCAAGGCCTTTCAAATTTAAATTACTTCTTAAATTTATAGTATAGTAAATAATTTATATAAAAATATTGAAGTAGAATTAGAAACAAAATATAATCTGAAAATCAAAATCTTGACACCAAAGCAAAACCAAAATTTAAAACCATCATTTCATAAAGCTAAATCACAAGTCTATCAAGTAGAATTAAAACAAAAAATTGAAAACGACATAAACATCTGCTATGGTTACATAAACATAGTAGTAACAAAACTTGACTAAAACACATATGAGTGGTAAACTAATAACTTATCACGTTGCCAATGCCTATTGTCAAATCTGAAATATTTAAGAAAAAATAAATAATTAAATGAATCAATTGAACTTTGTACTTAACCAATTTCATTATATATTGAATACATACTATATTTAATATGGGAAACTTTCGGTCAGTTTTAGTTTAATTTGGTGCACAAGGTACTAAACTGGTACTAAATCAAAAATTGAAAAAAAAAAAATTTTAAAACCACACAGACTGATTCATATTAAAAAACCAACTAAATATAAGCAATTCGGTTCGATTCAACCAATTTTGTCAATTTTTTAAAATTTTTCATACATCCCTACTTAGAGCAATGTGAATTGAAATTGATATAACAAAGATCAACTAGAAACAGATCCACCAACCTCAACAGAGTGATTTGCAATTTTATTTGCAAATTGAAAATTTAAATACAGCCGCAATGAAAATGAATGCCCTTCACAAATCCAAAACACTACCGTACCTTGACGAATTCAAACAAGCAATGACACTTTAGCAAACACTAAAGCCTCATATGTTTTAGAGTAATTATTCGGTAGTCTGGAAATATGACCTTGCAGTACTTGATGATAGTATGATTGGTAAAAGAGATAGAATATTGATTATTTGTGTTGAGTAATTAATGAACATGATGGAGCATAATGAATAGTAATTGGTAAGAGACTACGACCACGTTATACTTGTTGGAAAATAATGATTTTTTGATAACTTTAATTCAATATTAAAGTGGATGTCAATCCTCGATTGAGGTGAAGTAAAGTGGATTTAGATTCTTTATAGTGAGATCTTTACACCACAAAAAGAATGACAAAAAATATTAAGGTTTGAATGAAAAATTGACTCATTAAGTTAGTCTTATGAAAGAAGTGTTAGGAAAGATATAAAACCTCTATCCAACATTGATTATAGAAGAGAGCATTGATGGGTACTTAAAACCCATTTTTTGCATAAGGGTGCAAGCCCTTTGGGGCATCCAAATTTTCTGAAGGAAGAGAATTATGGATGCTTCAAGAATAGACTTAGGCCAAGACTATGATCCAAGTTGGTTGTGCAAAAATAACCACGCGCCGCCGCCTGCCCAAATCGGGCCAGGTCCAGGGTCCGTGGGTTGTGGGCTGCAGGAAAACCTAGTCTCCTCTATTGATGATGGAATTAAACCCATCAGTTTTGCAGAATTAATTCCTGCATTTTTTGCAAGAGAGCCTTTTCCTCTCTCCCTTATGTGTATAAAAGGAGTTCCTGCATTTGTTGCAGGGGAGCCTCTTCCTCTCTCCCTCATGTGTATAAAAGGAGGCCCTCTCCTTCAGCATTAATTCTGGTTAATGTATAATTAATTCCTGCATTTGTTGCAAGAGAGCCTCTTCCTCCCTCCCTCATGTGTATAAAAGGAGGCCCTCTCCTTCAGTATTCTACCCAGAAATTGCTGTTATTCTTGTCTTCCTAAGTTTTCCAGTTTTTTTTATATTCTTCATGTAAGAGACTGCTATGAAGTTTTGTTCGTCGAAACTATTCAGTTGGTACATTGCATAGCTGGTCCAACCGTCGTATCCTGGGAGACAGAATCTGTTTTAAGGACACTGTCTAGTGCAGGCTTTGCTTTGCTTTCTTCTGTAATTTTATTTTTTATGAATTTCTCTTCTATCTACGTATCATTTCCAGCATGAAATTTAGATTGTTAAATATATAAATTTATTTGATTTATGTTATCACACAATTTATACAACAATACTCCAAAACTATTGTATAATTTTCCTATATTTTATGACAAATTTGGAATTTCGATCATATTGTTAGAAAATAATGATTTTTTGGTGATTTTAATGCAAGATTAAAGTGGGTTTTAACCCTCTATTGAGGTAGGTTAAAGTGGGTTTAGATTCTTTATAATGAGATCTTTACACCACAAAAAGAATGACAAAAAACTATTAAAATATAAATAAGAAATTGACTCATTAAGTTGGCCTCATGAAAGAAATGTTGAGAAAAGTGTGTAACCTTCTATCCCACATTAATTGTAGAGGAGAGCATTGATGGGTATTTAAATCTCATTTTTTGCCTAAGGGTGTGAGCCCTTGGGGCATCCAAATTTTTCGAAGAAAGGGAGTTATGGATGCTTTAAGGATGGGCTTGGACCAAAACTATGGTCCAAGTTAGTTATGCAAAAATTGCCACACACACGCATTGCCCGCCCGGATCGGTCATGGGGCTTGAGGCTTGGTTTGGCCTAGGCCAAGTTGATGGTTCACCAACCTAGTCTTTTTGGGCCAAGCTAGGTTGGCGGCTGCAAATATACACACATGTGTGCATATGAAGGGTGTAACTCACACACTTAAAGTCCCATCAGTTTTGGTGCATTTGTTGGGCAATTTTACAGAGATACATTTCTGCATTTGTTGCAGAAGGTTCCTCCTCTCTCCTTCTTTATGTGTATAAACAGAAACCCATCTCCTTCAGTTTTCTACCTAGAAAATTTGCTCTATTTGTATTCAAAGTTTTCCTCTAGTTTTTATATTCTTCCTAGTGAGAGAGTGTTGCCGTAGTTCTATTCGCCGAAGTTACACAATAGGTGCATTGTTGTAACTGGTCTAACCGTCATATCCTAGAAGACAAACGTCGAAGAACCTCCAGCACTCAACCGATAAGGCGGCGAATTTGCTTTAAGGACACTGTCTAGTGTAGGTTTCGGTTTACTCATTTTTTGCCATTTTATTTTATTATGTATTCCTGTCAACCTTGTAATTGTCAACATGTTTTTGTTCTGAAACTTAAATTGGAATTATGAATCAATTGGTTTTATTTAAGGGGTACTTACCAATTAATCCTGTTAACTAGACTTATTTACCTACAGGTCCTAACTAATAAATTTAACATTATAAAAATAAGAGAGTGATAAATTTATCACTAAAAATTTATTCATAAAACAAAGAGACTGATAAATTTATCACTATAAAATTATTCATAAAAAAAAAAGACTGATAAATTTATCTTTATCACTTAATAAATTATATCAAATAGGACTTAATGAGTAATAAGTCTCCAAAGTAGGACCTATTGAGTAATAAGTCTCCAAAGTAGGACCTATTGATAGTTTACCCTTTATTTAATCACACAATTTTTACAACACATACAAAGTCCTCAACCCAATGATAAAAAATCATAGACACAACTAGTTCCCATAATTCCTCAAAGAGATGGCTTCGCTCCAGTTCACTATGTGTAGAGCTCATTAAGTACTTATATATCTACAAAAAATTACGTTGATTGAATATTGATAACCCCTTGATTAGAACACATTTTTGTTAACAATTTATTTTTAAAATCATATTTACTATTAACAAAAATGTGTTCCGATCAAAAAACTACTGATATCCGATCAACGTGATTTTTTGCAAAGTACTCGACAAGTTCTACACATTGAACAGTTCGGATTATTGAAACGGAACCTGTAGTGGGTCCCACGGACCCAACAATACGCTCCAATCCACTATGCGGACCGGAGAGAACTCTCTCCCATTTCTCAAAAAAAAAAAAACAGTTTCCACAATCAAGTTTTTAGTAAATTGTCAAATTATCAAAATATTTCACTTCAAAAAAACAAAAATCCAACCCAACACATCTGGCTTAAGTAGTGAACTCTCTTCTCACAGTGAGCAACCTAACATCAAACCTCTTCATTGCAATCTTTTCTTTGCAGAGCTCTTAGAAGAATATAAGAAAAGAACAGATAATGAGAGTAAAAAGTGAAAAAAATAATAGTAACTTTTACTTCACTGACTTTCTTTTTACTTTTTTGCTCCACAAATTCAAAATCCAAACACAACCTAAGAGTTGAAATACCACATAATGAGCACTCGAAATGGTTTGCTATTGTGTTGCAAATAAACTGGCAAGTTAAGAAGAAGAAAAACAAAGTTCAAAGCTTCTATCTTTGTCAAAGCAACAAAGCAACAACAAAGATACAGTCCATTTCTTCTTCATGTGCAACACATCACATGCCTCACAATGCATGAGACTTCCTTTATACCAAATCACCGATCGACCTTCCTTTACTTCTGAAAGTAAATTTTTTAACATAATTAGTATTAATGCACAAAAAATTTACCAGCATTTTTTTTTAGTAAGAATAAAAAAATGACTCAAACTAGACGGCTCTGTCCATGCCACTAGTCTGTCAATTAAGTACTCTGGCTTATCAAATTTAAGTTTACTAAATACTTGGTGTCATACTGTAAGTAGAATCAGTCAAATTGTTGCCGCTGGCCTCTTAGCATGAGGAAAAAATTTATATATTCAAAATACAATTTTAAAAATTAAAAGATCAATTTTTGTATTTGAAAAAGATTTTTCTAACAAATTTTCAAAATTAAGTACTGGTGAATTGAGTAATAATTCTAATCAAGAATCTATTGTTTCGAAAAATGTCCAGATTCCTATTTTTCTAGGAATAATTACATAATTTGAACATATTAAATTTGTACATATGTATCACTTTTAAACAAAAAATGATGATATTATTTTTTTTTCTAGTCAAGAAAAAATAAAATACAGATATATGTTGGGAACATTTAATTTTACAGGTTATAAACACTATAGTCTCAATGTTTTTATAAATACAGGAGCTACAATCAGCTCATGTAAATGGAATGCCATACCAAAAGAAAAATGGACATTAATAAAATATCCAATTTTGATTATTGGAATTGATGGAAACCATAATTCCATACAATTTAAGGCTAAAAATATAACTATTTGGTTAAATGATAGCAAGTTCATCATACCAAAAATTTATGTTTTTCTTATATGCATATGGAGATTTCCTTCTTGGAAATAATTTTATCTATAAATACATTCCAATGTAAATACAGGAAAAAAGCTATTTCATTAAGCATAAATAATGTCTTAATTAATATTCCTTTGTTAGAACAACATAAATATATTTGTAATAAAAAGTTGTGCCTGTTCTACGTGGTGATTTAACTCTCATCATCAAAACTATTGATGAATTACATTGAATTTATAAATTTTAGAAGAAAATTTTAGTGAAAAATCCATTAAAACTATGTCAATGTAGTTTGCGTTATTGTAGTTTGAAATTGAAAGACCTAATGTTATCATTAGAGTAAGACCAATGATCTATACTAGATAAGATATACATGAATTTGATATTCAACTTCATGAACTTTTAGACAAAAAGTTAATTGAAGAAACTACAAGCCTTTACTCTAGTCCAACTTTTATGGTAAGAAACCATGCTAAAATTAAAAGAGAGAAAGCCCAAATGGTAGTCAACTATAAACAGCTAAATGAAAATTTAGAATTTGATGAATATTTTATTCCAAGAAAATGCTTTGATTAATTTAACTAAAGGATCAAAAATCTTTAGTAAATTCGATTGTAAGAGTGGATTTTGCCAAATTCAATTGACTGAAGAGTCAAAAAAATTGACAGACTTCAGTACACTTAGGTCATGTTTGATTCACAAGACTAATAGTGAAGTATTAATAATTCTATTAAATTAGTGTAGTATTCACTATCTAATTGGATTAATGTCCATTGTATTAATAATCCCACCCTTACCCCATTACTAATAATCCTATAAATTTATTGGATTAATTATCCATTGGATTAATAATCCTAAACCAAAATGTTAAAACAAATATAGAATAATTGGGCCTATGGATTAATAATCTCAATCCCATACTCTAATCCACCCAATCAAACATGCCCTTAGAGGACATTACCATTGGAATGTTATGCCTTTTGGGTTAAATATAGCACCACAGGTATTTCAACGGTGCATGGATACAATCTTTAAAGATCTTAAGGATTGTTGCGTAGTTTATATTGATGACATACTTATCTTCTCCAAAACTCGGGAGGAGCATGAGAAATATTTAAAATTACTTTATAAAAAATTTCAAAAATATGGAATTAGTTTGTCATCAAAAAAGATTGAACTAGAAAAATAATCAATTGAATTTTCGGAAATAATTTTAAATCAAAAAGGTTTAAAATTACATGAACATATTTTGTCCAAAATACGAGATTTTCCTGATACTCTTAAAAATATAACACAATTACAAAGTTTATTAGGGATTTTAAATTATTGACGAAATTTTATCAAAAATCTTTCAAAACTAGAAATTCCTTGGTTAATCAAATTAAGAAAAAAATGTTCTGTTTGAATAGACAAAAGAGAATGTTGCTTTAATTAAACAAATTAAAGAAAATATTAAAATTTTACCAGACGTTTATCTTCCAAAACTAGGTGATAAATTAATTTTAGAAACAAATGCCTTAGAATTATGTTAGGGATATGTTCTCAAAGCAATACCAAGTAAATTATGGCATGACAAAGAGGTACTTTTATCAGAAAATGGGATTAGACCAAGAAAACATCCAATATCCATAAAATTACAAAAGGAAGAACGAATTTGTGGATACAATTCTGAAATATTTAAATCAAATGAACAGAAACATATTATTTTTGAAAAAAGAATTACTTGCAATAAAAAGTTTTCAGATTTATTTAGCCCAGAAAATTTTATTGTATGCACTGATACTAAGGCAGTAAGGGATTTCTTGATCAATAAAAAAGCTATTGAGCAAGGAATAAGATTAGCCTGATATAATAAAATTTCTGAATATACTTTTGAGATAGAACATCTTAAAGGTACTAACAATTTTCTTGCAAATTTTCTTAGCAAGAATTGTTTTTAGAAAAAAAATTACTAAACAAGTAATTTTAATTTTTATAGAAGACCTCTAAACTAAAAGAAAAAAATGAACAAGAGTAAACAACTCACACAAGGAGATTGGATAGCAATTACTAAAAAAGCAATTCCCAAACAAGAAAAAGTTTATGTTTTGTTTGCAGGAAGACAACTTGGAATTTACACAAAATAGAATGATTGCAACAAGCAAGTTTGAGGATTTCCAGGAGCTAGTTATAAATCCTATGATAGCATGACCAAAGCTAAAAAGAACTTTTTACAATGCACCAGTTATGCCTATTTATCAAAATATTTTTTGTCAAATGAGAACTAACACAGCTCCAACTAATATTCAGACATTTAAACTAGATGAATCTAAAATAAAAGTTTTTTCAATCCTGGTATATCTAGAGAAATTTATACATAACTCAATGGAGTTTGGAAAACTCACATTGTAGACAACAAAGTAAAATTTCGAAAACACATGAGAGTTCTAGCCAACAAATTAGCTGAGCAAACAGCTAAGCTAAAAGATTTACAAAACCTTTGTTTCAATATTCTTAAACAAATGAATTGGAATGAAGATTTTAATTTCAAAAAAATAAACAACTTTTTTCAGCTATCAGATCTCATATTAGATGAATTTTCTGATCCAGTTTTTGAACAACTAAAAAGAATTTGTCTTTTTGAAAAAGTGAACTTTGCTTTCAATTTTTTTTTTTCTTTTAATAAAAAATCAAGTTGAGGATCATTGTGATAAGATTCTTTGGAAGATTCTCCTTGTCCTACTAAGTCATGGATTAACCATTGTCGAGGAACTTCTAAATCATTCCAGTTCATTAGACATGGTTGGATTGCCGTGTCAAATGGTCTTGGTTTAAAGACTTCAACGATTTTATTATCATTTGATCTTGTTTTTGTTTCAGAAAATTTGATCAATTTATGAATTGTTTTCCAACGAATAGCCAAATCATTAGGTCGAAAAATCTTTTATCAAAAATTATCGACAAAATAGGAGTATCTATCCCTTGTCGAAATAAGGCTATTATGGTTACCTGTATTAATCCAATATGAATGTATTGAATCCCAAAATATTTCTTTTTCCATCTTGCAACCTTTTTCTTATTAAAAAAAAAAGAAAGAAAAGAATATCAATGTTTCCTTCTTCTGACCATTTTGCTTGAGTGTTGCCATTATATTGTTCAAACACTCTTACTGAAAAAAGTTGAATTTTGAAAATTTGTAAATTTCTAGCACAGTAACTTTTTACAAATTTTCAAATTTTGTTAATTCTTCTTCGGTATAAGTTTTTCTTCTCCAGTTACATCTCTAAGTCAAATTGTTTGTAATTCTTCTTGAGATATATCTTGACTATTTGTATTAGTCATCATGAAGATTAGTTCTTCATCTGAACTTTCTTCATCGCTAGAAATTTCATACAAGATTTCTTCTTCATCAGAAATTTCTTCGCTATATATTATTTAAAGTCTTATTCTTCAAGAACTTTGATCATTTTCTTTGCACTTTTTTCCTTTTTTAGACATTTAGGTGCATAGTGACATTCTTCGTTACAAATGTAGCATCTACAAGTTTTTTATTATTATTTTAAACACTTATTGGTTTCTTTTTTCGAATATATTTTTTCTTTTTTGAAAATTTTTTATTATTTTTCCAAGGTTTCCATTTATATTTTCTGTATTTTTTAGAAAAACCTTTTTGCTTGGTAAATGTATTACAACCAATTTTTCAATTTTCTTTCAAAATTTTATCACAACATTTTTTTACCATATTTTGAGTTGAAAATTTGATTTTTTATTTATTTTTTCGCCTTTGCTTCTAAACACTGATCTGCTATCAATCTTAAAACATAATTAATGCGAAAACTAAGATTATCATATTCTGCCTTTCACATTTTTTGGAGAAAATTAGGATGTGTTGTAATGCATAACTCATCCCATAAATTAGGGAGTTTATGAAAAAATTGATCTAATTAGGGTTGATTTGTTGGTAGATTAATAAAATAATAATACTTTTTAAAAGTTTGAACATAGTTTTCAAAAAGACAAATGTTATATAATTCTAATTTAGTCAAAATATAATTTGTAAGTATTTGCATCTACTTGCAAATTAGTACTGTCTGCAAAACCACATAAATTTTCTTTTATGATTTTTGCAAATTCAGCTAATATTGTGTCAAGTGTGAGAAAATTAACTAACAAAGTTTTTTTTTTTAATTTCTTCCAATTTTATATTTTTTTCATTGTCTTAACCATTGCAAAACATCTCCCTAGAGAGTTGTTGCAGCATAATCAAGGAATTTTTCCTTTAACCAACTATTTTTATAATTGGTAATAATGATGGACAATGATTGTGCCCAATCATCAATTTCTTGTGGCTCGTCCTTAAATGGGACATGAGACAAGTCTAAATAAAGTACCATTTTTAGGTATTAGATACTTATGATTGTTGTCTTTTCTAGACATTATTGGCCCAGGTATAAGATTTGAGGTACTTTTAGTGTTAATATCATCTTTAACTTTATTTGTTTGAATAAAGTCAAAATTTTCTCCATCTCTCCATATGTCAAACAATTCAGGATCAATCAGCTCTTTTGCCTTTCTTTTTCCTTTATTTACTACTGGTGAAACATCTTGATCTATTTTTTCTTCAGATGAAGATGATTGATTATCATCATCATTAATTGACATATTAATATCATACTTAAAATGTTATAAAAGAGCTTCTTGTTCTAGATAAATTTTTCTTATCTACTCTAGTAGCCTAATTCTTTCATCAATACCTAAATCTGGGTCTTTATATAATTTTCTCCAATAATTCAATATTTCAACAATGTTTTCGTATTCAGTCCTATTATAGGTATTTGTTTCAAGTACCAGAATATCTTCTATACCATAATATTTTCAATAAGATAATAATATTTTTTAAAAGTTTGAACAGTCTTCAAAAAGAAAAATGTTAAATAATTCTAATTTAGTCAAAATATAATTTGCATCTGTATGCAAATTAGTATCGCCTACAAAACCACATAAATTTTCTTTTATAATTTTTGCAAATTCAGCTAATATTGTATCAAGTGTGAGAAAATTAGCTAACAAAGTTTTTTTTTTTATTTCTTCTAATTCTAGATTTTTCTCACTGTCTTAACCATTGCAAAACATCTCCCTGGAGAGTTGTTGCAGCATAATCAAGGAATTTTTCCTTTAACCAACTATTTTTATAATTGGTAATAATGATGGACAATGATTGTGTCCAATCATCAATTGCTTGTGGCTAGTCCTTAAATGGGACATGAGACAAGTCTTAAATAAGTATCATTTTGAGGTATTGGATACTTATGATTGTTATCTTTTCTAGATATTATTGGCTCAAATGTGGGATTTGAGGTATTTCCAATGTTAATATCATCTTTAACTTCATTTGTTTGAATAAAGTCAAAATTTTCTCTATTTCCCTATGTGTCCAACAATTCAGGATTAATCGGTTCTTTTCCCTTTCTTTTTCCTTTATTTACTTCTAGTGAAACATCTTGATCTATTGTTTCTTCAGATGAAGATAATTGATTATCATCATCATTAGTTCACATATTAATATCATAATTAAAATGTTGTAAAAGGACTTCATGTTCTAGATAAGTTTCTCTTATCTGCTCTAGTAGCCTATTTCTTTCCTCAATACCTAAATCTGGGTCTTTATATACTTTTCTCTAATAATCCAATATTTCAATAATATTTTTATATTCAATCCTATTATATGTATTGGTTTGAAGTACCAGAATATCTTCTATATAATAAAATAGCATAGGAATGGAGTTATCTCTTGGACTATTCATTCCATCATTATTTATGAAAGATATAGTTTCTAATTGAGTTACCAAATTGTTTATTTGAATTTTTACTTCTTTATTTAAGTCAATATTTATTATAGAACATAAGTTGTCTATTTTAGATTCTATAGACTCAACTTTGGATTCAAGATAATTTTGATTTATTTTTTTATTTTTATCTAATTTAAAAAACCAAGAGGACATAATATCGATAATATTATTTAAATTATAACACACTATTTTATATTTGCAGACTCTTTAATGATATGCAAACTATGATCATATTTATTATTAACATTATTTTTTGTATTTTCAAAGCATATTATATCTTCAGGATTAATTGCTATTATAAATTATTGCTGGTACCTAAAACTCTCTAGTGTATTTGTCTGGTGCCTAAGACCTCTCTTTATGATTTTAAAATACTTTAAAATGTCTGATTTTGACTAATAGTCAAAGATCTTAATGAGAATATAGATTTTGACATACACTAAGTATATAAGTTTTAAAACAACTATAAATTAAACAAATAATTATAAAGATATAAAATACAAAAGATACAAAGTTAAAGACTATATTTGAGTAATAATATTTTTTTTGATTTTAAACACTTTTTTTTAAATAAAAAAAAAATCATTAACCACACAATACACTTATATTTATATAATAAAGCAGAACGGATTTTGAAAATATGTTAGACACAATTGTCCTACTAGGACATTTCAGTGGTTAGGATTCATTTACTTATTTAGATAGATGGCTGAGATGACCCCCTTAATTTGTTTTTAATTTATTTCCCGCCCAAACTCACTCTACTCTCTCTCTCTCTCTCTCTCTCCCACGTCTCCTCCCCATTCCATCTTTATCTCTCTCATTTCATCCTTATCTCTATCTCCCTCTTCGTTGCTCTTCTTTATCTCTCCCTTCTTTCCGACTGCAGAAAAATATTTCAGTTTTAGATTTTGCCATTGAAAATACTTTAGTTTTAGTTTCAGATTTTGCCATTGAAAAAATATTTCAGTTTCAGATTTTGCTCTTCTTTCAGGCTTGCGAAGAAAGCAAAAAAATATTTCAAGTGAGATTCTCATTTATGTTTATCATCATCTCCCTTCTCTCCAACTGTATCTCCCTCTTTGTTTCTCTTCAGTTTCAGATTTCAATTCGCAACCCTTTGCTTTGAATTGCGATTTCAGATTTTCTTCTTCTCTCCGACTGCAGAAAAATTTTCAATTCGCAACCCTTTGCTTTGAATTGCAATTTCAAATTTTGCCTTCAAAGGCTTGCGATTTCAGATTTTGCCTTCAGGTGAGATTCTCATTTCTGTTTATCTCAATCCCTCTTTGTTCCTCTTCATTTTTGTCATGAAAATCTTATAAGCCTCCTCGAGTTCTTGAGTAGTTAACATAGTTGTTTTTTTCTAAAATCTATGCTTTCCAGATTTAGCTTATTTGTTTGATTATGTTGTTCATTCTATTTATTTCTTTTCTGTAGTATAAGTTTGGTTGCTGAGAAATTTGGAAGAAAAAGGGAAAAAAGAAAGAGAGAAATAAAAACTCTATAATTTAGAATTAGAAGTCACACCCATTAAGTGTTTGTTTGAATGGGTCTGACAGGTTCTTGAATTTTTCAACAAAAATTTTCAATTCGCAACCCTTTGTTTGTGTCTATCTATTATTTATTTATTTATTGTTTCATGCTCTGTGTTGTGTGTTTATAGTCAATAGTAACCACCGTCTTGGCGAAGGAAATCGAACCAGAATCCATTAGATTCGGAGAAGAAACTCGAGTCAGATCAGGCGTTCATGGCCATTAAGGTCGCGACCATACTGAATCCTCTCTTAAGATGGAGATGGATCGACTCCTCCAAATTTGATCAGACACGTTTGATCAGGAAACATGCACTTGGACACAGAACCGCACGTTCGTAATTCAGAACATCAACTATTTCAAAACCACTGCCATATATTCATATTCTTACTGGCTTGACATGTGGTGTATGAAAATGTCTAAAAACTGAAAAACCCCAGGTTAGTAATTTGTTTACTTATGGTAGCCATATTATAGTTATTTTGTAGCTAACCATATCAACATCTAATTGACATTATCTAAGTTGTATATCAGATTGAGCTCAGAATATTGTAAGAAATTGTCAAGTAAGTATAAAGATGTTACTTTCTTATTGTGTTTGCTAATGTATTGGCTACAAGGTTTATTTTATTTTATTTTTTTTATGTGTAGAAATTATTAATTACAATTGGATTGATTAAAGGAACTTCTCTCTAAATTTTCACTCATCATCAGTCATATGAAAATATCACTGTCTTTCATTATGTATTAATTACTTGATCGAAGGTCTTTGACAATTTTAGTAATATTTTAGCTCTATAATGTCATTAGGAGTTTGGAATATACTGATTTCTGTATTTTTCTTGAATTAATTGAGACCCGGACAAGAACAGGGTTATGCAGTTTTGACTTTTATTTCCAAAAACCAAAAAGTGGCAGATGATATATTTATATGCAAACGGTAGCTAAAGAGGCATGTAATCATAATAATTGTGCCGTTAGTAATGCTATTGTGGAGTTACTTCGCTGTTGTCTTTACCGATCCCGATAGTGTGCCACCTAATTGGAGGCCTGTGTCGGATGAAGAGAGAGGTGAGATCGATCCATTGACTGAGGCAGAATTTGGTGGTATGTCAGCAGACCCAGTGAATCCAAGGATCCGTTATTATCGGAAGTGCAACTAGCCGAAACCACCTCGGTGCCATCATTGTTCTGTTTGTGAGTTCATATACCCAATTCTTCTTGACCTGCTTTTATTTTCCAATTGTTTCAGAGAAAATAAATCATATATATTACTCTCTTTTTTCTGTATATTATTTTCAGGTGGGAGGTGTGTGCTGAAAATGGACCATCATTGTGTGTGGGTTGTCAATTGTGTGGGGGCATTGAACTACAAGTATTTTCTTCTTTTCCTGGTATGTTTTTCTTACTATTGAATCATTGATGTTGATTTCACTTATCTGTGGATTAAATTGTTTCTGAAAAGTAAACCGTCTGAATTTGTATATACATTTATATACTGGTTGCTAACCTTAAATGCATTTAGTAATGTTACTAACTATTAATTTGGTTATTTTTTGGTTTCGGCGAATCTTATCCTCAAATTCTTTATACACCTCCACCACCGCCGCCACAACAACAACAACAACCACCCACATTATCAACCTCTACATAGGAATGGTTTCTTGCAGTTATAGTACGTTTGTGATCTTTCCTTTTTTATTTGGTAAGCATTTCTATATCCAAAAACTACGCTCTTTTTTTTGTTTCTCTAAAAAATAACAAATTTAATGATAAGCTTATCTGAGAAGTTTGACCCAAAATTATCCAAACCTGATAGCAGAATGGTTTTGTTTGGTTCACAATTAAAGATTCAAATCCTTCCCCTGCACCCTCTCTGTTTGTTTGTTTGTTTACTTTTGTCAGAACACTATTGTGTATTTTTAATATGACAATATTTTAAATAATCATTATTTCAAACCAAACTTACTACAAATGTATGGGAGTGAATGTATATATTTGTCTGTTAGTTTGATTTTTGATGAAGAATCATTATTTCATGTTTTTTCAGGTTGATATTTTTTCAGTTCATGTTGGGTGTGAATATATATATCTGTTTGTTGATATTTTTTTTCCCAATTTTCTGTTCATGTTGGTGTGTTAAAATTTTCTGATATTTATTTATGATTGGTATTTGATAACTGATTGTGCATTGTTGATTTTTCCCCATTTGTTCAGTTCACTGTCATCCACTCAAAACACTTCACCTTCATTGAGTAGGCATTTTAATATGACAATATTTTAAAGAATCATTGTTTCAAACCAAACTTACTAGAAATGTATGGGTGTGAATGTATATATTTGTCTGTTAGTTTGATTTTTGATGAAGAATCATTATTACATATTTTTTCAGGTTGATATTTTTTCAGTTCATGTTGGGTGTGAATATATATATCTGTCTGTTGATATTTTTTTTCCCAATTTTTAGTTCATGTTGGTGTGTTAAAATTTTCTGATATTTATTTATGATTGGTATTTGATAACTGATTGTGCATTGTTGATTTTTCCCCATTTGTTCAGTTGACTGTCATCCACTCAAAACACTTCACCTTCATTAAGTAGGCATTTTAATATGACAATATTTTAAAGAATCATTATTTCAAACCAAACTTACTAGAAATGTATGGGTGTGAATGTATGTTTAGAGGACATATATATGTTATCCCCGTTTCGTTGTTGACCAATATATATATAGTATACTAAATGTTATACTCTTTTTGCAGTTTTAAGATGCACACGGTGAGTGTGGCATCGTAAACATAGGCATGCAAAGGTCTGGTGTAGCTCGTGATTGTAACTTTAGTCTATTAAATATATTTTTATAATTGTATTTTAATCTTAAATTTAAATAGTATTGCGATTATAATTATATTATAATCCTAACATTATTTACACTGCCTTGAGGCAGCAGTATACGCTAGATGTTGAATGATGATAATGGAGCATTGGGTTTTATGAGAAAGAGAGACGTTACACACACACACACACAAAGTATTTTAAATACTATACTTTTTTAGATGTTGAAATTCTATAAAAGTTCAATAAAATTTCAAATACAAATTAATATTTTAATTTAAACTTTTAATAATGAATTTTATAAATTATATTTTAATTTAAACGAACTGCCATTCTATGATATCTTGAACGATTTATTATAATTGATTTCTATAACGAAATTATTATCATTTTGAATTGATTTTTTGTAAAGGGTGTGATACCAATATTAATAATTTATGTTAATTGATTTTTGTAAAATATGTGTACCAATATTATTTATACGTGCCTTGAGTGCACGGGCATACGCTAGTATATATATATATAAATTAATACATACATAAAAATATTTACATAGCTAATCTTACTTTCAAAAACTCTTCACCCACCTCGATACAAATTACAAACTAAAAATGAAAGCTAATTTTTACTATCTTTATTCTACTATTTTATGGAGTTAAGAAAAGAGAGAAATTAGAGACGTTAGAAATGGTAAGAATTTACATTGTTTTATTAGGTTGGATTCAATGCCAATTTATAAAATACACCTTCATAAACAAACAAAACTAAAAAGTTATTCTAGATTTAATACATACCTAATCTATTGAACTTTACAAAAATCAGTACATCCAAACTTTGCACAACTTTTTACAAGTCTCCAAGCCTAGCCATAGGCTTATACAAATAAATACAAAATTTGTCAAGTCATAAATGCAAAGCTAAAATTATATACATATCTTCTGACATACTACAATTATATACACTGTCCCTCCCTGTTATTCAAAGAGATAAACTAAAATAGATAAGATTTGATTGATATTATTTGTTGTGTAGCGTCAGTTGAAAGAATTTGTCTGACCACTTTTCGCCTAATGATGTAGGTTACTCCATGTGTCCTAGATAAGTTGGAGTCGATTATGAAACAACTGCATGTGATAGTGTGGTCCACTATGCTTCCATCTTATTTACGAGATTGTGATATTCTTCATCAGCCTCTGATGGAGGGGAATCAGAATCCTGACTATATTTTCTCATTTCGATATTGTTCTACATCATCTAGGGTCATGGCTAATTCAAACCGAAGATCTAAATTATTTGTAATGACCCGGAACTGTAGGACGTAATTACCGGTACCTAATTATGTGTTTATATGATTTAATTAAAGAATATCTGGTTGAATTGGGAAAATATCTCATTGAAATGACAACTTTGATCAAATCGATGACCAAACGAATTGAAGAAAATGAAATTGAACGCGCCTATGTGATACCGGGAATTTTTAGAGCTATTTGGAATAATAAATTGAGAACTGGATTCTGTCTGATTCGTAAAGCCTTGTTTGGCTAAAGATTTTGCCTTAAATGATTATTATGATATATGGCTTAAGAGATAGGGATGTTTGACCATTTGACTCAAGAGCTACAAGAGAAAAATCTAGAGAAAGAGAGAGGAGGAGAGAATTCGGGAAAAGGGGGAAAGAAGAGAAAGGAAGAGGAACTCAAGCTTAGGCCTCGTTTGGGAAGTATCATTTTTAGCCAAAAAGTCAAAAAGTTACATTTTTAGCCAAAAAGCCAACAACCCATACCAAAAAGTCAAAGATTCTCTTTTCTCTCTACTTTTTGCACATCTTTTCGTAAAAAGCCAAAAAGTCATCCCAAACATACTAGTTTTTTTGAGTGACTATTTTAGCCAAATAGCCAAAAAATTACTAAATTAGTATGTTCCCAAACGAGGCCTTAGTCTCTCTAATCTAGCAATCAAGGTAAGAAATTCTTGACATAGATTGTTAATACTTGCATGATGTACTCAAGATCATGGTTTTGAAAGAGAAGTTATGTTGAATTTGAGCCTATATGTTATGAATCAAGTTTATTTGGCATGTTTTGAGGTAGAACCTCCATGGATGTTAAGAAATGAAGCTTTTGTGAGCATGTTTTATGGTTTTTCATCTTATATCAAGGTTTGATCTTGTATATGAGGCATTTGGGTTTTGTTAGGAGTTGTGAAGCTTAATTCAAGTTATTATCAAGTGTTTGGGGCTTTGATGTTCATGTATTTGAAGTTGATTTTGGGCAAAAGGGAGACCCACGGTTTAACAGGAAATGGACTGGCTTTTCACCCAAAAGTTTCACAATCGCTTCGGCGGTTTGGCGCCGGCGTAGATTTCGCACATCCAAGATTTTCTTGCTTTTCATCACGATTTGGGGTTTTGCGCTCGGCGAGGACCTTTTTCAGAAAGTTTGGGAAGTTGTTTTATATGATTTCTAGCATGTTAATGGCATCTTTTAGCATCTTATGAGCATGAGTGAACATAAAGAAGATTGATTTGACCATGAAAAGAATATGATAGTATGTGAAAGAAAGGAAATGGCATGAATTATGTATATTGATGTTGAATGATGAGAATGTGTCATATGTGGATGTTTGCGAGGACAAGACGGAAAGACTGTGTGATCGGTAGCAGAAACCACTGTAAGTAACATTTTCAGAAGATATGTTATTATGAATTATGTTCAATGATAAATGTTATGATATGTTTAAATGATAATGTTTTACGTGAATGAATGTCTTGATTGCGAATCTAGTATGGTGTCCATAGATAGTTTTAGTTGTGGAGGACGACATAGACGTGTAGGCCCATGCGCTTGAGTCATGGGGGACGGCACGGATATGTAGGCCCATGACGATTCTGAGATCTCGGTATGTGTTTAATCGGTGTCCGGGACCGGTTACTCTAGTCGTTTGTCGACACATGTTATGATACGTTATGTTATGACCTATGGAGTACGCCATTACGTATGTTCTATATGATGATTGATGATTGACTATGTTTATGAATGTTTTATTACGGTTTTATATAAAATGTTGGACTTCATTCACTAACCCCTTTACGTTACTGTTACTTGCTGGGCTTTAGCTCACCCCCGTATATATGTATTTATAAGTGAGCAGTCGGGAAGTCAAGCCTAGGCGGGGTTCAAAATTGAGCCGCTTTTGTAAGCCAACGAGTTTTGGATGCCTCGGTGAGGGCTAGGCCTGGAAGGCCGTTTTGCAGAGTTTTGTCTTTTGTTTTTGTACATGTATTTAAGTGCTACACATGATCTTTTGTCGCTTGTTTTGTAACTGAGTGTGGGTAATTAACCTCATTTTTGGCATGTAATGTATGTTCATATAAATGCACAGCTCTTGGACTCTTAGTTATTTATTTCGCTTCCGCGAGCCCCTTTTATTCATGTTTAGTACAGGAAGGCCTTTGGTAATCTAAGATTACTAGCCGGTCTCGTCACCGAACTTCTAGGGGCGGGTTCGGGGCGTGACATTATTTCTCTTTCTCTTTTTGAGGTTTAATAACATGTCAAGAGCCTCATTAATTTGTTGAGGAAACCTTTGATATGTTATGAAAAAATATGTTACAAATAGTATTCTACCATATGTGACCATAAATGGCAACTTTACTGAGCCATGGATATTAGAAGCAGCTTGCGAAACAGTTATTAGACTATCTATCCAATATTCTGTTAAAGGAAGTTTTTGAATATTTTTCAATCACTCCCTCCGACAATCTTCATCTAAATTATTATATTCAAATTCGAAATCTTCTAATTCTTTAAGATACCAAATTTGATATGATTAGAAAAAATGTTCTCTTTCTCGCCAACTGGTTGTGTTGGAGATTCAAAAAGTAAATATTTACTTTATCAGAAACCTTTTACTATCCATGAGAGCATTGTTTTAATGATCATTGGATATTCTATTCACTGAATTAGAGCTAAAATTTAAAAATAACTTGATTAGTTATTCCTCAATTTATGTCTTTAGAAAACTACGTGTGCCACAGTAGTCATTTTGAAAATTCCATTTTTAAAATTTAATTTATCATATCCGATGAAGTAAATATTTTACTTTTTAAATCTCTAGCACAATCGATTGGTGAGAAAGAGAACATTTTTTCTAATCATATCAAATTTAGTATTTTAAAGAAATAGAAAATTTCAAATTTGAAGATGATTATTTAGATGAAGATTGCCGGAGGGAGAGATTGAAAAATATTTAAAAACTTCGTTCAACAAAATATTGAATAGACAGTCTAATAAATATTTCACAACCTGCTTCTAATATTCATGACTCAGCAAAACTACCGTTCATGGTGACAGAAAATAGAATACTATTTGTAACACATTTTTCCTTAACATATCAAAAGTCTCCTTAACAAAATAATGAGGCTCTTGCCATGTTATTATACCAATTAGTAACATGATTACACTCCCATCTGTCCACCACATAACACATTTAGGGCTAGTTTGGCATAACCTAAATAAGCCAAAAAGTCAAAAAGTCACTATCTTATTTAAGTCACATCATCTTATTTAAATCACATCACCTCTCTAACACATCACATCAAACCCAATCCAAACCTAACCCAAACCCACCAATAAGTCAAAAAGTACACTTTTTTAAGACATCCCAAACCAACCCTTAGTATAAAGTTTAAAAAAAATAAATTATAAATTATAAATAAATAATAATAGAAGAAGAAGAAGAAATCTGATGCACCAACATTGTATTCAAGCAATCAATATTTTCTTTTTCCTTTTTGAAGACCCATCAAGTAGAGTAGAAAACTATGAAGAATCAATCAACATGCAAGAACCGTCCTTTAGGTTACCCTACAAACCTTAGCTTGTTAGAACATTAACTACATCTACAGAATATGATAGCAACTATTCAATACAAAAGTTTCTAAAGCCATTTTTTAGATAAGTAAAGAGTTTATAGCCAACCTTTAACAACCTCTCTCCAATGAACTTTTTTGGGGGGGGGGGGGGGGTTGTACCTCAACTATAATACAAACTGCAGACCATCTTCTTTTTTTAAGAGTCAGTAATGTATCATATTTCTCCACTTGTCCTTCAAATCAACCTGAACAAAAGAAGCCCTTATGTTAACATATAGAAAAATAATATTAAAGCAGAAAAAAGGCAAAACCATAAAAAATTCTCACCTCAGTTCTCTCTTCAAATATGTCACGATATGAATTTAAGATAAGCTTCCAGTTCCCTCTACCAAATCTTCGAAAGAAATAAATACAAATGAGTGAGGAGCTTTACATTATCCTAGAAGATATCATTGATTATTTAATTCTCTCAGTTGACATGAAAACAGTAAAAAAAGTAACGTCCAATTAGTACACATTAATGTGTGTTTGTAAGAGGAAAAAGTTGACATGAAAACAGTCCTTGAAGAAGAAGATGACAGAACTTTCTACCTAATGGTTAACTCATATCCCTTAGGGTGGTAAAACTGGTGCAGCATTTCAGGGTCAAACACATGCACATATAAAAAGTGATGCTATACAATGTGGAATTACAAATATTTATTTCTTTTTTTTCTTTTAAAGAAATAAAATACAAAGAGAATACAATCTTTACCTAGAAAAAACATCTGACATAATTAAACTAATAGAACAATAAAAATATTAAGTTTATTTAATATTCACATAAAATTGAAATTCTAGAAAGGCATTCCCTAGATTAAATTTAAAAAATCACATACTTCTGCACGCCAGTTCTCAAAGTGTCTTCTTCCAGTGTACTCCATCTCTTAATTTTTCTCCTCCTTGCCAATTTCTTAATTTCATGCTTCTTCAAGGGAGAAACAACCATTCTCTTTGGGGTAGGCAAGTGAAGTCTACTCCGAGAATCACCTGACTCTTCAGGTAAATCGTCAACAGAATCATCCCACTGCAAAGACAAATTATTGTTCATGATGCATTCGTAGATTTACAAGTGTACAATATTAAAGGGAAATTTTTACAATCTCTATCATCATGATTCACGCATCCGGAATGCATATCCAAAGTCTTTGCTTTGTGCTAGAAAAATCAAATGTAAAATAGGCTTCAAGAGTTCTATGTTGATAATCAGCATTCGGTAAGTGTTTGGGAACCCTGTTTACCATTATTTAAATGTATAATAAATTTAGGTTATAATAACAGCAAAACAAGAAATGATTACCTCATAAGTGTGGGCAGTACTATTCCGTGCCATTAAGCTAGGTTTAGGCACATTATTTTGATTCCTGCAACATTGACTGTCAAGATTACCCTCATTGGCCTGAGCAGCTTCAGCACTCTTGCCAAGAAAAGGATTGGCCACGTCTATATCTAACCCATTCTGTCGTGCTGAAGTCTCCTGATTCATATTTTCTCTACCCATGCTAGATATTAAATTTTCAGCAAGATGTAAAGCATCAGGAAGAGGGTCTTTCACCACTGCTTGTAGCTCCAAAGAACTGATTCTGAGTGCTTCTTGTACTTTATTAATTTCAGGGGCAGGTAGGCAATCGTAGTTCTTAGATGATGTCCTTGTGTCCAATTCTTCTGTATCAGTAATCTTAACTACTCTAGAAGTCCCAGCAATCGCTCCTCGTTTATTAGCAACATGTTTGCGCCTACGCAGCACAACATCCCTCTGCATTTCTAAAATAATGAACAAGAATCCTTTGTTATACCATACAAATGCAAAACTCATAAGTTGATTGAGTGAAACAAAAAGGCATTAGTCATCTAATTGCACAAGGAGACCAACTAGGACTGTTCTATGAAAGAAAGCTAGTGGCTATAGCTTTGACATAACTGGCAGAAACATTTATGGGATAAAAAATAGAAAGCAAACCTGCTACAGGCAACATATTTATTTTCTTTACTTCCCTGCAAAAATGTATATTTAACAAAGGAAAATGCAAATGCTGGTATATATGTAAAAAAAAAGTATTGGAATATGTGAAGTGTATAAAAAATATAAACGTGTATGGAAATATGTGAAATGTGTGTTCATGTTGTTACTTTGCTGGCTTTATTTGCTTGCTTCTTATCCGATGCAGCATTTTGGTCATAAAATTCTTAGACCAAACAGATAGACATCTGGCCAAACAAGGCAAAAGGCACTAGTAGGAATCAAACAGCACATTCTCAGAATGGCCCAAAATTTGGTGGATTGATGGAAAATGCCATTCTGATCAGGATCCATTGTTGTGCCACACGGATGGATTTTGGGCCAATTCCATCTTTTAGGTCGACAATTTCAAGATTTTTCCCTTTGAAAAGATTTGCAACTTCAATTACTCTCATAGAAGTCATAATCCGATTTTGTCAAATCTGCCATTATCGTAGCAACCTAAATTTCTAGTTTCTTTATTTTATTTCAATATTTTTGTTTTTGGTAATTTTGTTGTGTTTCCTTATTTCTGTTTAGCTCGTTAAGAAACTGTCAATTCTAGTTTTTTTTTTTTTTTTCCCTAGTACGTTAGGGTTGCTTTTCATATAAATAATCATTGTAAGCCTTACTGCTAAATAGTTTTAGAGATCGAGTTCTTACTCTACTCTGAACCTTGGGTATTCTTTTAACAATAAACCATTGTTGAGCATTTATTCTTAGTATTCCTTTTGAATAAAGGAGTCTAAAGAAAGATCTTTCCGAAGAAAAAAATTAACAAGGGAGGGAGGAAACATGTTCAAATATCCATATAAACAACTGAGTCTTGAGGCTCAAAAAGCTCCAAGCATATATGGGTATATTCTTCAAATAGTTTACTCATAGTATTAGGCCTTATGTAATCAAAAGGGATAAATGCTATCAATTTTGAACCCTGATATCAACTAGTTCAGTCCAGACCCTCTTAACAAACATAATTAAAAACAAATCAAGGCCAACAAAGTTACCTTTATTGTCATTACGGACAATCGAATCGGGACATGAACCCAGCAAAGTAGCTCCTCCTTCTCCAACTTGATCACATATTCGATCATTGCCCAATCCAATCACTTCCCTCATTGAATCATCATGACTCACTGTCCCAGCCACCAATTCAAGAAACGACGGGCCCATACTCTCCCACGCTTCCACAACATAAGCTCTAACCGCCTCCAACGCATCATTCCCTCGCTTCTTCATTCGCACATTTTCACAAACACTTGCATCCCAAACCGCTGCTTCAATCTCATCTTTCCAACCCAGCAATTCATCCGAAACCAATCCAACCTTTTCCAATCTCTCCATATTCCAAACCCTACCCCTCCATATCCTCTTCACGGCATCGAAATACTTCCCCTCCTTGTCCTCCTCACTCTCCTCAAGAAACCTCACAGAGCAATCCACTGCCACCGCGCAATACGCCGACTTCATCGCCTCCGAAGTTGTAAATCCCTCTTCGTGGTCTAACTCTTCAATGCGTTCCAAAAATTCGAGGACTTTCTCAGAAACAGAGCCGGTTGCGATCTCTGACTCGATTCTTCGCAGAAGCATTGCCTTATTCAAACTCGAATTGTCGTTCGAAAGAGGTAGGGCTTGAAGCACAGCGTTGAGTACGCGATCGTCGATCGATTGACGGAGAAGAAATTCGAGAACCCAACGAGATAAATCGACATCCATTGACAGGGAAAAAAAAAAACACCTAGTTCGGGAAGAATGAAAAGTGGAATTGAGCTTCAAAAGCGTAAGTCTTGTAGTTAAATCATATGGTATGGTATGTTATGTATGAATCAAAATCAACAGCGAGTTTTTCGATTATCACTCTTGACTATCCCAATTGAAATCAATCGAAGGTCGTCTAGGAAAACTACACAGTCGAATTTGATTTTGGGACAAAGAGCTCAACAGAGGACGATGTTTCAATCGTTCGCCTGTTTGGTAACTTATTTTAATTTTTAGTTTAATTGAAATTATTTTGATATGTTTGATTTAATTTAATAATATATTATAAATTAAAAATTAATTTATTCTTATTTAATTTATAAATTAAAAATTAACTTATATTTATAATTAAAAGTTACAAATTATTAGACTTTAAATTATAATTACTTTTCCGCCATTCTATGAAACGGAGCCGTTGTATCGTAGCGTAAAACGGCATACAAATTAAAGGACCAGAGAGTTCCCCAAAAATCCCAAAAAAGAAAAAAAAAAAAAAAAAAAAAAGAAGGGTAGGGCCAGAACATTTGATTGCAGGTATGACTAATAAATTGGGAAAATATATATATATATATTAATTTAGTGTGGTAATGTGTACTTCAAAAAAATATTTTAAAAAACACAAACGAGATCTTCAGTACTGTTAGGAGTATAAAAATATTCTGCGATTTGTGAGTAGTTCGAAATTTGCTCAAGGTCTGAGATGGACTCGGTTTATTTAGGCCCGCTTCAATTTAGGCTCGAGCTCAGTCTGAACCCTAGGACCAAGGTTATCGTTTTGAAGCTCAGCATGATTCGCTTGGCCTGGCTCGTGATCTGCCCTGTCGGCCAGCTTAAGACCCACTCAGGCCCGGCCCGAAAACTCACTTCGCCTGAGGTCCAGTATATTTTTTAATGAAAAATAATAAAATTTTGATAGAAATTTTTTTAAAAAATTTAAAAAAATTATCAAGCCCGCCCAAGTTCGAGGCCAGGCCCAAGTCCAAGCCCATTAGCCCTACCCGCCCAAGCCCCGAATACCCATGGGCCTGAGTTTATTTTTTCGACCCGTTTGGCCCAAATTTCGGCGAGAGCTCGCGAGGCCCGACATGGGTTGAGCCGGGCCAGATTTACACCCCTAAGTATTGTATTCATCTGAGGGAAATGGTGAAAAGTGAGGGAATTGAAAAAATTAAGCCTGTGTTTGATTTAGAAGTTGTTTGGGAAGTGCTAAATACTTTTTGACTTTTTATAGAAAAATATAAAATATGGATTAAGTTTAAAGTGATGTGATAAAAAGATGATGTGACTCAAATAAAAAACGATATGACCCAAATAAGATAATTGTGACTCAAATAAGATGATGTGCTAAAATAGTATGTGCTATTTTAGCACATGCCAAACAACTACTTAATTTTAGAATTTTAATTTTAATAATAAAAATTTTATAACTTTTTTTAAAATTATAATTAAACACACAATTCAAAACTATTCAAAACTTTTTTTCAAAATTCAAAACCAAATCCTTTTCAAAACTCAATTTAAAAAAATATTTCAACAAAATATTTTTTTTTTTTTAAATTACTTTTAGAATTATGATTTGAATGTGCAGTCGTGTTTGAAGTTATAAGTTTTTAGTTGAATTTTGAAAAAAAAAACAAATTTTTTTGGTTATAAGTTTTGAAAAAAAAAATTTTTTTTTTAAAACTTAACTCACAACTCCACATTTAAATTACAATTTCACACTCAAATCATAATTTTAAAACTAAATCAAATGCACCCTAATTCTTTTTCAAATTTGTCTAATATCAAAGTAGCTAAAGTTATAGTGAAAGTTATAGTAAGAAAATTAATTGTACTCTTTTAAATAACATTTTTAATTTTTAATAAATAGATTGAACACATTTTATAAAATTATTTGTACTTTTTTAATTTGTTTTAGTAAATTGTACATATTATTTATATATTTTAAAGGAAAATTTTCAAATTTGTCTAACATCAAAGTAGCTAAAGTTATAGTGAAAGTTATAGTAAGAAAATTAATTGTACTCTTTTCAATAACATTTTTAATTTTTAAATAGATTGAACACATTTTATAAAATTATTTGTACTTTTTAAATTTATTTTAGTAAATTGTACATATTATTTATATATTTTAAAGGAAATAATATTGAATGTATAGGTTGGGATAGAGAAAACTAATAAACTAAATTTTTTATTATTATATTTTCAAAAAAATAAAAATAAAAACACATATTGATTAACGACTAAATTTGTTTGGGTGGGAAGAGGAAGCAATTAATATATGACTCACAAATTTATATTTAATTTTTTTACTTATGAGCAGTAAAATGAAAAAAAAGATTAAATGTAAATAATATGAATCTTATTGAAAAACTAATATATTATTTTATCCCTGTATAGCACGGGTCATATGCTTGACAAATAATACATATTTTTATGCATGTGTGGTGTCATGGCCCATTATCCATAAATAATACATATTTTTTCAAATTACTAATTATTGGAGATTGTAAAGATATGAATTATAATTCAAAAAAATATTCAAAATTTGTAAAGTCTAAACTACCAATACGATCGTATCAATTCGCCAATTTGCACGGCATGCTCAATCCACATCTGCAAAACCGGTGGACGGATGCAGATTGATTTTTTTTAATTCGCCTAATTTTAGATGGATGGCAGATGGCATGTTACCTGACCCAACCCGATCCATGATCACCACTAATGAAATTTGAATGAAATCTATATAATAAAACAAAGTGATTTTTGAAAATGTCTTAGAGATATAATTGGTTAGAACGGTGTGAATTGGCCTAATTAAAGATTGAACAATTGAGATTGCTTGATTCAAAATAAACTTTCCACCCAAACAATTGTTAATTTTTATTTTACACAATCCCACATCGAAAATTGTTTCACTTATATAAAGTGAATTTTATACTCACATTTAATATTATAATTCATTTAATCAAGTATAATATAAAAAAGTTTAAATTTTTTTCAAAAAAAATAAAATAAATCAACAAAAATAATATAGAAAAGCCAATCCCATATTTGATATAAAAAATATTGATTCATTGAATTTAAACTCGCTTAAATTGTTCGAATTACGTAAATCAGACTTCTAGCTGGATGACCTCCCGAACAACTGTTCAGATGGTCAAAGTCACTATTGTCAACCACAGTTGTCATCCTTGACACAGCGATAACTGCAGATGTCACCCTTGTCTACCAGTGTGTCAACCAACATCTACTTAGATAACTAGCTAGATAACTGACTGGACGACCGACATGTACAAATTCAGACAATTTAAACGAGCTCAAATTCGATAGATATAACAATATTCTTTGACATAAACATCTCAATTTCATCTTACGCTATTTTAGTGAATTTGCAACCAACCACATGACATAAATAAACTGAAAAGGCTCTCCAAATTGAAGATATTTTTAAGCATAACCACACCCGTCCACATGAAATGTAGGGTGGACCAACTTCAAATGGGATTTACACTGTATAATAAGAATACAAAGATTATTCTAAGGAAAAAATGCTTTGTAGCTCGAAAATAGAGGGGCTCAAATGGCCCGATTTCCAACACAACAGATTTTCTCTCTCCTCTATATCTTTCATTCTCCAAAAGCATCTCACATTCTACAAAATCCTCTCATTCTCTCCTCCCTATCTCTCTTTCAAATCCACCAAAAGTCTCCAATGACCCTTACCAACGTGTGGGTTTAGTAGTTTTTAGAGAGAGAAAGTAAAAGAAAGAAAAAAAGGAAGTTGATTTCTTTTTTTTCTATGGAGATTCAACACTGTGAATTTGTGGCTTGAATTTTAAAGAGTATGAAAGAAAGTAGAGCTATTTAGATAGAGAAAGCTCCCTTTCGATTGAGCAATGGTGAGTTTCTGTGTAACAATGGTAAGATTTAGATTGAATCCATAGATTGAGTGAGAGAGTGATTTATTTTGATTATTCATATCTGGTGGTTGTTTAGGTTTGGAATTTTGGGTGGGCCATCGATGATCGTGGTAAAGATCTAGCTTCGACCTCTTCGTCCATGGCAGTGGATTGGGTTGTGGTGGTTCGAGTGGTTTGTGACCTAGTTGCTCTGGCTTGTTATATGAGTAGCCAATTTAGTAGTCGTTGGTCAAGGCATATTGTTTGAGTAGATTAAAAACTACCAAACCCACTCCGACGACTTCCCATCTTCGACATCCTCCCTTCCTCCTCTGTTCTTCTTTTCTCTCTATTTCTCTCGGCGTCCTCTCTTTCTCTCTTATATTCCTTATCTCCTTTTTTCTTTTTCTTTTCTCTTCTTCCTCCTTCTCTCTTTCTCTTGCCTATCTGTTTGTTAGGGTTTGGTTCTCAAACTAGTTTTAGAGAGAAAAAAGAGAAGGAAGGAACAAGAAAAAAAGAAGAAAAAAAATGCCAAAACGACATCGTTTTGGCACATTCAAACCATTCGAGATAGCCCATTTTCGAGCTACCTAGCAGAACTATATTCTAAGTTCGATTTAGGTTGACATTAGATTTAATTTAATCATTTCAAATTTGTCTATCTAATTTAGTTATCATTTGGTTAGGACTTTTTTGAGTTGAGACTTTTTTAACTTAACTTTGGGATTAAAAAATTTGTTTGGATTGACTTTTTTGATTTTTTAATTTTTTATGAGAGAAAAAAATAAAATAATTATAATTTGAATATAACATTTTATCTTATTAACTTAGCATATCTTGCCTTTTAAACTTATTTAGACAAAAAAAACCCTACTCAATAGACATGAATTTTTCTTTTCGAAAGATCATATAGATTATTTTAAAAATTATTTAAATTTAAAACATTAACAAAATTCAATTGTAAAATCAATATATTATTTTAGCAAATATTTTAATTTAAGTCATAGAAAATATATATAATATTTTCACATACTTTTTATATATATTTTTCTTTTAATTTTTTAAATATTTTTTCAAATTCATAAATCAACTACAACTTAAACAAAATATTTTTTTGTCAACCTCCAAACATATCAGAATGAATTGGATGGGCCATGCATGGGGTGAAATCCTTGCATTTATTTATTATCTTCAATTTCAGTTTTGTTTCCACACATTTTTATTTATTAGTCATAAATAAATTCTTCATAAAATTGTACTACATTCTTAACCCCCCTCTCTCTCTCTCTCTGCTCATAAACATCACACACCATTGCAATAACGCCTACAATCCCTTCTATATCTCTCTATATATATATAGATCCATTTTAGAATTTCTCCCTAATTTCCACTCTTCAGGTGATTCTCTCTCTCTCTCTCTCTCTCTCTCTCTCTCTCTCTCTACATTTATATGTATTAAAAGTAGCAGATCTAGGGTTCTGAAATACTCAATTTTTTTGCGCAAATTTTCTTCTTCTTCATTGTCTTCTCATATCGCATTTTTAATTTAATGTTGGTTATGTTTGCAGTTGAGCTGGTTCGCGCGTTAATTTTGATACATTTCGGAATGAGGTTCGGTTTCTGTGATCAATTATTTGTTTTGCTATGTGTTTTTTTTTTGTTTTGGTATTGAATTATGCGAATTGATAGTGGATTTGGTATTTTTATGGTAGATTGTGAGAGAGATATTGAAGAGAGGGCAATTAGATAAAGGTGTGAAGATGAGTGAGGGTAAGCGGTTTCAGCTGGGGACCATTGGTGCTCTGAGCTTGTCTGTGGTTTCGTCCGTGTCGATTGTGATTTGCAACAAGGCGCTTATTAGCACACTTGGTTTCACTTTTGGTGGGTCATCAATCTTTTCAGCATTATAAATGATTGAGTATTAGGCTTATGCTTATTTGTTTTTTTATTGTATTGTGTGGTTAATTTGGTTGTTGATATGGTTTTGTTTGTTTTTCACTTTACATTGGCATTCCACACTCTGTGCAGATAGTTCAGTGTTCCAATTACATTATCCATATTTCTTTTGTAGCACTTCCATATCCAGTTAAACAAAAATTTATGGTTATCAATAAATATATTATACTTGTATGAGCATATTTTTATGTTGATCAATAAGGGATGCTACAGAAGAATTTACCCTTACCAATATGAAATTAATTGACAAATAAAGAAACTCATTTAATGTATGGGGTATTAGTTTCCGTTGTGTACAGTGTTGTTAACAAAATTAACAGAAATAAAAACAAAAGAAATAGGGGAGAAAAGACCCACTTTGAGGGAAAAGACCTCCAACCTGACCTCCTGTTCTTCACAATTGAAGAGTTCTGATAATATTTTTCCTCCATTCTTTCATTAATAGATATGCTTTATACACAAGGAAACTATAATGCACTAAACCCATGATCGTATAATGTAGGATAACTACCCAGTAGTCCACTATCCCATGATCCCATGACCCCTACCACTAACTACAATAAAATAAAATAAAAAATATTTTTAATAAAATAACATGGGTTTTTGTTGTAAAAATTTTAAAAAATCTGATGTACGCGTGAAACAGAGGGGACAATTAGCAATTGTGGTCAAGCAGGAGAATTTATGACTAAGGAACAAGGACACACCCAACCTCATGTGGCTGATGATACGGAGACTAGTCTAATTTAGGAGTTTACATTTGAACGTTGATCATACTAGTGAATGCTCTGTTGAGGAGTTAAAAGAGCTTGCTTCCATCTTGTGTTTACTTGGTAATGTTTAGTCAAAAGATATTGAATCCTTCTAATAAATATGGAGTCTCACTGAAACTAAGCCTCCAGCCTATCTTTGTTTCCATAAATGAGCTTCAGCTTATCAAGTCTCACAAAGCACTTGATAGTGTATCATCTAGGGAAAACGAGGTGGACTCTTTATAAGTGATCAAGCTATAGCCAAGTTTGACTGAAGAGGGATGTCATATCCCGAAGTCCTATGTCTTGTAGGTTTAATGTTGACTCATCACTAGCCAATGAAGATTAGACTATTGGTAAATACTATTTTGAAAGGGAAATGATATTCACACTTACGAATATCATTTTCTTTTCGGAATCTAAAAAGATTATTAATCAAGGATTTCATTGCATATATGTAGGAACTTTATGTCAATCTAATTTCATCAATGCTTTGTGAAAGCAGAAAGCCTATCAAATTCGCTGCCATCCTTAATTATATTTCCCTGTCACCACCCCAGTATATGGTTTACAAAAGTCAAGGATTTAATGATATTTCTAGCATTTACTTTTGAAGGTTTTTAGCATATTGTGGGCCAATTGTGTGGGACCCACAGTAACCCCACATCTCTTTCACACATCATGTGCATTCATATGAAATATATCTTGTGATGTTTGCTAATGGAAATAATATAATAACGAAGTCGTGAATCTTAATAGTTTTAGTATAAGCTAGCAAATAAGGAAAGATTTGACAAATTAAATTGACATATTTCGTACCCATCCAATAGGTTATAGGGTAAGGAAGGGGAATCCTGCAATAGCCACTATGCCATCTAAAATGACTAACTGTTTAAAATGGTTATTGAGCATGTGGAATCTTTTGGATCTGTTTTAAAGAAAATTTTGATGGATTCTTGGTTCAAATTGCAGTGGGTGAGTTGAAATGGTTAATCACTTAATTAAATGGTTACTTCGCCACTGATTAAAAGTAAAACATAAATATGGATTCAAACCACACTCTCACTATTTTGATGTGGGAAAACTTGAAAGCATTCAATGCCGTAATTTTCTAGTTTTTTCTTTTTTCTGTTTTTATTTTTATTGGCAACAATGAAAATTTCATTAAAAAGGAAAAGGATCATAGGCAAGAGAAGGGGACAAGAGGTCCACCAAGAAAAATAATAAACAGAGAGGAAGACACATGCTCACATTCTACAAATGATTCTCCAATCCCTAGAAAAAAAAATTTAAAAAGAGGAACCCTTTTAAGGGAGGAGCCACTGACACCCAAAAAGATGCCAAAAAACAGATCCTCTCCAAAATGCATTAAAGATTGTCTTCCCTAGCTTCAAAATTTCTAGCCATAAAATCCATAGAATTGCACAAACCACACATTTCCAAAGAGCCTGTGCCTTCATTTGAACGAAAAACTCTAAAGTCAATGCATAGCAAATGCTTACAAGAGGATGGAATAACCCAATCAACCTCCGCCAAATACAAAACTCTCCACCATAGAGAAAGATCTAGATTTTCATCTAGAGAGATTACATCTTGTAAGGGATGATTTCCTTTAAATAGCATTATGAAACCTCATAGTGCATTTGATTATCCAAAGTCATTGATAGATTATACTTTTGATTTAGGAAATCAGCCAATTCATTTGAGTTAATTGCTTCTAGCCTTTTTTTAATCCTACAATACAACCTTTTAGATTACAGAGGTCATTCCATCAGGACCCAATTTCTGATGATTTGTTGACATGGGCATGAATCTTTCATTATAACTTCCTTCTTTGATGCTTCAGCTTCAACTTTGACAAGCTGGCATCTTCTGGTCACATTTTGTTCCTCCATGTGGCTTTATGGATGAAATTATTTGAGCACAAGCCTTTTGATCCAAGAGCTGTGATGGGATTTGGCATCCTGAATGGGAGTTCCATTGGACTTCTGAATCTTAGCTTGGGCTTCAACTCTGTTGGTTTTACCAGGTAAAGTTATCACTTTAAATTTTGTTTTGATTGTTGTACTCATTGATTATTAGATGGTGTTATAACCTGAATTTTTGCTGGACAACAATTACTGTTTTAATGTCTTTTTGGATTTCATAGCATTGGTGACTATATTTGCTATACAAAAACTACTTTTACTACTAGATTTGTGAAAGGCATAACATGTGCTAGATGTTGTTCTGAATCACATGAACTATTCTTTCTTGTTTGAATGGTTACTGCTGATAGTGAAAGATCATTGATGTTAGGCTAATCATCTAGTTGAGATGTTGCAGTTAAGGAATACAACAAAAAATCAAATCATGCATAAAAGCTGTCTTGGATATCTTGCCGTTAGATCTTTTTCTGTTCTGATTGTACTCTGTTATGTTCAAGTTCATATCCTTCAAGCCTGTGGTTCATCTGTTAAAATTTATATTTGAAGTGTCAGTTTCTGAAACTCTCTTGGTTTTTTATTTTAGATGACAAAACTGGCAATTATCCCCTGTACAGTTCTCTTGGAGACCATTTTCTACAGAAAGAAATTTAGGTAAGTTTTAGTTATACTCGCCCTAAACATGTCCCTATGTTTCTTTTTTCCAGTTTCTTTTGTTCTTAAAGAAGAATTCTGTCTATATAAGTGAAGCACTGTGTATCCTTGGGTTTGGAAACTGTTTCTTATTTGCTGGTCCCAAGTGATAATAATGCTTGCAACTGTGAAGGGCTTCCATCGAATAAGCTGTGACCATCTTTGCAACTAATGAGGATCCTATCCATTTTTTTTGTAACTTCTCCATATTAGCATGCATTCTATAAAATGCCAGTTCTGATGTAATCTACAACTAGTAACAGGAAGTGCTACTTTTGACTCATTTATACTAGTGCTTCAGATCAAGTTTCTGTTCATAGTGAATTTGAGAACTGGAATTGAAATGAAGGACAAGGGGTGAACAAAAAGATGTTTCAGCTTGATTGCATTGACCACTAAAAGTGCTAGCACGAGGAAAATGGTAATTAATTAGCTTCAGTTATTCCTACAAGCTGCTAAATGAGTGACGAAATGAGATTACTATAATGTAAGAACATACAGGAGAAATTATTTCCGGAAACCTTTAGGTGATGGCCTTTAGATACACAAAAGCATGCATTTAGCAGCTTCTTTGGTGATGAAAAGATTCCTTTCCTCCCTCCCCACAAAAAACCAAGAATATAATTTTAGGGAGTTTCTCATTCCCAAGCCGGCACATTAATCGTGAGCTTGTCATGCTTTCTTGGTGAGGAGGGATGGTTCTGTTAATATTCATGTGTCGTCAATACTCCAAATTTTGAATATCTTCAGTTATGATCTCCAATGGTTCTTGATTTTATTGGTCACTCATACATGGGTCAGCTAGAGAAGTCTAGATCTTTCATTTCAGTAATTTTTTTTTTCTCTCACTTACCTATCAAGTCTATGTGAACCAACAATTTTTGTGCCTTTAGTTAAACCTGCAATTCTTTGTTTCGGGCTTTATATTAGTCTGTTGGATTTCATTCAGAAGTACAATATAAATTACAACTTTAAATTTGCAATTTTGATTTTTTTGGGGCCTTTCCTTGGTCATAAATTTGTACATTCAATTACAAGTTTGTGTTCTAATACTTTGTTAACAATGATGCGCAGTCAGAATGTCCAGTTTTCACTTGTCATCCTCCTTGTGGGTGTTGGGATTGCAACAGTGACAGATCTGCAGCTAAATCTCCTGGGATGTGTCTTGTCTCTGCTTGCAATTGTTACAACTTGTGTTGCTCAGATTGTATCCTGAACTGCCTTTATTATGTCTTGTGGATGTTTTCCTTTTTTACATGTGTCCTGTTAAATTAAAGCAAATTTAAATTTGATCTTGAAAAATAGTAAAAAGCTTGCTTTCCATTTTGCTTGGAGGGCAACTATGCAAAAATTGGTGAGGTATTGCAATACCATGTTGTTCTTGTTATTAAAATCTCTCTTCTTGTTTTGAGACCTTAATCAGTTACTTCTAGATGACCAATACTATTCAGAAAAAGTTCAAAGTTTCTTCAACCCAACTCCTGTATCAATCTTGTCCCTATCAGGCAATCACTTTATTCATCACTGGCCCATTTGTTGACGGACTTTTGACAAATCAGAATGTCTTTGCTTTCAAATATACCCCACAAGTGCTGGTGAGAATTGAACGACTAATGCCCCACACGCCCTCATCTGTTATTGTCTAACTGCTATTTACTCTCATTCTGTCTTGATTGCAGGCCTTCATAGTTCTGTCCTGCCTTATATCAGTCTCTGTGAATTTCAGTACCTTTCTTGTAATAGGAAAGACATCTCCAGTTACCTACCAGGTCCTAGGGCATCTTAAAACATGCCTAGTTTTGGCCTTCGGCTATTGTCTGCTCCATGACCCATTTAGCTGGCGAAACATTCTAGGAATTCTCATTGCCATCGTTGGGATGGTACTCTATTCTTATTGTTGTTCTCTTGAGAGCCAACAAAAGGCCAGTGAAACATCAGCACAACTGTCCCAGGTACTTCACATTCTTTCCTTTTCTCCCTAAATGTATTTTCATAACTCATTTACTGATAAGGTTAATTTCACTTTTTTGCCCTGAACTATACCTACTTTTTATTTATTTTTTTTTTAAATTTCATCCTTAAACTATTAATTTTATTTAGTTTGTCCTTAAAGTTTATAATTCCAGTTAATCTGGTCCAATTGGAGACGGTTGTCCAAATCAGTAACTGTTAAAGCCTAATTTGTTGGGCAAAAAGATCATTTTGAAATTTGAATTTAAACCATACAACCAAACACTCAATTTTCTTATTAACCGTCTTAAAATGAGGGGTAGATAAGAAGATGGTTGTTTGGTTGTAGGGTGTAAGTTATCTAATATAGTGTTAATAAGAAGATGGATGTTTGGTTATGATTTAGGTTGTTCGAATTGTAAAATCATATTTTTGCCCATTAGTTTAGGTTTGCTCCATTACTGATTTGAAAAGACTCGTCTCCAATTGGACCATGTGAGCTGAAATTATAATCTTTTGGGACCAAGTAGATGAACTGGATAGTTTAGGAATGAAATAGGAAAAATAACGATGGTTTAGGAAATAAAAGTGAAATTAACCCATTTTTTTTATAATTATCACTGCTAAATCTTTTCCCCTAGCATCTCTCTCTTTAAATTCATATTCACTTTTGCGTATTTTAATCATTCAAGGCCAAGGAAAGTGAATCTGATCCTCTAATAAGCGTGGAAAATGGAGGTAGCATTTTAACCGATGGTATTGTTCAAAAAGCCCCCACGTGGAATTCAAATAAGGACCTGCAAGCATGAAGCTTCCTCAAATAAAATATATTTCACTCTAGTTCAAAATTGATACACACAAAATGTGCCAAAGCGATGAAATTGTCACTTCTAGGATCTCCACGTATTGAATAGCTTGGGGTTGGTCTTTTTTGAGGAGTTGACAAATTATGTTCTAGTAGTAACCTGAGTTAAAAGGAAATGTCATATGTTGTAGCAGTTTTGGTTATTAAGAGTTTTGTAAGAGAGTTGGGTATGCAATAGAATGGATATATTGCCAATGGGCTATTTGTTCTCAAATACATATAATGACTATCCCCTTTAACCACTCCTTTTGTCGATATTGTTTTGTTTCTGTGAAGAAAATGAAGATATGCAGTCTTGATCATGAAGATCAAGTTCTATCCATTTTTATCAGAAATTGTTCCATCTAGAGATATCTTTCATAGATGTAAATGGAGTTGGCTTGCAGCATTCCTCTGTGCAAGGATTTTCTGTCCCCAAATAGTCCTGCCCCTTTATTCCAATTCACTCACAATCATTGGATCATATGAGAATCTCAAAATGTGAAAATCTCAAGATATATCCAATGATTGTAAGTGAATTGGGACAGAGAGACAGGATTATTTGGGGACAGAGGATCCTTGCACCATTCCTCTCTCTCTCTCTCATTGGTTTGATGGCTAAGAGTAAGGGATCTGGGATGTCTGTCTTGTCAAGGTAGAGGCGTGCGTGTCTTCATATCAACTTTCCAATCCAAAGAGAGAATAATCTTATCTGTAAGTAGTCAACTAACCTCCTTCAACAAGTACACCATTTCTCAATTCTAACAAACTGACATCACCATTCTATTGCCCCAACTATCATTTTATAAAATCTCAGCATGGGGCAGAGGAGGTTCGGAACCCTTATGGCTTCATGTTCATGTGGATATCCACGAAGGATACTTAAGGATGGTCAGAAGCAATCAATCAAAGTGATTCTTTTCCTTACTGATTCTTTTCCTTGCTAATTCTGATTTCGATCAGCTTTGCTAATTAGGAATGTAAGAAAAATTGACTAAACTGATTAAACTTAAATAAATCGGTCATATTTGGTCTGTTTTTAACAAGAATTGGTCGGTGTAATTTTTTAGTTTGATTTTTTCGGTTGTCTATTCAATATCAGTTCAAGCATTTTATGTATTGTATTAAACTAAAACCGATTGCTTCAATATATATTGTATTTATAATATATATATATATATATACATATAATTTACTAATATAATAATATTAACAAGTAAATAAATTATAGATTTGGTTTCTCTCAAGGTGGTCTTCTTAATTTGAGAGTGTGTTTGGAGTTGGTAGGCTCATATTGGGATCAATTTCAATGATTCGAACAAATTTTGTTGTCCATTTTTTAAAAATAAATATGGTTCAAACATATAATTACTGATGTCTAACCATCTTTAATTTTTGTCCGAATATTCTACTTAATGAGTCTTAAAAAGTGATTGATTCGGATCATCGAAATTGATCCCAAAATGGGCATACCAAGTCCAAATCTCTCAAGTTGGTCATCTCAATTTGAGAGTGTTTGAGCTTGATAGACCTATTTTAGGACCGATTTCGGTGATTTAAACCATTCATTTATTAGAACTCGTTAAGTAGAATATTCATGCAAAAAATCGAAATGATTGGATATCGATAATTATATATTTAAATTAGATTTATATTACAAAAAATAAATAATTATTTTTAAAATCATATTTATCATTTTAAAAAAATAAATAAATATGATTCAACCAAACACTCTACCTTGTTGATTTTTATTTTTATTTTTGTTTTTTATATATTTTTAACAAATGTAACATGCCCAGTGGTTAAAAAAATAAACTGGCTCGAAGGGTTGCACAATAGTGGATTGTGATGAAGACCAACCACAACAATCTCAACAATCTCATGTGTTTCACTTTTATTTTGACAACAAATAAGCACACTTTTTCATGTTTTTGTTTCGTGTGTTTAAATTTTTCTTGAAAACAAAACAGGACAAATGAGTTCTATGTTTAAAAAGTGCACTATTTGATAGAGAAACATAAGAGGTTGTTTGGGTAACCTACAAAAGTCGTTCAATTATTTGGTTGTGAACCTAGTAGTGCTTTTGAAGTTTAAAATTAATTACTCAACAAATACATGAAAAAAGACACAGTGGCTACCTCGGCCGCCAAGAGAAATTCTAGAAAATGACTTATAAAGGTAGATAAAAAAATATATATTTAAAATTGTTATTATGAGTTCAAAGCACGAATGAATTTTGACTATTGATAAAAAATTATGGGTAATATATACCAGAAAATGACTTAGAAAGATAGATCAAAGGTATATATTTGAAGTTGTTATTGTGAGTTCATAGTATGAATGAATCTTGGCCATTGATTGAAAATTATGAGTAATATTTTGGTTTTTTTGTTTCCTCGGGTTTTTAGACCAACTGCCACCTCCAAAGAAGGAACGAACATTGAGTGCAATGATAATATCATTTTATTTGGTATCACTACTCTAACAAACAAAGAAAAGAAAAAGAATAATAAATGAGATTACATGGATACCCTTTGTCTCTCATTAATTCAGTCATATAATATCTCTAATATTGTAATGTGAAATTTCTCGTTAATATATCATTATGTAATATCATCATTATACTTAATATTTAAGTGCAGATATATGAGAACATGTAGTGTTGTTATGTATGTGGGCAGAGGCGGACCTGTAGTGGGACTTGGGAGGTGCCATGGCCACCCCCAAGTTTTGAAAAATTACACTACCACCTTCGCATTTATAAGTGTTTGTAAAATGTATCATTGGATTGCCTCTTAATTTTTTAAAAATCATTTTATTAATTCTATATTTCATTAATTTTTCACAATGTATAATGAATTGATTTCTTACTATTTCATATGCTACTTAGCATCAATAAGATGTACACAAATTTATTTATACAATAGGTGTATGTCACTTGTTTTTATTTACTAGATATTGTCAATTAATAAAATGGTTTCATTAATATTTCATGACTTTAACATCTCTAAAAAGTGTGAATCATATTTAATGTACAAAATTTAGTATTTTATTTTCAAAAACATTAGAGGTCCAAATTTGTCTACCCAAATTTTGTATCCCTAATATTATCTTTATTATGGAGCCCATCTTTCACTTTGCAAAAAAAAAGATATCACTTTATAGTTGAACCAACCTAATAAAATAATCACATACCAAAACAAACAAAAAAACCATGTTACTTTCTATACCATGCGCTGTGGTTTTGTCCGGTTGTAACACGTAGAAAATCCTCACGACTTTCCAATTAGACCAGCTGGGAATCAAACCCGGGTTCGTGTCAACAGCTAGTTCCTTATTTACCACAAAACCAAAGGTGTTAGCTGCAAATAATTCCTCACTTTTTAATATTTGCTTAATTCAGTTCGTGTCCAACCCCCCACCCCAAGTTTCTCACCTCTTCAATTTGGTTTGAATAAATAATCGGAAAAAAAAAAAAAAAAAAACTCAAAGCTGTCTGATTCAAACCAAATAGTTTGGTTTACTTTTCTTAATCTACTATTCAATCAGGGATTTTTTAATTACGGATTCAATTTTTGGATTCGAATTAGACCATTTGAAAAAATACACATATATATAATTTGTACGGGGAGCAAATATTTGTCATTGTTCATACTCCTCATGTCCAAACTTTGCTTCACTCTGAACAACCTGAGAACACAACGATAGTGAGCTGCTAGGCGGGTGTGATGCCGGAGAGCCCCTCCGACGATCAAATTAGCACCCTTTTAGAGAGAGAAAGAGAGAGAAGACAAAAGAGAGATAGAGCTCTGGGTAGCCATAAATTCAGACCTGTTGTATGGAGGCGCCGCTCAATCTATATAGCCTCTTCACGCGCTACTTTGCTCGTCCTTTCCTGGACACGTGGTTGTACTGCCCTCTCTATTCTTTACACATGTACCTGTTAATACCGCCAAACAACATTGGCCAAACTGGCAAACGGTATTTACGCACACTATTGGCAGGTTTCTCTTTTCACACTCCAATTGGACCACCTAGCAATTTCCACTGAGCTGGGCATAGCCAAGTCAGTTCCAGCCTCAATTCCGGCCGATCTTTAGGGTCGAGCTCAATAACTAGCTCAGTTTGTTCAATTCCTTGGACCATTGCTTCACCTAGCTCGGCTTAGCCCGGTCCAACTTTTAGACCTTGGGCTAACTTAGGCGCATGATCTAAAACCTTGGCCAAACTGCCCTCGGCTATGCCAACTCGATCGCGTAATCCAACGGCAAGGCCATTTCACAACTAATTTGGCTTGTTTGCTTGGCACAAACTCCCCTCTCATAATTTATTGAAAATTTTTATGAGATATGTTATGATATTTATGATCTTTGGTTATGACCTATTATTGTATTAGTTATGATTTATTGTGATATTTGTTATGCTATTATTTTTGTTATGACCCAAAAGCTCTTTGATTATATTTTATATGGTTTTTGGTTATAATTTGACTCATTTTTTATTTTTTAGTTAGGACTCCCATATGATTGAGTCATGACATCTATGCTAATCAAACCTACAAATGTCATAATTTGCATGTGGTACACACACTTTTGAGTGTGTACCATAGCATTACCCTAATATATTACCTACCATAAATAGTCAAATATCCTATTAGTATCAAATATATGTACGCGAGTTGTAACTCTCCATTCTTACACGAGTGTTTTTGCAACAATCATTTAAACAATTCTTAGGTTTTAAACAATATTTTGTAATCATATTATAAATGGTAACAAAATTTTTAAAAATTGTGATGACTATTGTATGAATGATGATAAAGTTATCAAAAACTATAATTTCAAAATGAACTGAATCATCTTTTATTAGTTCAATTTGATTTAGTTCCAAAATTTTCATGATTTGGTTTAGTTTTCAAATTCATAGATTGGTAATAATGGGTTAGTCATTGATTCTAAACCAAACCAATCTAAACTTGACCCTTATCCTCAATCATCCATGTAAGTGATATGAGTTCTTTTTCTCTCTTTATAAGGTAAAATCCATGATACTCCCCTCAACTATTTTTTTTTAAATCACTTTACTGTTTAAATTAAAAATTGTAAAACTTACGCCCTTCGTATAATAATTTTTTCAGTATGAACCTTTATAACAAAAATACTCTTCAACTATAGGATAAATTACACTTTTTACTCTCTTGAACTATCACTCAATATCACTTTACTTCCCTCAACTAATTAAAAAATACTACATTTTACCATCTTAAACTATGAATTTGTATTAATGTAAACCTTCTATTAAAAAATTCATAAACAGATGAAAATTTTATATATGACTTACACATGACATCTTAAATATTATAAAATACCTAAAATAATTATTTTCTTCATTTATTTCTTTTACTCAAGGTAGCAAGAATGGTCAGAGATATTATGTGCAAGTCACATATCAATTTCATTCATTAATGTAATAAATCCTTAATGAAAGGTTTATATTAATATAAATTAATAGTTTCAAGTGAGAAAGTATACCACTTTTTAGTTAGAGGGTTTAGTGATATTGAATGATAGTTCAAAAAGGTAAGGTATAATTTGCCTTTAAAGCTTAAAAGGTATTTTTCATCATTAAGTTCTAAATTGAAAAAAAAATTAATAGATAAGAGAGGTTAAGTGTGATAATTTTTATTTTAAGAAAATAAAGTGATATAAAACAATAATTGGAAAAAATAAAATATAATTTAAGCATTTTTTATATTAAACTCTTCAATCCAAACATGGTAAGTTTAGCACTCCCAATAATTCAATTTTGCAAAGAAAATGGTGGTGTGGTTTATTGTTGTGGTTTGTCGGGATTTTGTTCTCCTTGGTAAAAATCAATGTTCTCTATTATCTTTTACATCTCCAATTTGCTATTGTGGTTCTGCAGTAGGTTTTAAGGTGTAAGATATAGGGTTGGCGTTGATAGAGTAGTAATACACATCTTTTTGTTATAAGTTGACTTTTCTGTTAACATCTAACATTTTACTTTGTGGAAAAAAGAAAAAGAAAAAGAAAAAAAAATAAAGTGAGAATGCCAAATCTTTTACGTGGCAGGTGATATAACTAGATTCAAAAGTGATTTGTATATAACAAATATAGTATTGTTTGGTAGAGTTGTGAAAAAGTGATTATAATTTATACTTTAATAACTTATAACTTATAACTTATAACTGTGAATATAAGTTGATTTTTGACTTATAAATTAAGTTTATCCTCCCCACTCAAAGAATAAGTTAATTTTTAACTTACAAAAAGCTATAAGCTGTATTGTTAAACTGAACCAAACACATCAAAATAGCTTAAATTAAGCTAAAAACTAAAATAAGCCCTACCAAACATGGCCTATATTTAAAATGATGTGGAAATGATTGTTTGGTTTGTTTTTCAGAAATTTTTTTGAGGAAGTCTCTACAAACAAATTTTCAAGAGTAATCAAACTAAATAATTTTTTTTTAAAAAAATCTCAAAATTTTGTTTGGTTACCTACTTTGCAAAATCACTCACTCTCTCTCTCTCTCTCATACACATCAAATCAATCACTTTTTTTAAAACTCTTTCTCCAAAACAATTTTCCAATACAACTTTTGAAAAAAAACAAACCAAACAAATTTTCGTACTTTTTATCTCAAAAACTACTCTACAAACATAAACCAAACAAGACCGATATTTGTGAAATAATAAGGATGTTTTGCTTGAAAATTAAAAAATCTTAACAAAACATCTCATTCTCATTTGTATATAAATTCTATCGGTATATCATTACTATTTAAATTTGACATGGCTGAATGAACCTTCAAATATTTTATTTTAGTTTGTTTATGTAATAGAGCCCATTTTTAAGACATTTGTATTGAAAATTTACAATTGCTAATTTGTTGGGAATTACTCATCTATGTATATATCACTATTCTCCTTATCCTTTTATACTTTTTTTTTTATGTCCCATTTTAGGTTTACAACGATTATTCGAACTGTTCATCTCATAGGCCCAACATTAAAGATGAATTGTGCAAAAGATTAGTTTCATCAGATATCACTAAACACATGAACGAATTACATTTTATTTTTTAAAATGAACAATACGTATAAATTTAAATTTAAACTATCTAATTAATAAAAAAATAAAATACAATTTGTTCATATATTTATCGATATATGATTAAAGTAATTTTTTGTACAAATGATATTCACTGTAAAATTTACGAAATAAACAGTCCAAATTATCATGGTTGATCCGAAATAAAACTCACAAAATGAAGTATAAAGGAATATAACAAGGATAATAGTATGGAGAGCCATCATTCTCTCTTTTTTTTTTTTTGACTGCTTATTTGTTCCCTATTTTAGGATTTGTGTTATTTTCAATTATTTTCAGGGTAAAGGATTAATAAATCTCAAAATGTAATTTTATATACTGTTTAGTCTTTTTTTTTTTTTTTTCTTATGCACCTAAATGTCCCATTAAAGTAAAAATTATATAAAATGATAGTTACTTATACGTTTGGATTTAATTTTTTAGGAATAAAAATAGATTTTTCTAAATGTGAAATTACATATTTAGACAATCCGCACTATAGAGGTTTTGGATTTTCCCTCATTTGGTAACAAATCCCACATTATAAACAAAAATGTAATACTCAATACACTAAAAAACTCATTAATGTACTTTTATCAAACGTAACAATATAACACTCTAAAAAAATTCCTTAATATACTTTTTCTTAAACGTAACATTCTAATGTAACATGTAAAAAAACTTCTTAGTATACTTTTTCCAAATACAACACTTCAATCGATATAATTTCAAACGTAACACTTCAATGTAATAAACACAAAAACATTAAAAAAAACTTTTAATGTATTTTTTTCAAACATAACATTTATAATTTGAAATTATACATTTATTCAAAACTTACTAAGGAATTTTTTTACTCCTTTTGAAATGGTTTGAAGAATCCCACATCATTTTTTTAGAGTGCTACATTTGGAAAAAAAATACCCTAAAGAGTTTTTTTGTGTGTTACACTAAAGAGTTTTTTTGGAGTGGTAAGTTTGAGAAAAGTACATTAATGAGTTTTTTTGGAGTGTTACATTATTGCAGTGTTACAATTTGAAATAATACTTTTGCCCAAAACTTATTAAGGTATTTTTGTACTTCTTTTGAAATGTTTTACAAATAAAAAAGATAGCCATATAAAAATTTATCCCAAATTTGATTATTATAGATTGTGTATCTTACCATTCTAGCACAAAAGAAAAAAGAAAAAAAAAAGAAAAAGAAAAAGAAGTAAACATAATAGAAATAAGGGTATAATCACAAATCTAATTTCTAAATAATATATTAAATTTACCTTTCTAAAATCAATGGGACTAATTGGTCTATAAGAAAATCATTGGGACTAAATGAATCACCGTTCCTCAAGATATAATTTATAGGTAAATTTTCTTATTTTTAGGGTAAAATACACTTTCTCCATTTTATGTTTGATCAATTTCTCACTTTCATTCTTAAATTTCTTATTTTTTTTATTTTAACCTTTGGCCGTTTATGTTTCAAATTTTTCATATTATACTTCTAAAGCTAATTTCTGTTCAAAATTAGACAGGAAAATGCCATAAGAACTATCACATAACATAAAAAATCTATTATTATATTAGAATTTAAATTTATGGAGTATTAGTTATGTGAACAATATATAATAAAATATTTTTATATAATGTGATTGTTAATTTATCATTTTCTGGTTAATTTTTAACATAAATTAACTTTAAGAGTAAATTTGAAAAAAATTAAAACATTAAGGACCAAAGAGAGAAAATGTAAATGTTAAGGACCAAAGATAAAAAATGAACAAACAAGAGGACAAAGTGTAATTTATCCTTATTTTTATATCGAATCCCTTTTTTCTTAATTAAAAATTAAAAAGAAGACAAAAAAATTTGAGAGCTCGGATGCGCTATGATTTCGTCCGACATAATCCGACGGTTGTGAAGGACCCATCCATCACGGTGGGCGCAGATGATTCGTCACTGCTCTCAGAGTATTGCACCAGCCGGGAATCGAACCCGGGTCTGTACCGTGGCAGGGTACTATTCTACCACTAGACCACTGGTGCTTTCTGATTTCTCTACTCACAATATATTATATATCACTGATTCTAATGACTTTCACTACATTATTAATAAGTACGTATTACAGGACTTGTTTTGTGCACTTCACTATGAGTTAAAAATTAATAATAAAAAAAAAATTATTATTTATTTATTTATTTATTTAAGTTATTTATACCTAAGGAAAAAATCTTCGTAGCTCGAAATAGTGGCTCGAAATTGGCTCAAATATTCAAAACGACGTCGTTTTGGGCATTTTTTTTTTTTTTTTTTTTCTTCTTCTTCATCTTTGGTTTGAAAGCAGAGGAGAGAGAAAGAGAGAGGAGGAGGCTCTGCCCTCTGTCGTAGCCCCTCGCTTGATCGTCGTCTCCCGCCTCCATGACCGACGCCTCGCTCCGTGCCTCCGCCCTCCTCTGCCTCCGCCCCCCGCCTCCGCCTCCACCCCGATATGTTGGCCCCCTCTAGTCCCTCCTCCTCCTCCTTCTCTTTTACTTTTTCGAGCCAAAAATCTCGAGTTACGTAGCGCGATCGTTATACTTAAAAAGTTACAAACAAAAGCGTCATCAATTAGTTTGATACAAACTCACATGATAACAAATGAGGAATATTATAGGGTGTGTATCATATGTAAGTTATGTTATTTGTAAGTTTGATTATCACAAATAACGTAGTTCAATATTATAAGATTCATAATTAAAAAAAAATTGAGTTATAACTAAACATCACATAAGGTATAACTAAATAACTTTTACATCATAATCAAAATTTTGTCATAACTAACATTACAATATATCATAATTAATAACGTGATAAATTATAACTCAAAAGCCGTAACTAAAGTTAGATGTGATACACACAAAATTTCTCATAAAATATACATATATATATATTATAAACACTTCAAATAAGTTATAACAAAATTCAACTATAACTGTTGCATTTTACATTCTAACCTATTCAACTACATTCCTTCACATTGGTAAAAATATGACAATGTCGTGATTTTTTGTTTTCTTGTTTTTGTTGAAAGTGTTTTATTCCTACCTTAGAGCATTTGCAGCAGTGGATATGTTAGTGGGGAAGTTAGTGTCAGATGTTAAATTTTTAGCTAATTGAGGTTAAAAAATTGGCTCCAGTGAAATTGTTAATGTATTAGTTAAGACTGTCAAATATTAATCAATTGATTAACTATGACTGGTCACTTAACAAACAAAAAAAAAGAGGGAGAGAAAGGGGCGACTATAGGAGAGGAGTAGGAGTGTAAAAATAGCCTGCGGCTCGTGGGTGATTCGAAGTTCACCTGTGGCTCGGGATAGACTTGGCCCGATCAGGTCCGGACCCGAGCCCAGCGCCTGTGACCCGTTCAAGACCCATTCAAAACCCTATCTGAAAGACGTGAATACTCCCTAGGTCTATCCCTAATTTTCTAGTCTATGAACCGAGCCGGGTAAGTCTAAGTTTTGACAGGAACCTGCGAGGTCCGACATGAATCAGACTAGCCCAGGCCAAATTTATACTCATATAGAGGCCTCGTTTGGCAAGAGGCTAAAATAGCCAATTAGCCAAAAAGTTACCTTTTTAGCCAAAAAGCCAACAACCCATACCAAAAAGTCAAAGATTCCCTTTTCTCTCTACTTTTTGCACGTCGTTTAAATTATTAAAAGTTGGCCAACATCTGAGTTTTCTTACCAACCTTTTTAGCCAATTAGCCAAAAAGTTACTAAATTAGCATGTTCCCAAACGAGGCCAGAGTAGCACATTGATAGTGGAGTGGGAAGAGGGCATTGTACTTTTTATATTATTTATTTATTTTATGTATTAATTATGTATTCCCAACACATATTTTTAAATTAACAAATTTTTAATACATATTTTTAAATTTCACTTTTATTATTTTTTGTGATATACCACATTTTAAAACACAATTTTACTCAATACTCTTATTGTTTCCGGTGTAATTATTTCACCATCCCAACCAAGTGAGTATTCACATCAACTCAATTGTTGTTTGAGCAACCACAATCTTTATCATCAAACATAACAAATTCCAAGTCCTACGAAAAAAATAATAAATAAATAAATAAATTATAAATATACCTTTTGAAGTTTAAAATATGAATTTTCTTTCATAGTTCTAAAAATTACATTCAAATTTTGAGATTTCTAATTTTATAAAAAATCGTCATTTTTATTAATAAATTATCAAGTCATTTAAGAGTTTTTAATGATATTAGAAATATGTTTCAATTAGTAATTTAGATAATTTTATTATTGAGCAGTTATGAATATCTTTTTTTAGTTAATTTTGTTAAATAAAAAATTCTGATAAGTGGGTACTATAATTTTCCAAATCACAAGAGACAATCTGTATTTTAAATAATTTTTAGAAGATATATTTGTAATTTATCCTAAAATAAAATTGTAAGTTATAACATATATATTTTTTAAATTATATAAATAAAATAGTAAATGATTTAAATATTTTTTAGGGCACGCAACTGGATATTAGATTACATATTTTGTATCAGGTGTTAGTAGATGTCCAAAATTGTCATCCACAGAATTGGTTGCTTTAAAAAAGGTTAAAGCAAAATGTTAAGGGTGAGCACCATCTGATTTGATTTGGATTGGGATAAAATCAAAATTAATTTATTAGTTATGATTTTATAAAAATTAGAATTAAATTAACCTATTTTAATTATGGAGTCAATCTGAATTAAACTATTTAAACATAGTTCCGCTTAATTTGAAATTACAATTTCACATAATTTGTTCATAAGAAAAATCATATAATATTTTTAAAAAAATATAAAACTCTCATCAAATATAATATTTTTAACTTAAACATATATATTGTTTCATCATTAATTTAAATAAAGATAATGTCTACTAAATAAACATATTGTTCAACATATAGAAAACATAAAACTTCCATCAAACAAACATTTTGTCTTGGCAACAACAATTATGGTAAGATTGTATGCATTAGGGTGTATAGTGGGTTGTTGGCTTTTTGGTTTTCGAAGGGTATTTTTGTAAATGCGAGCGTGCCAGCAAGGATCAATCAGTCCTTACAGAGATTATAATTGCCAACCAATTATCAGACGATTGTATTTTAGTTCTTTCAGCCTCAATGAAGAGGACTTTTACTGGTGGCTTGACTTAGGAGAAATTAAGCAAAATAACAGTTAAATGACGAACAATTGAAGTATTTCATTAAGATGAAAACTTACAATGATCCAAACTCAGCCTCGTAGAGGTTTACAACAATAATCTACTTGAAACTACTCCTATGAACGAAGTGCAGTGCAGGAATTTAAAATGCAGGAATGTAAAGAGCAAGTATTTAAAATGCAGGAAATGTAAAACTGGAAAAGAAAATATGAAGTAAATGACTGGTTTGTTGGATTTGAGTGTGGGGGATTTTTTCTGGGAGCTTCCCTACTATTTATACTCCTCAAGGATAACTATCGAACTGCACTTCAAACCGTCGAACTGCTCCTCCATGATTACTTGATCATGCTGTCTTAGAAGTAGTTCCACTACGCCATTACTTGCAGTTGGGCTTCCCTCTTATATTTGAATTTGAATGTGAGTAACCGTTGAAGCCACGTCACGTTGTATCTCTTCGTTGATCCAATGCTACTCAGACCACGCAAGAACCAATATTAACCGCCACGTGTACGATCATGATCAAAGATTAGACATTCTTCCTGTATTGCCCTTACTTCGCCACGTGTCAAACTGTAACTGGCTTTTACGAAATATGTAGCCAACATTACCCCCCGCACTAATATACCCAATACTTGGTGATATTAGTGGATCAAAGCCTTTCCCGCGCTTTTTGGAACGTGCATGGAGTCTATATTCTGGAAACACAACCGTTATTTATTGATGATCATTTGCATTAACTCTTTTTCAATCTTTTGAACATCCCAATACTTTAGCATTCGAACAGACTATGGCCAAATCAACTTTTTCTCTATTGAATTGAATAATGCTGCTTCCCCTCGAAAGAACTTCCTTGCATTCATTAGCCACCTTTACCCGCCTTTCCATATTCAGGTCATAGATGCCTTTGCAAATTACCAACCTTTGGATTACGAACATATTGCCCTTAATCCTTCGATTTAGAAAGTTGCAAACATGAACATGGGAAATTCTTCTTCTGATTCACCCTTAGATTGTGAACAAACTGCCCTTAGTCCTTTGATTCAGAAGGTTGCAAATATGGACATAGGAGGCCCCTCCCCACAAACCTCTGCATGGGATAAGGCTGTGGCTTCAAATTCCTCCGGGGCTTCAGGCTGGTCAAGCTGGTCAGAACATGAGGTCTAGGAATTAAGGGAGCGAATTAACCATCACTTTGTTGAATTCACCGACTCGTTGGACTTTCCTTCTTATGCGCGAAGCTTAGTGGTTTATCTTTACATGCCTATCGACTATCGATGCAGTTTAGAGGATAGTCTACTCGTGGCATGGTACACATCATCCATGCCTACAAAAATGGTACGATCTGCTCCTTGTCCAGAAGAGGCACAGGGATATAACCCTTTATTTTTAGCCAAGAAGGCGAAGCTTTATCCTTCTGACTGGCTTGATTGTGTCAATGCTCCTCAATTTCCTCTTTCTTTCGAAATGGGGGCTTTCATACCTTTTCCTTCGAAAAAACTTTCCTGGATAGAGAAGTTGAGGCTTACTCTTTCTGTAAAGAAAGTTTTCCCTCCTTACGAGCCTCCACCTTCTCCTATTCCAGCTCAACAAAAGTAAGCCCAACTCCTGCTTGAAGCCTTTTCTCACATACCCTTCAATGTTCTTGAGGAAGATGTTCCCCTTAAGAACTTTCGATGGGCTTATAATATTCTGACTCGGGGCCATGTTCTCAACCCCATTGCTCAAGCAGAACTTCACACGTTTTTAGACCAACTTCTATCACTTCTCCATTGGCACCGCACTTCTTTGGCCACCACTCAATCCTTGGATCAACTTTCATCGCTCCGAGTTCATTCTCAATATAAAGTAGAGAACCTCGTCGAAGAATACAATGAATTTCAAAATAAGGATTCTGCGTACTGGGATGATTTGGAAATGGATGAGTTGGAACAAGGACTAAGAGAAACGGCATTCGAAATAAAGGCTGAGGAGCTTTTTTATGAAGTGAGAACACATCAACTCATGCAGCCAATGTTAGAAGAAATAGAGGATAGAATAAAGAAAGAACAGAAATTCATTGATCATAGTTGGACTAAGTTTCATGATTTTGTTATTTATTCCATTCCCTACTTTTATGAGCTTGAGTTTGTACCTAAATAGGGTTATTCGATGTAATCACTTTTTGCTTAAATATAATTAAGACTTTTCCTCTGTTCGGCATTGTTTCTGTTTGCCTTTAAAAGCAAATTCAAGACTCTGAACTGAACAATCTCATCCTTCGAACCTGGACTCAATTGTCTTAAATGAAATACTGCAAAGAACCAATTATGAACTTTTCCAATTTATGGAATAAAGTTGACAGTTTTTGGCTAATTTTCAATCAGAATCAGTGTTTCGAATCTAGCAATCTTATACTTAAAGCTTGTTTCAACCATAATCAACATCTGACCATGGTTAGTATGATCAATTTAGTTTTAAATTGACCATCTTTTGCTTCGAACAACAGTTCATGCTGCTTTAGTTTCACATACAACTTTTCTGTGAACCAACCATTGGTTTTGATGTTTCGAACACCAAATCCTATCCTTAAAGAGTCTCAAGTTTTGCCTCGAAGAACATTACCTTTGTTAAGAAACCTAAAACAGGTTTTTAAACCTTTCGGAGTAAAACAAACACTTAAGTATTCTTACATTTTTTTTTTTTTTTTTTTAAGTATGAAATGTACTTCGAAGCTGGCTTCTCCGTTTCGAAGCTGTTGTTTTTTGGCTTTTGGCGCCAAAATTTGGCTTCGAAGCCAAATATTTTACTTCAAAGCTAACCTTAGTATCTGGGCTGTGTTTTTCCCTCCAAAAATATCAATATTGAAGGAAACTCTTTGTATTCGTACTTCTAGTACTTAATGACTTACGCAATATATTTTTCAGACACAAAAGCTTTTAAAAACCCTTTTGTTTCGTGCTCTGAAATCACTTGCTCTTTTAACACATAAACCCTACCGATCTTCTGTTAAACCCTCTCTTCCTTGCTACTTGCTATCAATGGATCCTTCCTTGCTGAAAGTGCTCGCTGGCGACCGTATCAGCCCCACTATGGCTTTGAAGAAGTACATTGATGAAGAAATCGCCAAGCTAACAACTGGTGGGTCAAGCGCCACAGATGGACATCTCTTTGTTCCTCGCCACAGCAACCAGCAAGAGTATGTCCTAGGTCCCATCTTTCGGGAGGCCCCTGACCAACTCCCAGCTTTATACCCTCGTTTGGAGGATCACTTTCTTCTCTACAAAGGAGGGCTTGATTGGAGCAATTGGAGAATGACCCGGCCTCATCGCTGCTGGCCGACATTGAGAACCGAATGGGAGGAATGGTATGACAGGGTTGTGCCTGTGAGAGAAGATGACCTATAGGAGCTCTGCATCCTCGACGCTCTTCGTTTTTCCAGGTTCATCATTCCTGAGGACCCTTTTTTAATTCCTGCTGCTCTATGTTTTGGAATATGGCTTTTAATTTCTTCCAATTTCGGTGCGGCATGATGGCCCCCACCGTTCTTGATATTTGCCATCTTTTAGGGCTTTCACCCCATGGCTCTCCTTTTACTCCCAACTACCCGGACCTCCCTGTCAAATTTTCCCTTCCAGCCTTAAACTCTTCTTACAATGACTTTGTAAAGGCTAAAAATAAAATGGAAGGCCCCCTGAGAGACAGAGAACTATTTTCCTTCATTTTATACTGGTTGTGCAAATTTCTCTTTTGCACCTCATCTCAGAGGATTATGCCTGAGTTCGCTCCATTTGTGGAGGCACTTGTCTTAAAAAAACACATAGCCCTTGACCCTTATCTTTTAGGTCATGTCTACAGAGCTTGCTCCCAATTTTGTGAAAAACCTCTTGATGTTGACCAAGGAGGTCCCCTCTGGGTGCTCCAACTCTGGCTCTTCGCCTATTTCACTAACCTACATCCCAAATGTCTAAAATTCCTTGTTCAGGATCCTAGTACTTATGGGGAAAAGTATGCTAGGATTGCTCTCTATCTTGCTTCCTTTGCTTATGACCTTATCTTCTTTCACCAACTCTCTATTTCTCCATCTGCCACTTTCTTTTGTCCTTTTGATGCCACTAAAGGACCTGCCTGGCTACAAACCTTTTTGGCTAATAAGGAGTGTTCCAGTTCACCACACGAAGATATGTGGGCTTCAATTTTGCTACCGAGGGAGTTGTTCATTGGCACTTTAAACCCTCGAGCTTATAAATGCATATCTGAGGTGTACTGCCCTTCTCAGTTCGCCAGACAATTTGGACTTACTTAAGGGATACCTGTTCCACTTTGTAGTCTCTCGAATGTCCACCTCACGGCTAGAGACCTGAGAATATCCAAATCCAAGCTAGAGGCGGCAACATTAAAATTGCTGAAGGAATTGAGTGAATTCAAATTTGTCCTCTTTCTTCCTTCTGGCTTAGTCTTGAAAAGATTCCAGAACTGGTGGACAGTCAATATGGAAGTGCGCCTATCTGCTCATCCTCATGACTTACTAACAGGGCTAGGAGTGCCTTCGAAGACTAAATCAACAACAGTTGAGAAAATTCCCTTCCTTTCTACAGCTACCACAACTTCTCCTGACCTCATCCCTCCAAATTAGAGTTACAGTGCTTCGAAGAAGGGTAAGTATTTTCAAGTTCTTCTTTTTTTTCTTTTGAATCTTTTGTTTGTTTCCCTTACACTCATGTTCTTTGGTGCAGGGTCCCCACAACAAGAATTCCCTAAGAGAGCTGAAACTTTAGCTACTCTTAAAGAGAGACAACAACAGAAACAGAAAAGGAAGCTAATCCTCCCTCCTGAGGAATCTGAATCTCAGGCAAAAGAGAGAGAGGTTAAGCAAGAACAAGAAGTACCTTTGCAAAGAACAAAGAGACAAAAGGTGGCTGTCTCCTCATCCAATATAATCGAAAATCCTGTTCGCGAGGCAACTACCACAATAGTGGAGAAAGAACTTACCTCTGAAGAATCTGAACCCCAGGTTGAAGAAAAGGGGGTTGAAAAGGAGCCGGTAATATCACTGCTAAGAAGGAAGAGAAAGAAAGTGACTGTTCCTACTATTGACTTGGTTGAAGACCCTATTCATGAAGTAGTTGCCAAGGCAGTAGAGCAGGAACATTCCAAAGCCATGATTGTCTTCGAGAAATTTGAGAAGAGGCGGCTGACAACAATTTAGAGAGAAAGCTGCTCTCACGATACATTAAAAAGGAAGCGGCAAGAAGGCAGATGCTAGAACATTATTCCTTCATGACTCTCCCATTATTTCTGAAACAAGTAATTTCTTTCATGCTTCTACTGTTTTTCCCTTGTCAACTTTTGGTATTGAAGTTTGACATTGCTTTACATCTCTTTCTCTTGCAGCAACAACTACTGCGTTTATCTTTCCAATGAGGCCTCCCTCAATTTCAGTTGAAGTTGATCAAATGCAGAATGTCAGGGTTATTCAAATCGTACTCCCACTTCCAAGGCCTACATTCGATGTACCTTCTTTGAGCCCCAGCATTCCTGTGTCTCTTCTTCTTGGCTTAGAGCCATACCTCCCTTTCTTGACCTTTGACCTACCTCAGTCCACTTCTCCTTCGAGCCTTGCTCCTCCTCCTTCTTTCACAGAAATTCCAACTGCTACTCCATCTCTAATGGCAGTTGATTCTCCTATAGAGGGTGCTAGTAGTTCTCCAACTTATAGTTCATTACCTTTGCCTACTTCCAGCCCCTCTTCACTTGATTCATTGGTGGCTAAGACCATAGAGACTGCCAAAGATGCTCCATCCACTTCTCCTATCCCTATGCAGTCCTTTATGCCTTCCACCACAACTCTCTCTGCACTCCTCATGTCTACGGATGAGGTAGACATCTTCGAAGCCAGACTAGCTAGTCTCTTTGACGTACTCTCTACCTCTCCAACATTGAATGTTGAAACTGAGCCATTTGTTTTGGCTGACTCCTTGCTGAAAATTTTTGAGAGCTCTTCTTCTTCCAGCAGCAAGCCTTCTACACCTTTGATAGACCTAGACACATGCCTGGAACTGTTGATTTCTTTTTCAAGGATTCCTTTCGAGGCTCTGCAAAGGCCTATAATCAGAAATGGGTTCCTCCAATGCTGCAAAATTACTGAGCAGTCTGGCATGAATATTTCAAGTCATCTATCTTAGGCAGCAGCTACTATCGACTTCTACCTCAGCATTTGTCATGCTGCTAAGGCTACGGATGAGAAACTGGCTAAAGATCAGAGTTTTGTTTCTCAAGTGCACACTGAAGTGTCAAATCTGAAAGAACAACACTCCTCTACTTTCCACTTCCGAGTCAATTCTTTGGAAAGAAAGCTCGACTTGAAGAGGTATGTCTGCAGTGAATCAAGCCTTAGTCCAAACTGACACCAAATTGCAAATCACCAACCAAGGACTGGCTGATTGAAAGGAAGAGATGGCTACAGCTATTCAACTAGTTTCAGCATTTACCAATAGGAAATCTGTTGTACAAAAACAATTAAAACACTGTAATATTTTTGGGCCAATTTGTGGCAAAATGTACTTAATTCTTAATGAAAGAACAAATTTTTGTCTATCATTTAAGCAGTCTTATGTTTTTGTACTTAGTGTTTATTTTATTCCTTGTGTTTCCCAAATGGTTGGAAAATAAGGCTTCAAATATCTACCATTAATCTTTTTGAGATGTATATACTCATTCAAATTTCTTAAATGGTATGCTCCAAAAGGCAGAACTCTATGAATTTGATATGGTCCTTCCCAGTTAGGTGACCATTTGCCAAACTTATGGCTTTTAATTCCTACTAGGAGTATTGTTTTCTATACCAAATCACTTTCATCAAAGCCAATGTGCTTGACTTTTTTATTATAACTCTTGGCTGCTTTCCTCTTTCGGAAAAGAATGCTATTTAATGCCAAAATTCTGACTTCATCTATGCTTTCTAACTCCAAACACATACTTTGATGGTACTGCTCAGGATCTAATTGATCTTGGCATCTTACCCTCAAAGATTTAACATTAATCTCCACAGGTAACACTGCATCATACCCATTTACTAAGGCATAAGGAGTGACTCCTATGCTTGATCTTGGGGAAGTTCTGTAAGCCCACAAAACATCCAACAACAGGTTATGCCAATCCCTAGGATTATCTTCCACAACCTTTTGTATTCCCTTTTTCAAGGACTTATTGGATGATTCAGCTTGACCATTGGCTTATGCATAATAGGGTGTGGAATTAACAAGGCTAATTCTAAACTCTGCCACAAAAGATTTCACCATTTTCCCATCGAACACAGTCCCATTATCCACAGGTATGATTTGTGGGATACCAAATATATGGATCAAATCTTTAATAAATCCAATAACCTCAGTCTGGTCTACAGCCTTGTATGGCTTAGCTTCGACCCACTTAGTGAAGTAATCAGTGGCTACTAGAATGAAACAATGATGCTTCGAAGAAGGTGGGTGTATTTTCCCCATCATATCCATAGCCCATCCTCTGAATGGCTAAGGCTTCACTACTGCATGTAGGTCAATTATGGGCACATGCCTTATTGTGCTATGCTTTTGGCATGTCTGGCAACCCTTTGTATACTCTATGCAGTCTTTAAGGATAGTTGGCCAATAGTAGGAATGCCTTCGAAGCAACCATCTCATCTTCACACCAGGTTGATGAGCACCACAGATGCCTTCATGAACCTCAGCCATAGCTGTTAATGCTTCTTTTGGGCCTAAACATTCCAGTAATAAGCCATCTCCCCCCCTTTTGTAGAGAGCATTGCCATATATCACATATTGCATAACTGCAATTTAATTTTCCTGCTGGCCTTCGAAGATAGACCAGCCAAGTACTACATTATTGGATGCCTCCAATCTTGTTCTTGTAAGTTATTATGATTAACTTCCAAGACCACATTCTTTTTATTCAAAGGTGGTATCAATTTCTGATATGTTGTTTGGCTTACGTCCCTTTGGGCATATCCCTTCTCTTGAAGTTCGAAACTTTCTGAGCCACATCATTAGCTCTATTATTCAAGAATCTTGGAACATGAGTTACATTTGCTATTTGAAATTGAGAAAGCAAATGTAATGCAACAACATAGTATGTAAAATGCTTATGCTTTGACACTTGAAAATCCCTTTCACTTGGTTAACCACCAATTGAGAATCTCCAAATATGTTAACTGCATTAACTTGTAATCCAATAAGAATTTCTAGTCCCACTATTAAGGCTTCGTATTCAGCTTGGTTATTAGAACAGGTAGCTTCATCCACTCTGAAACCATGTGTGGTTTCTACCCTTTGTAGAGACCTAATCACAATACCAATTCCAGTTAAGCCATTGGCTTTCGACCCATCGAACCGCATCTGCCATGGCTTAACACTAGCCATACCAAGTTCCATTATCTCTTGGCTCTCTGTTTAAGATGGATGGTCTGCCAGAAAATTGGCTAAAACTTGTCCTTTTACTGCCCTTTGAGGGACATATTCTAGACGAAACTCTGATAAGGCTAGTATCCACTTGCCAATTCTTCCCCTCAACATAGGTCTAGATAACATATACTTAACCAAATCTGTGGTTGCAATTACCAAGACAGTTGTAGGTAAAAGATAGTATCTTAATTTCATTGCAGCAAAATACAAAGCAAGACACAACTTTTTAACAGCTGAATATTAACATTCACAAGAATTTAAAAACCTACTAAGGTAATAAACAGCTTGCTCCTTGCCTTTTTCATTATCTTGGGCCAAGAAAGTTCCCAATGAATCTTCTGCTGCAGCTATGTACAACTTTAAGGGCTTATCACCCTTTGGTGGCATCAGCACTGGAGGGTTGGCCAAGTAGGCTTTGATACCTTCGAAAGCAATTTGATGCTCTGCTGTCCACACAAATTCCTCTTCATCTTTCAGCCTTAACAAGGAAGAAAATACTTTGGTTTTCCCTGCAGTGTTAGAAATGAACCTTCAAAGAAAGTTAACCTGTCTAAGGAACCTTTGTAATTCTTTCTTACTTGATGGAGGCCTGGCTTCAATGATGGCTTTGGCTTTATTCCGATCAATCTGTATTCCTTTCTTGTGCACTACATAACCCAAGAAGTTTCTAGATGATACACCAAAAGCACACTTAAGAAGATTGAGTTTCAACTTGAACTTCCTCATTCTTTCAAAAGCTACTTCTAAATGAAACAGATGGTCCTCCATGGACTGGGATTTCACTACAATGTCATCAATATAACACTCTAAATACCCTCCAATGAGGTCATGAAAGATAGTGTTCATAGCCCTCTGATATGTAGCCCCAGTATTCTTCAGACCAAATGGCATTTTAACCCATTCGAAAGTGCCAATATTCCCAGGACATCTGAATGCTGTCTTGTGGATATCCTCCTCTGCAATACAGATTTGGTTATAACCAGAGTGTCCATCCATCATTGATAAAACTTGATGCCCTGCTGAACTATCTACCAACAGATCCACTATAGGCATAGGGTACTCATTTTTTGGAGTTGCTAGATTTAAGTTTCTGAAATCAATGCATACCCTCATTTTACCATTCTTCTTGACTACAGGCACAATATTAGATAGCCATTCAACATACTTGGCTATCCTAATAAGGCCTGCCTTGAGTAGTCTAAGAATCTCTTCCTTGACTTTTCAATTATACGGACTCATTCTTCTTGGTTTCTGCTTGTATGGCTTGAAATTAGGCTTCATAGGGAGCCTATGTTCCACTAATGACCTATCCAATCCTGGTAGTTCATTATAAGACCATGTAAAGCAATCTTTATATTTCTTTAGAACAACCAATAACTGGTCCCTGTCCAGATCATTCAAACAAGCACTTATATAGGTAGGCTGTTGTATAGAACCTTCTCCTAAATTTACTTCTTCTAAAGGGTCTTGTGTCTGAGAACTTATTGAAGCTTCTTCCTTGGTTTCTTCCACTTTCGAAGCAACCTTCTCGCTTTGTTTTGCTCCAGGTTCTTTAGTTCAACATCTTTGCCCTCCTCTTTATAGACAAAATCTATCCATAAGGCATCCTCTTCCTGTATCTCCTGGACTTTTGTTTCAATGTTCAATGCACAGTATTTACCAAGGGTCAAAATTACGACTGTTCTTTGCTCTGTTTGCAGCCAATTATCATGGCTTTTCTCTCTTGCTCCTGTACTTGCTGGACTATTGATTTTACATCCAAAATTGAAAACTTAATTAGAGCCAAAGACTTGGCTTCTTGTTCTCCATCTCTTTGCCTACAACTAGGCATCATTGTCATCCTTAATGACAATCTCTTCATCAACACTTTCTTGGACTAAGTGCTTCAGGTGTGTTATTTCCTCATCAGCCGTCACTTCGGCTGAGCCATCAGCTTTCCTCAGTATACTGAGTGGTGTCACTCCCTCAATATACAACTTGGCCTCTGCAAAGTCTGCACAGGCTATGAAGGGTTGAGGATCTACATCAATTTCCTTTGTCTCTCCATTGCCTAAGGCCATCATAATTTTCTGATGCAAAGAGGAAGACACACATTTGTTAGTGTGGATCCAATCTCTCTCAAGTAAAGTATTGTATTTAGCATTACTGTCGATTACGAAGAATGCTGTCATGCAGTTCCTGGTTCCCACACTCAAGTTAATGGGTAGAATCCTCTGAACCATCTATTTGTCTCCAGCAAAGCCAACGATGGTTGTGTTGGTTGGGATCAACCTGGGATTCTTTTTTCCTAGTTTCTTCAAAGAAGATTTCGATAGTAAATTCACTGCTGCCCCATTGTTTATTAGGACTCGGTTCAGTTGTATCCCATCGAAGAAAGCCTTGATATACAAAGGCTTGACATGTTGTGTCATAGAATTCAAGGGATACTCAAAAGGATACGAGAGGTTAATGCTCACCTCTTCTTTACTCTCATATTCAGTTTCCATCGAGGTAGCCATTCCAGAATCATCTTGTACCATACTTACTTGTGAGTCGTCACTAGAGACAGGAATATGATCTATGTCTTGGTCATCTTCTAGCCTGGAACTCATGAGATAGTATGTGTACCATATTGGTAATCTACATGGAGGAAATGAGCCAAATGGATGGTCAGTACTGCTTCCCCCTTGGCCACCTTGTTCAGTTACTTCAGTAGCATCCTCCATGTTGCACTCTGGCACTTCATTGTTAACTGATTCCTTCGAAGGATCTTTCTCAACTGGTTTTTCAACCAAAAATGTTTGCTCAGCCATGAAGGCTTCGAACATTTATTCCTCCACCATTTCTTTCTTTTGGCTTATGCCAATTTCTTCTTCTGTCTCGCTATCACTCTCCATCAGCGCTTTCTCCAATCCTGCTAAACTAGACTCCTCTCTGGCTTTTAGTTCAGAATAAACCTTGGCCAACTGTTCCCTGCTGCAACCCACTTTGCTTTGTAGAGTTGGCTTTGGAGTATGGTTTGACTTTGGAGTCTTCTTTCCTTCTGTCTGGACCAATGAAGAGCTCTCTCCATTTTCTTTCATATCTTTCTGGTACTGAATGTACCTGTGCTGAATCTTTCTCCTTTGTGATCTCGAAATGACTGGGACCATATCTGGTTGCTTTGTCTTTGGGTGTTTAAGCAATACCCAATTGTTCGGAGCCACTAAAGGAGGCTTGACCATCCTGCCTTGGATTCCAACATCTCTCTGGGCAGACACTTCCCTAGGTTTGTTTTGCATTACAAACCAGTCTAGAACTCTAGGTACCCACGAACTTACTGACTCAGATGTTGAACTGCTTTTTTCTACCTTCGAAGCCATCTTCGAAGCTGGCTGTGAAGGTAAGTGCTTGGCTCTGACCTCATGTTTCGAGCCTGATTTAGACCTTTAATGAAGGTAGCCACTTTCTGTCCTGCGTGAGGCTGGTCTAGGGGGCCAATCCCTGGCTTTGATCCTATGAACTGAGCCTTTCTCCAGTCTTCTTTCAGAATGACTGCTCTTTATTCTGTAATAGTTAGGTGGCCTGGATTTATATAAGGGCCTCTTGCCTTTAGCATGCATTTTGTCCATTGCAGGCTCAACCACTAGTGGTCGCTGTCTATCACTAGCATGATACGGCCTTTTGTTGTAAGCATTGGTTGATTTAGGACGTCTCTGTACATCCCTGTAGTATTGCTTCCCATCAATTGGAAGCCCCTTCAACCATTTATAACTCAGTCTGCACCTGGGACACATCCTTTGCATTACTGTTGCCTCTAAGGAATCATCATCTAGTGATTCTTCATCAAAGTGTTCCCTCTGGTGTGAGAAACCTTGTCCAATAACTGGCAGATTTCTGGTGTCTTTTTTGATGGTTGGCTGGTTAGCAACATGCATCTGCACATTGATTTCTTCAAATTCTGTCAAGGACAAGTTCTGGAAGTCTGACGTAATGACATTGGCTGCCACCTCTCCAACTTCTGGAAATGGATTACTGTCGATCCCCATGGCCTTTTCTGTTTTGGCTAGGAACTTCGAACTTCCTTTCCGAATTTGTTCTTGGATCCTGTCTCGAAAAACAATGCAGTTTTTAGTCGAGTGAGACCAAGAGTTATGCCATTTACAATATACTTTTCCCTTAAGTTCATCTGGAGATGGCAGTTTTACTCATTTTGGTAACTTAAGAAAATTGGCCGCAAGCAAATGATCAAAAATGTCATCTGCCTTTGTTAAATCAAAAGAGTACTTCCTGTGAAGGTCTTTCTTTTTAAACTGCTGGTCAATTATTGTATCTTTATGAATTAATACTTCACAGATCACAGGTTCTTTGCCCACAATCTCTGCTGCATCGATCTCATAATTAGGATCTCTATAATATGTCTTGTATGAGGCATTATTTCGATCTTGTTCCTCCTCTAGTAATGTTTCATATCTAGACACCTTATAGGTTGGTTCCACTAAATCTCTGAATTCAGTTGAGTCAAATTTCTTTCGAAGCCTGAACTCTAAGCCATTTTGAGCCAATCTTACGAATTCTGGCTCTGGCAGGATGATTCTACATTTATTTCGAGCCCTTTTAAATCTAGCAATAAACGGAGTAGCCTTTTCTTCAGGCCTTTGACTCAATCTAGCCAAGTCTGCCATAGAAACCTCTGGCTTCGATTGGAAGAATTGAACATGAAATGCCTCTTTCATTTGTTGCCAATTTTGAATGGAGCCAGGTGTAAGGTTGATGTACCAAACAAATGCTCCCCCAGTTAGAGAATTTGGGAACAATCTTAGTTTCATATAGTCATGATTAGTAAATTCACCGCATTGAGCAGCAAACCTAACAATATGCTCTATTGTTGATTGATTTCCACTCCCATAGAAAAGGGTAAAATCTGGTATCCTGAACCCTTTTGGGTATTCATGTACCCTATCTACCCATTCTGGGTATAGTTTTCTGTGTATAGGAGTCTGGACCCCCCGAGCCATCGGTCCACACATCTCCCTAACAATATCAGCAATTTGGTCCCTAAGGACCGTATTTTGTGCTTGCTGAACCACTACTGGAGGGACAAACACAGGATTTGGTGGACAAACTTGTGCCTATGGTCCTCTTGGTCCATAAGGTGGTATATTTGGAACTGGTTGTCCCTGTGGTGCAGGTTGCTGTTGGGGGTGTGGGTTACCCCTTGGAGCCTGTCCTGCGAAAGGACCTGCGAAAGGTGTTGGAACAGGTGTTGTGTCCCTTCTATTTGCAGGCCAACCTTCTAACCCCCCAGGTATAAATTCGAATAAGGGATTATTATACCCCCTAGTGCCAGGTATGGCTTCGAACATGGGATTTGTAACCATTCTTACGCTAGTTCCTTGTACTTGACCAGATCTACCAACTTGTGTGGCTTCATTGTTGAGTACTGAGGCATTTTGGCTTGCTATAGGCCTTGAAATAGGTTCATACCAAGAATGAGGTGATGGTCTTTCATAGTTCTAATTAGTAATTTGACTATTAGAATGTCCATTAACTTGCATAGGCTGTTTGTCTCTAGCCAATCTTTGCTGAGGGACATTTAAAACTTCCTCTGTGTGTCTTGTGTTTGTTGGTTGGTGGTTATTTATTCGATCAAAAAAGGATGTTGCCCACCTTTCCATTGTGTTCATTAATTGTTGTCCCATAGCATTTACTAGGCCATCCCATGGATTTGTTGGCTGAGTAGATGGAACAGTGGATGGTCCAATTCCTTGGTTTCGTCAAATATTATGAACATATGGTTCTTGTCCCGAAGTACTGGTCTGTTCGACCATAGGTTCTGATAACATGGGAGTTTCCACAGGATGTGTTACCATATTATCCTCTGGATTATGTATTTCTACTTCTCCTTCTACGTCTTCTTCCAAGCGTTCATTTTCTCCTTGTCTTCTTCGTCTAGCCATTTTAACAAGTCCCACTGGGCGTGCCAAAAATATATGTTGGCTTTTTGGCTTTCAAAGGGTATTTTTGTAAATGCGAGTGTGCCAGCAAGATCAATCAGTCCTTACAGAGATTATAATTGCCAACAAATTATCAGACGATTGTGTTTTAGTTCTTTCAGCCTCAATGAAGAGGACTTTTACTAGTGGCTTAACTTAGGAGAAATTAAGCAAAATAACAGTTAAATGACGAATAATTGAAATATTTCATTAAGATGAAAATTTACAATGATCCAAACTCAGCCTCGTAGAGGTTTACAGCAACAATTTACTTGAAACTACTCCTATGAACGAAGTGCAGTGCAGGAATGTAAAGAGAAGGTATTTAAAGTGCAGGAAATGTAAAAACTAAAAATGTAAAACTGGAAAAGAAAATATGAAGTAAATAACTAGTTTGTTGGATTTGAGTCTGGGGGTTTTTTCTAGGAGCTTCCCTGCTATTTATGCTCCTCAAGGATGACTATCGAACTGCTCCTCCATGATTGCTTGATCATACTGCCTTAGAAGTAGTTTCACTACGCCATTACTTACAGTTGGGCTTCCCTCCTATATTTGAATTTGAATGTGAGTAACCGTTGAAGCCACATCACCTTGTATCTCTTCACTGATCCAATGCTACTCAGATCACGCAAGAACCAATATTAACCGTCACGTGCACGATCATGATCGAAGATTAAACATTCTTCTTGTATTGCCCTTACTTCGCCACGTGTCGAACTGTAACTGGCTTTTACAAAATATGTAGCCAACATATATGATTTAAGTTACATACAGTGCGATTCGATTCCAATCTAGAATCGTGAAGTTAAATCCAAAACTGATCTGTAGAGATCGGTTTCTAAATTTTCCAAACCAAGATCGAACCAAATCTATCAAATTGGATTGGATCGGCTCAGTTTGCAAAATTTTCGATTTTTTTTCCCTACAAAAGATAATATAAAACAAGTTATGAATCATTTTTATAGTTGAGAGAGTACAATAATATTTGCTAATAATTTGATATAAATAATCCAAAATTTAATGCAAACACCATATGAATAAGGCCGGGTAAACGGGTCAGGCGAGTTACCGCCCCGTGTTGATCCCAGGGACAATGTATCGGATTATAGGGTTTCAAACGGCCCCTATATAAGGTCTCCCACATTCTCATTTCACTCTCTGCAAAACCCTAGAGAGCGCAAGAGCCGTCGGGCCAGCCTTTGAAGCAAGGGTTTCACCAGAGAATCAGAAGCTATTCATCAAGATGGTACATCTCTTGAATCTTATTTTTCAATTTGATTCATATTTATCATTGTTTCTCATCGATCGATCAAATCCCTGAATCTATATGTGTATTCTGTTCAGACTTTCAAGCGAAGGAACGGGGGTCGCAACAAGCATGGCCGTGGCCATGTCAAGTTCATCCGCTGCTCCAACTGCGGCAAATGCTGTCCCAAGGTCCTCTCTCTCTCGCTAAAATGTTTGTGAATCGATGAATATATATATATATATATATGTTTAGATCTTTACGAAATGCGATTGATCTGAGTTTCTGTGTCCGCTAGAAACTTTATTCGATGTTTCTCTAATTTTGGGTTTGATTGTGAAGTATGAAGCTATTTGAAAGATCCATTTCTCTATGTGCATTATGTGCCCTATGGATTAGATTTGTTGGGATTGTTATTTGTATAGCAAACATGTTAGGAGTCTGGCTCCAAACCCTTTGTGTCCTCCTTGCCCAATGTAGTTTGCCTCTTGTATCAATTTGGTCATCGTGGTTCTAATTGCGTCTATTTTACCTTTTGAAATTTCACTTTTCGTCAATTTAGATCAATTGACAATTACCCTTTTCTAATTGGACTCAAATTAATGGACAGAATAATCTATTCACTTTCAAAGTAATTCTGGTGGGGTTGTCTAATTTTAAATAGGCCTTTCCCTTCTAAATGGATTATTTTGCCCTTGAATTTTGATCAATTTTTAGTCAAATGTAAAAAAATAAATAAAAAATTAATGGGAAAACTTGATACAATTTAAACTACATGGATCAAATTGACGAAAGAGACAAATTACAGACTAAAATTATGCCAAAAGTCTGATCTTCGCATTCTTTTTTCAATTAAGCCCCTACACTAATTTTGGTTCAGTTAAACCCTCTAACTTCTCAAATTAATTAAATTTTGTTATATTTTGGTCACTTTTCGACATTAAATACAAAGATAAGTTGGTAAAATTAATCATAAATTCATTTTCCTTATATTTTTTGAGGTTGATAATGGATATGTTTTATACATAACAGAGGGTTTTCGGGTTAATTTTATAAATTTATCTTTTAGGCTTGTCTTATATGATATCCTTAATTGGCAAAAGCAATGAAGCTTAGTGCGCACGCAGTATTTGCACAGTACCAAAGGGGTCTGCAATGCGTCTGGTATATTTGGGTACGGCATGGGTACGGAGGGGTTACGGAGGGGGTACGCCATGGGTAAGAAATACTCAAAAACTACATGTATACATAGAGAGAGAGAGAGAGATAAACACATCTATAGAGGGAATCGAGAGAGACGGAGGAGATGGAAGAGATCGAACCTGATAGTTGATCGATTGTCTTCGTCTTCGTCTCTGATGGAACCTGATAAACACATCGATCGACTTCGTCTCTGATCGAACCTGATAGTTGATCGAACCTGATAGTTGATCGATCGAACCTGATGGAATCGAAGAGATCTTCTGCTCACTGTTGCTCTCTCGCCTCTGCTCTCTTCGTCGCCTCTGTTCTCTTGTTCTCTCTCTTCGTCTCTCGATCTTCTGCTCCTCTGCTCTCTTCCCTAACAAATATATAATATAATATATATAATATAAGATATATAATAATATAATATAAGATATATAATAATATAAGATATATAATATAATTGGTAATATATATAATATATAATAATATAATAAAAATTGGTCATCTATATAATATATAATATAATAAATTTTTATATATAATGTAATTGATTATGTATAATATATAATATAATTGATCATATATAATAAAAAATATATATATTTATTGGCGTACCGCAGCCGTACCCGTACCTTACTTTTTTGAGATTTTGCCGTATCGGCGTACCTGTACTCGTACCCGTACCGTACTCGTACTTGCACCCGTGCTTCTTAGGGCAAAAGTGGACAGAATGTAATAGTAAGGGCTAAATTGGACCCGATTTAGAAAGTTGAAGGGCTTATTTAAACCAAATTTTAGTTTTGGGGCTTAATCGGAAAAAGTTGCAAACTTTGGGGATTCCTGTTATAATTTACTTGTCTTGTCTAATCTGCTAAATGGTTTGGAATACTTCTATTATTCAATGAATTTAGGTTGATAAGAAGTTCTTAACACTCAATGGTGTTCCTTGTTTTCAGAAAAAAAAAAGTGACTATGCATGTTTGCCCGTGAGTTGGTTGATAGAAACCTTTGGTTTTATTTTGTTTAATCTTGGTCTCTCTTAGGACAAAGCCATCAAGAGGTTTCTTGTGAGGAACATTGTTGAGCAAGCTGCTGTTAGGGATGTCCAAGAAGCTTGTGCTTTTGACAGTAATACTTTTATTTTTCTCTATTTCGCTTTCTAATTTAGAAGTTCATATTATTTTACTGTTTGTTGTGATTATTTACTTGGACAGACAATCATGATTATGATTAATGACTTTTTGTTTTGCCTCTGATTAAGGTTACACATTACCCAAGCTGTATGTGAAGATGCAGTACTGTGTGTCGTGTGCTATTCACTCCAAAGTTGTCAGGGTTCGCTCTCGCACTGATAGGAGGAACCGTGAGCCTCCACAGCGCTTCAGGCGCAGGGTATGTTAACCTTGAGTTGTTATGTACTCTTGCCTTTGTTGGTTTGGCTTATTTTCCATTTACACTATTGTTCTTTCTGTAATCCTTATAGTCTGTTACATTTCATTAATTTTGTAATATCATATTGCTGTATGAGTCAACTTCGTAAATGATAACTGACTTGGGATCCTTGTGCATATTGCCTTCGATTTGTATTCAACATAATTCTATTTTTCTGCCCCAACATACAACTAAGGTTGGGTATGAGTTGGATTTGAAGTGATGTGGTAGAGAGATGAGGTGACTTAAATAAGATGACGTGACTTAAATAGGATAGTGACTTTTTGACTTTTTTTGATTATGCCAAACCAAGCCTAAACATGACCTATTTTGCACCAGAACTTAACAGGTTTTGTCTGATTGCCCAACCTTTTTTTTTTGTTTCCATTAAAACTTGACATCATATTCGTGGTCTTTTTGGTGAGCTTCATCTTTCATGTTACACAACCAATTTTTAAGAGCTTAGGATGTAGTGTAGTTGCATTTTTGGCATACAATGTATTTGTTTAGGTAGAATGTGGGTCATCTATTATGGTGTCCTTTCTCTGGAATTATATGTATTGGTTACTTGTTTCTCTAGAGCCTACTTATTTCAGTTTGGGATATTAAACTTGGTTTCTCACCCAATAGGGTGGTCCACTCACACTTGAGTGAGCTAATAGGCTCTACTCTACACATTCCTAGTATGGTACATGTCTGTTGTGATCATCCTTGTGCTACTTAATATGCAGTGCCTATGTATTTTACCCTTCACTGTCTCCACCGATGCTTTCTAATTAGTCTTGCTCTGATTTAGTAATCACTGTTGCTTTTCAACTTTCTTCTGCATCATCTGCTGACTTTGTCGTAGTTGTCTTGGTTTCTCACTTGTTTAGTTGAAGAGGTTTTTTTTTTTTCTCTATATACTGCATTTCTTCTTTGTAATTTTCTTTTCTTTTTGTTGTGTCAGGATGATATGCCAAAGCCAGGTCAAGCACCACGCCCTGGTGGTGGAGCACCAGCTCCTCCTCGTACCTGAAAAACCACTGCTTGTTTTGGTCTAGTACTGAGCTTTGGTTATATTTAGGTGGAGTTTCATTATGGCTTTTATATGAGAACCTTTTGATCTTAAGCATTACTTTTGTTTTAGTTGTATCTCGGTTAATACCATGCTAAATTCAATGGGATCCACAGTTTTTGCATTTTTAATGAAATTTTGTCTTTGTTTGTGACTTCCATTCGAATTTATTTGTACAAGCATCATTTCATTGTGAGACCTTGCTTTTTGTGTAATTGGAAGAGTTTGGAAAAATTAATAATTTTTGACGAGTTAGGTTATTTTTGGTTGGCTCAAAATCTTTTGGCAAAATACGAGCAATGGAAAGGGTTTGTTCTACAAATGTGTATTATATATATATATATATCTTTTTGGCAGATAGACCATTCACTTTTACAACTTTGTTTTTTTTTTTTTTTTCCTTTTTTTATTTCTTTTGTTTTGTGGTGCAACATTGGCTAAATACTGCAGCTTGGTGTCATGTTTATGTTGTGTCCTGGATTTGTTTGTGCATTCGTGCCTTTTTATAGCAATAATTTAGGGTGGGTTACACCCTTTCATTTTGCAATATGTAATTCTTCTTTTAATATTTGAATTTTTAAGTCGATATTTTACCATTCATGACACTTGTTTGTTTGTTGTTAATTGAACAATAACCATTTTCATAACACCTGTTTGTCGTTAATTGAACAATGACTATTTTTATAATAAACTAACTTGCATTGACAATTCATAGGAGAAAAGAAACCACGCCTGTAGATTGTCATTACCATCTAACTTTCAATTATAAACATTTGGCATTAGGTACGAAAAGGAGGGAATATTTTATCGGTCCTAATTTTTTTTGTTTGTATCTGAACCTCAACTGAGAAATTAAATTAAGCAAAGCAAATTCAATACAACTGAAATCACTTGTTGAAACACTTTTAACAATATCAGTTTTTATATTGTCTACTTTCATTCAAAACTTGAACATTACAAATAGAAATAAATAAATTAATATTCTAAACAGTCTTAAAGTACATTTGATTCCTTAACGTAATTTTGTATTTTTTTCTATTAACAGTAGTAGCTACTAAATATATGATACCCTTTTGAATACTTTCAACATTTCTCAATAGCGTATCTTTGTAGTCCGTCTAAATATCAACTGGAAAAAATCGGTCCACAACTTTTATCCCGTGATGAACGTACTTTTTGTTCTTGCCCCCAACAAGCTTGAATCTCTTTTTCTTTAGCATCTGAAACTGGTCGGAGTGGTCAGGATCAACAATTCAAGTCTCAGGATTACTCTCGCCAACTCTAATAAATATCTTATCAGGTGTGAGGACGGAATCTGACGGACTATTATCATTTATGACGAAAAATAATATGTGGTGGACTACAGTTTTGTCTTTAGCATCTTGTCCCAATTGAATATTCCTAATTAATTTTATACCTTTAATCACGATCTTGTCTGATTGACGATCACATTTCTTATTACTCAACTCAATACCATTAAGTAATCTCGCCACACTTTTATTATCAAATTTAATGTTACTTAATTGTTCATTGTACAGTTATAACTTCCTTACTCTCCTCTTAGTCTTCTCAATATATCGGGGAATATTTTGAACATACCGTCGGCAAATGTACACTGCCTTAAAAGGTATACAACCACGGTAACTACGCTTATATCTACTGGTCGCCAATGTCCTTGACCAGCGGTACGTAAAGGGAGTCCGATACTGGCTGCTCATACCTCATTCTATTTTTTCTAAAAACATTCCAAATCTTTTATCTTACAAATTTTGTAGATTCTTTTACCTTTGCTAACCTTTCTGTTTAGATACCTTAGCTTTGATATTTTTTCCTTTTGCTCCTTGTATCCACGAACAAACTTCGCTGGAGCTGACCGCTGCCTTCTTTCCTACAATCCTATTTGCTACGTCAAAAAACGATTTATACACATCTGAGTGAACTGCCCATAATTCTAGGGATACTCTTCTAAGGAGTACAACATTGTATACCAAAACAATCAAAAAAAAAAAAAAAAAAAGACTAACATTGTATACCAAAACAATCAAAAAAAAAAAAAAAAAAAACCAGAAAAGGAGGGACGAAACAAGGTACCAAAAAATAATTTCACCACAATAGCTATCCCACTGCAAAAGCATATTCCTCTCTGTCATAAAATGTGTTATGGTACCAAATATATAGCAAAATTGGCCTGTGTGTAAGGACGAAGATTCCCCATTCAAAATAATTCAAACACATTTATTTTCTCCCCTTTGCTTTATGTCTATCATTCTGCAAGAATAATTACTTTACAACCACGCAAACCACCAGAAAAGTGACACGTGTATAGCACTATCTGGCAAAAGAATCAAAAGTACTCACACCACTCACACTTGGGCCCGGGTGTGACTTCCTTTTAACCATATCTATACACGTGTCCATCAGTACAACAATGGACGGCCCAGATTAGCAGGGGGGCGCTGGTAATATTAATACGGCGCCCCCTTCAGTCACATTACTCACACCAGATTTTTTAACTAATAAGGAGGCCTTGTATAGCTGGTGTGAGTTCACTGTTTACCACTACAAAATGCCTCGCCAAGCTTCTTTCCGTTTCTATGCCAAGAATGTTTGGAGGGAAGATGACTGGATTAGTTTAGGGATACACAAAAATAATATCAACAATTTATATACTGACGAAGAACTCTATTCCTCCTCTGATAATAGGAACCAAAACAGCGGCCCATCCGTCTAATCTCCATCTACCTTGAAGGACCCTTAAGAACATTCAAAACTGCCTGGGCCAGAAGTCTTGGACGACATAATTATTTCTTCGACAGAATAAGCTTCAAGGACTACGACCAAGATGTCGTCTAAAACGTCATAGACGACATCAAATACTCGACAGTCTCTACCGAATTAATGAAAAATTTAGTAGGCTACTAGAGAGATTTCCATGTATTTGTTAAATTTCAACCAGATCTCACTATTAGAGGTGGAATTCTTTGTATTATATTAACTAATGGAGACAGTAGTTGGTTAGATGCAATGTTCCCAAAAATAAGAGAATGGTTTGATGTTAATATAACCACTGTCATGATTAATGAAAAATTTTATTAATTTTATTTATGAAACCACTGAAAATTTTATTTACTTATTACATTTCCTTTATCATTAACTATTACATCTTAAGTCACATCACTATTTTTTACACTAATGATTATATTTCATAAAATATTAGAAAATTCTGTTGGATCCATAACAATTGATCATATACGATCAATTTGTTCTTTGCTAACACCAATCTTCGAAATCAACAGACCAAGATCAATATCACTAGTTCCATCACCATCTCTGCGTACATCAATCTCAGACAAACTCAGACGACCTCTGCGTTCATGAAAAACTAAACCACTTTTCCTAAAACCTCCTAACAACAAATCTCTTTGCCTCTCCGGTAAACCTATAAAATTAGTCCGTGTTAGAATCGGAATGGCCTTTGTTGGAGGACAATGCTAAACATGAACATTTTCATTAGTATATTTTTTAGATAACATAATAATAAATGGGGCCCTCATTTGCGAATCTTCTAGCATGTCACTCGTAGAATACTTTAGATACCCCTTCATTTTACAATACATAATCCCCCTTTTAATATTCGAATTTTCAAGTTGATACTTCACCATCTATGGCACATGTTTGTCGTTAATTGAACAAAAACCATTCCCATAATAGACTAACTTGCATTGACAATCCACAGGGGAAATAAACCATGCCTGTAGACTGTTATTACCATCTAACCTCCGGTCATAAACATTTACTCTAACCAACCCACGGGCATTGGGTGCGCAAAGGGGAGAATATTTTATCAACCTTAATACTTTTTTGTTTGTATCTTAACCTCAACTGAGAAAATAAATTAGGCAACGCAAGTTCAATACAATTGAAATCACTTGCTGAAACACCTTCAACAACACCAGTTTTTATATCGTCCACCTTCTTTCAAAACCTAAACATTACAAATAAAAATACATAAATTATAATTCTAAACAGTCTTAAAGTACATTTGACTCCTTAACGTAATTTTGCATTCTTTTCTACTAACAGTAGTAACCGCTAAATATATGACACCCTTCTTAATGCTTCTAACATTTCCCAACTGCGTATCTTTGTAGTCCGTCCAAACATCAACTGAGAAGAATCGGTCCACAACTTCTATTTCGTGATGAACGTACTCTTTGTCCTTGCTACCAACGAGCTTGAATCCCATTTTATTTAGCATTCGAAACCGGTCGGATTGGTAAGGATCAACAATCCAGGTTTCAGGATTACCCTTGCCGACTCCAATAAATATCTTGTTAGGTATGGGAACAGAATCTGACAAACTATTATCACTTATGACGAAAAATAATACGTGGTGGACCACAACTTCGTCTTTAGCATCTTGTCCCAATTGAACATTCCCAATTAATTTTATACCCTTAACCACAATCTTGTCTGATTGACGATCACATCTCTTATTACCCAACTCAATACCATTAAGCAATCTCGCCAAACCTTTATTATCAAATTTAACGTCCCTTAATTGTTCATCTTATAGTTGTAACTTGCTTACTCTCCTCTTAGTCTTCTTAATATATCGGGGAATATTTTGAATATACCGTCTGCGAATGTACGCCGCCTTAAAAGGTGTACGACTATGGTAACTTCGCTTATATCCATCGGCCGTCAGTGTCCTTGATCGGCGGTACGCAAGGGGAGTCCGATACTGGTTGCTCATACCTCATTCCATTGTTTTACAGAGGGACTTTTCCCTTTGGATGAAAATTCTCCCCATTCTACGATGTCGCCCTCTTTCTGTGTATACTGTTGAGTTGCTGTTGGAGAATGGAGTTTTTCTATATTTGGATGATAAATCCTCCTGTTCGTTCGGGTGAGATCGAAAAATCTTGGGTTAGAGGTTTGGATCTTCTTTGTGCATTGAATCATGGCATGAAGATGAGGGTTTCCATCTTTGTGGAGCTCCCTTGCGACAAGTATGTAGTATGGCTGACATGCTAGTTGGAGAAGGGATTGAAGGAGTTTTAAGGGTTGTTTTTTTGGTCATGGGCATTGTGGGTAGGTGAGGAAAACATTCTTGGCATAGAAACGGAAAGAGGCTTGGCGAGGCATTTTGTAGTGGTAAACAGTGAACTCACACCAGCCGTACAAGGCCTCCCTATTAGTTAAAAAACCCGGTATGAATGGTGTGACTAGGGGGGCGCTGTAGTAATATTACCAGCGCCTCCCTCCCGTTGATCTAGGCCGTCTATTGTTGTACTTATGGACATGTGTATGGATGAGATTAAAAGGAAGTCACACCCGGGCCTAGGTGTGAGTACTTTTGATTCCTTTGCCAGATAGTGCTATTGTCACGACCTAAACCCGGCCCTATGGGTTTAGCACCGTAACTGGCCAGTAATCCGAGATTACCAAAGGCCTGCTGAACAGTAATACAATTAAATAGAGTACAGGGCCTGGCGGAAGCCAATACAGTAAATAACTAGTGTCCATTGAGCTGTAAAAATCTGTATGCCAAAAATATTTTTCATGCATTCATACAGTTCAAACGGTACGATCTATACAATCATATCTGATCGATCGGTATGGGGATCGAATCCTCGATATGATCACGATAAGCAGTCTATACAAAAGTACAATCTGAAGGAGACCGATGGAGGACACAAAAACACCCCAAGCCATAGCATGGCAACTCGGAACCTCGCAGTGAGGCACATAGGCTGGTTTGACAAAACTGGGGACCGACCCACGCTCCTAGCTCCGGTCTGGTTGCTGAGAACCTACATATATATATAAACAGTGAGCTAAAGTCCAGTGAATAACATATAGCGTAAAGAGGTTATGAATGAATGTCTTCTGATAATGAAATCGATTCATTAAACAAGATTTCAATCTTCAAGATTTGATCAATCACATATGTGGTACATCCATTAGCCTATAAACAAGGGTCCGAAAGGACCGGTCTTAACAGACCCAACAAAGAATGATGGCCATCAATCAAGAAAAGTATGGTTCCACAAGGAAACACAGAGCTCAGAATAAAGAATACCAATGCTAAGGATGCCACAATCTGATTCGAGAATACAGGACATACATTCATTCAAGAAACAATATCAGTTCAATAAACAATTGATTCAAGATTCAAAAGATAACCATTTTGAACATATCTTTACACAATTGTTACTCACGAGATTGGGCTAATAGCCTAGAGCGGCGTCCCAGAAACCAACCCTAGGCGGTTAACAAATAGAACACACACTAAGTTTACAGTCGGAAAGGATGATAATTAAATCCCTAAATTTCCTCGGTGTGGTTCTATGTCTAAATCCTCGTTAAGATGCCTTAAACTAGGTCTAAGAATGCCTAGGATGGGATGAGGATGCAAAATATTGGAAGGCATTTTTCAAAAGTTCTAAAAGCAGGGTCTCGCCGGCGAGCCTTCCTTCGCCGGCGAGGTTGCAAAATCAAATGCTTCACTCGGCGAACAATCCTTCGCCGGCGGTCGATGAAACGATAAAAATATTGGATGCTCAATTTTTACGCGCGATGCTCGCTCGAGCGAGCTTCCAAAATCAAAGGGTTCGCTCGAGCGAGCCTTCCTTCGCTCGAGCGGTCTGATGAAACAGTAAAAATACTGGATGCTCGATTTTTACGCTCGAGCCACCAATATTTCGCTCGAGCGTGGCTCAGAGGAAACGGTGGTCGCTCGAGCGAGGAATCCTTCGCTCGAGCGAAGAAGCCAAATCTGGAATTTCCAGATTTGCCTCCCAAGCTCAAACCAAGCATTCTCAACTCAATCCTCGACCTCTTGGGCCCAAATTCTGGGGAATACATCCCAAAACAATGTATAACAAGTTTCAAAAGCCAATTTATGAATTCAAGCCCCAAAGGTGAGTCAATTAAATCAAAAATTCAAACCCATTTCAAGAACACTTTCAAAACATGCAATGCATGAACTTTAAACCAAAATCAAGCTTCAAATCTTGCTCCAATGAGCTCAATAGTTGAAATACAAGATGAAAACATGAACTTTGTACATATGTACATGATTATGAACATGCATGTGGTATTTGCTTATGAAATCCACTCCAAACTCCCCAAATTCAAAAATTCAACATGCATGCACTAATTTGACTTCAATCTAATATGCTAAGCTTAAAACATGACTTAGCTCATCAATTTAGCATGAAACATGCAAGAACAAGTTTAAACTCAACAAGAAGAAGATGGATTTCTTACCTAGAGTCTCAATTTCTTGTCTAGAAGTTCAATTTAGCAACCTATGACTCAAATCTTCAATTCTCAAGCAATTCTCAAGATGAATTCAATTTTTCCTCTCTCTCTCTCTCTATTTGGTCGGTTGAAACTAGATCAAAGGCAGAGGAAAATGTTTGGATTCAATGCAAATAAGGCTCTAACATGTGACTAGGCAAGGCCTACTCAATGGCAAAGTTGTAAATAGGCCAAACTCTTCAATTGACTTAATTTAATCTAATTTAATCATTCTTAATCAATTTCCAGATAAATATACCATGAAATCACAAATATTCTACTGATTCCAAAGCTCTAAACGGTTTCTAAATCGGCCGCCGATAAGGCCTTCAATTAGCAGTTTAAACATATGAATTCAAACAGATAATCAATCAATTAAATAGATGCAACATGCAATTCAATAGATAAACTATTCGATTTCAATCAGTCCATTCAGTACTTTAGTTAATTCGATTATCAGTCATTATCAATTCAGTTTAGCAATAATCAGTATATAATTTAGTGGTTATTCGGTAATCGGTACGAGGGTTGTTACAGCTATACACGTGTCGCTTTTCTGGTGGTTTGCGTGGTTATAAAGTAAATATTCTTGCAGAATGAAAGACATAAAGCAAATGAGGGAAAATAAATGTGTTTGAATTATTTTGAATAGGGAATCTTCGTCCTTATAATCGGGCCACTTTGGCTATTTATTTGGTACCATAAAACATTTTATGGCAGAGAGGAATATGCTTTTGCAGTGGGATAGCTATTGTGGTGAAGTTGTTTTCTGGTACCTTGTTTCGTCTCTCATTTTTAGTCTTTTTTTTTTGTTGATTGTTTTGGTATACAATGTTGTACTCCTTGGAAGAGTATCCTAAGAATTACGGGCAGTTCACTCAAATGTGTGTAGATCATTTTTTGACATGGCAAATAGGATTGTGGCAAGAGAGGCGGCGGTCAGCTTCGGCAAAGTTTATTCGTGGGTACAAGGAGCAGAATGAAAAAATATCAAAGCAAAGGTGTCTGAACAGAAGGGTTAGCAAAGGTAAGAGAATCTACAGAATTTTTAGGATAAAGGAATTGGAATGTTTTATAAAAAATTGAAGGAGGTATGAGCAGCCAGTATCGGACTTCCCTTGCGTACCGCCGGTCAAGGACACCGGTGGCCAGTGGATATAAGCGGAGTTACCGTAGTCGTGCATCTTTTAAAGTGGCGTACATTCGTAGATGGTATGTTCATAATATTCTCCGATATATTAAGCAGACTATGGGGAGAAGTAAGGAAGTTACAACTGTACGATGAACAATTAAAGGATGTTAAATTTGATAATAAAGGTGTGACAAGATTGCTTAATGGTATTGAGTTGGGTAATAAGAGATGTGATCGTCAATCGGACAAGATCGTGGTTAAGAGTATAAAATTAATTAGGAATGTTTAGAATAGAAACGGATTGTTACATATCGTAGAGGAAAACATATCAAGGCAAACAGGGTTGATAGTTTACTTAAATTTGCTAACAGGGTTGCTCTTGATCTATTTTCCTCTATGATCAACTTCCTCTTTACTAACACCAACCTCCAAAATCGACGAGCTGGGATCAGCATCACTAGTGTCATCACCATCTCTCCGTACATTAATCTTAGACAAACTCAGACGACCTCTGCGCTCATAAATAACTGAACCACTATCCCCAAAACCTCCTAACAACAAATCTCTTCGCCTCTCCGGTAAGCCTACAGACTTAGTCCATGTCAGAATCGGAATGGCTTTCGTTGGAGGACAATGCCAAACATCAACATTTTCATTAGTATATTTTTTAGATAACACTACAATAGAGGGGGCCCTCATTTGCAAATCTTCTAGCATGTCACTTGTAGAATACTTCAGATACCCCTTCATTTTACAATACGTAATCCCCCTTTTAATATTTGAATTTTCAAGTCGATATTTTACCATCCATGGCACCTATTTGTCATTAATTGAACAAAAATCATTCCCATAATAGACTAACTCGCATTGACAATCCACAGGGAAAAGAAACCAGGCCTGCAAACTGTCGTTGCCATCTAACCTCCGATCATAAACATTTACTCTGATGAACCCACTGGCATTGGGTGCATAAATGGGGAATATTTTATCAATCTAAATACTCTTTTGTTTGTATCTCAACCTCAACTGAGAAAATAAATTAGGCAAAGCAAGTCAATACAACTGAAATCACTTGCTAAAACACCTTCAACAATACTAGTTTTTTATATCGTCCGCCTCCATTAACCTGAACATTATAAATAAAAATACATAAAATTACAATTATAAACAGTTTTAAAGTACATTTGACTCGTTAAAGTAATTTTACATTCTTTTCCACTAACAGTAGCAGCCACTAAATATATGGCACCCTTTTAAATACTTCCAACATTTCTCAACAGTGTATCTTTGTAGTTCGTCCAAACATCAACTGGGAAGAACTGATCCACAACTTCTATCCCGTGATGAACGTACTCTTTGTCCTTGCCACCAACGAGCTTGAATCTCATTTTCTTTAGAATCTGAAACTGGTAGGACTGGTCAGGATCAACAATCCAGGTCTCAGGATTACCCTCGCCAACTCTAATAAATATCTTGTCAGGTGTTCAAAGAATTCCAGCGTTGTATAAATATCAACAAGTGGAGCTCTCTTGCGACAAGTATGTAGTATGGCTGACAAGCTAGTTGGAGAAGGGATTGGAGGAGTTCTAAAAGTTATTTTTTTGGGCATGGGCATTGTGGATAAGTGAGGAAAACATTCTTGGCATAGAAATGGAAAGAGGCTTTGCGAGACATTTTGTAGTGGTAAACAGTAAACTCACATCAGCCGTACAAGACCTCCCTATTAGTTAAAAAACCTGGTATGAATGGTGTGAGTGGTGTGACTGGGGGGGCGCTGTATTAATATTATCAGTGCCTCTCCTCCTGCTGATCTAGGCCGTCTACTGTTGTACTTATGGACACGTATATGGATGAGGTTAAAAGGAAGTCACACCCGGGCCTAGGTGTGAATACTTTTGATTCCTTGGCAGATAGTGCTATACATGTGTCGCTTTTCTGGTGGTTTGCATGGTTGTAAAGTAAATATTTTTGTAGAATGATAGACATAAAGTAAAAGTGGGAAAATAAATGTGTTTGAATTATTTTGAATAGGGAGTCTTTGTCCTTATACGCGGGTCACTTTGGCTATTTATTTGGTACCAGAAAACATTTTATGGCAGAGAGGAATATGCTTTTGCAGTGGGATAGCTATTGTGCTGAAGTTATTTTCTAGTACCTTATTTTGTCCCGCATTTTCAATCTTTTTTTTTTGTTGATTGTTTTGATATACAATGTTGTACTCCTTAGAAGAGTGTCTCGAGAATTACGGGCAGTTCACTCAAATGTGTGTAGATCATTTTTTGACGTTGCAAATAAGACTGTGGGAAGAGAGGCGATGGTCAGCTCCGGCGAAGTTTGTTCGCGGGTACGAGGAGCAGAGGGAAAAAATATCAAAGCTAAGGTGTCTGAACAGAAAAGTTAATAGAGGTAAGAGAATTTGCAGAATTTGTATGATAAAAGATTTGGAGTGTTTTATAAAAAATGGAAGGAGGTATGAGCAGCCAGTATCGAGCTTCCCTTGCGTATCGCCGGTCAAGGACACTGGCGGCCAGTGGATATAAGCGGAGTTACCATGGTCGTACACCTTTTAAGGCGGCGTACATTCGCAAACAATATGTTCAGAATATTCCCTAATATATTAAGAAGACTAAGAGGGGAGTAAGGAAGTTACAATTGTACGATGAACAATTAAAGGACGTTAAATTTGATAATAAAGGTTTGGCGAGATTGCTTAATGGTATTGAGTTGGGTAATAAGAGATGTGATCGTCAATCAGACAAGATTGTGGTTAAAGGTATAAAATTAATTGGGAATGTTCAATTGGGACAAGATGCTAAAGACGAAGCTGTGGTCCACCACGTATTGTTTTTCGTCATAAGTGATAATAGTCCGTCAAATTCTGTCCCCACACCTAACAAGATATTTATTGGAGTTGGCAAGGGTAATCTTGAGACCTGGATTGTTGATCTTGACCAATCCGACCAGTTTTTGATGCTAAAGAAAATGAGATTCAAGCTCGTTGGTGGCAAGGAAAAAGAGTACGTTCATCACGAGATAGAAGTTGTGGACTGGTTCTTTCCATTTGATGTTTGGAAGGACTACAAAGATATGCTGTTGGGAAATGTTGGAAATATTCAGAAGGGTGCCATATATTTAGCGGCTGCTACTGTTAGTGAAAAAGAATGCAAAATTATGTTAATGAGTCAAATGTACTTTAAGACTATGTAGAATTATAATTTATGTATTTTTATTTGTAATGTTCAGGTTTTGAATGGAGGTGGACGATATAAAAAAATTGTTGTTGAAGGTGTTTCAACAAGTGATTTCAGTTGTATTGAACTTGCGTTGCCTAATTTATTTTCTCAATTGAGGTTAAGATACAAATAAAAGAGTATTAAGATTTATAAAATATTGATAAAATATTCCCCTCTTTGCGTGGTTGTAAGGGTATAAAATATATGGCACCTTCTAGATACTTCCAATATTTCCTAATAGCGTATCTTTGTAGTCCATCCAAACATTAACTAGGAAGAACTGGTTCACAACTTCTATCCCGTGACGAACGTACTCTTTGTCCTTGCCGCCAACGATCTTGAATCTTATTTTGTTTAGCAGCCAAAACAGGTCGGACTGGTCAGGATCAACAATCTGGGTCTCAGGATTACCCTCGATAACTCCAATAAATATCTTGTCAGGTGTGGGGATGGAATCTGACGTACTATTATCACTTATGACGAAAAACAATACGTTGTGGACCGCAGTTTCGTCTTTAGCATCTTGTTCTAATTGAACATTCCCAATTAATTTTATACCCTTAACCATGATCTTGTCTGATTGACGATCACATCTCTTATTACCCGACTCAATACCATTAAGCAATCTCGCCACACCTTTATTATCAAATTTAACATCACTTAATTGTTCATCGTACAGTTGTAACTTCCTTACTCCCCTCTTAGTCTTCTTAATATATCGGAGAATATTCTGAACATACCGCCTGCGAATGTACGCCGCCTTAAAAGGTGCACGACCACGGTAACTCTGCTTATATCTACTGGCCGCCGGTGTCCTTGATCGGCGGTACGTAAGGGGAGTCCGATACTGGTTGCATATCTCCTTCTATTTTTTATAAAACACTCCAAATTTTTTATCATACAAATTCTGCATATTCTCTTACCTCTGCTAACCCTTCTGTTCAGACATCTTAGCTTTGATATTTTTTCCCTCTGCTTCTCGTACCTACGAACAAACTTCGCCGGACCTGACTGCCGCCTCTCTTCCCACAGCCCCATTTGCCATGTAAAAAAATGATTTACACACATTTGAGTGAACTGCCCGTAATTCTCGAGATACTCTTCTAAGGAGTACAACATTGTATATCAAAACAATCAACAAAAAAAAAAAAGACTGAAAAAGAGGGACGAAACAAGGTACCAGAAAACAACTTCACCACAATAGTTGTCCTACTACAAAAGCATATTTCTCTCTGCCATAAAATGTTTTCGGGTACCAAATAAATAGCCAAAGTGGATAGCGTATAAGGAGGAAGATTCCCTATTCAAAATAATTCAAACACATTTATTTTCCCACCTTTACTTTATGTCTATCATTCTGCAAGAATATTTACTTTACAACCATGTAAACCACCAGAAAAGCGACATGTGTATAGCACTATCTGGCAAAGGAATCAAAAGTACTCATACCACACCTGGGCCCGTGTGTGACTTGCCTTTAACTTCATTCATACATGTGTCCATAAGTACAATAATGGACCCAAATCAACGAGAGGGGGGCGCTGGTTATATTAATACAGCGCCCCTCCAGTCACACCACTTACGTCATTCACATCGGGTTTTTTAACTAATAAGGAGGCCTTGTACGGCTGGTGTGGGTTCACTGTTTACCACTACAAAATGCCTCGCCAAGCCTCTTTCTGTTTCTATGCCAAGAATGTTTTCCTCACCTACCCACAATACCCATGCCCAAAAGAACAACTCTTAGAACTCCTATAATCCCTTCTCCAACTAGCTTGTTAGCCATACTACATACTTATCGCAAGGGAGCTCCACAAAGATGGAAACCCTCATTTTCATACCATGGTTCAATGCACGAAAAAGATCCAAACCTCAAACCCGAGATTTTTCGATCTCACTGGACCCAATGGGAGAATCTATCATCCAAATATAGAAAAAATTCATTCTCTAACAACAAGTCGACAGTATATACAGAAAGGGGGCGACATCGTAGAATGAGAGAAATTTTTATTGAAGGGGAAAAGTCCCTCGAAGAACAGAGACGGACTTTGGTGGAGAATACTTGCAGAGGCAGAAATGGAGGAACAATTCTTTCTACTCTACAAAGAAAGATGTCCCACCAATTACTTCACAAAATACCCCCAATTAAAAACATTTTTGAGGGATCATTATATACTAGCCCCTTTAATTCATTTCCTTTTTTAAATGATAAAGTAAAAAAATAGGCAGAAAATAATATTTTGTTTGTAAGTCGAAATTTCGTTCAATACGAGTTATGTCAAAATTGTTGTCTCTCCGTGTGGAGGGAAAACGACTGGATTAGATTAGGGATACACAAAAATAATGTTAACAATTTATATACTGACGAAGAATTCTTCTCCTCCTTTGATAATAGGAACCAGAATAGCGGCCCATCCGTCCAATCTCCTTCTACCTCGAAGGACCCTCAAGAACATGCAAAATCGCCTGGGCCAGAAGTCTCGAATGACACAATTACTTCTTCGGCAGAATAAGCTTCAAGGACTACGACCAAGACGTCGTCTACAACGTCATGGACGACATTAAATACTTGACAGTCTCTACCGAATTAATGAAAAATTTAGTAGGCTGCCGGAGAGATTTTCATGTATTTGTTAAATTCCAACCAGATCTCACTATTAGAGGTGAAATTCCTTGTATTATATTAACTAATGGGGACAGTAGTTGGTTAGATGTAATGTCCCCAAAAATGAGAGAATGGTTTGATATTAATGTAACCACTGTCATGATTAATGAAATATTTTATTAATTTTATTTATGAAACCACTGAAAATTTTATTTACTTATTATATTTCCTTTATCATCAACTATTACATCTTAAGTCACATCACTATTTTTTACACTAATGATTACATTTCGTAAAACATTAGAAAATTCTGTTGGATTCATAACAACTGATCCTCTGCGATCAACTTCTTATTTGCTAACACCAACCTTTGAAATCGACGGACTAAGATCAATATCACTAGTTCCATCACCACCTCTGCGTACATCAATCTCAGACAAACTCAGACGACCTCTGCGTTCATGAATAACTGAATTACTTTCCCCAAAACCTCCTAACAACAAATCTCTTCGCCTCTCCAATAAACCCATAGACTTAGTCCGTGTCAGAATCGAAATGGCCTTCGTTGGAGGACAATGCCAAACATTAACATTTTCATTAGTATATTTTTTAGATAACACAATAATAGACGGGGCCCTCATTTGTGAATCTTCTGGCATGCACTCGTAGAATACTTCAAATACCCCTTTATTTTACAATACGTAATCCCCCTTTTAATATTTGAATTTTCAAGTCGATAATTCACCATCCATGGCACTTGTTTGTCCTTAATTGAACAGACTAACTCGCATTGACCCTCAAGAATAGGCAATACCATTAAGCAATCTTGGTTGGACCGCTGTTCTGGTTCCTGTTATCAGAGGAGGAAGAGAGTTCTTCGTCACTATATAAATTGTTGATATTATTTTTGTGTATCCCTAATCTAATCCAGTCGTCTTCCCTCTAAACGGAGAGAACAATTTTGACATAACTTGTATTGAACGAAATTTCGACTTACAAACTAAATATTATTTTCTGCCCATTTTTTTACTTCATCATTTAAAAAAGGAAATGAATTAAAGGGGCTAGTATTAATTTTATTTATGAAACCACTCAAAGTTTTATTTACTTACTACATTTCCCTTATTATCAATGTTACATCTTGAATCACATCACTATTTTTTACACTAATGATTACATTTTGTAAAACATTAGAAAATTCTGTTGGATCCATAACAACTGATCCTCTATGATCAATTTCTTCTTTGCTAACACCAACCTCCGAAATCGATGGACCAGGATCAATATCACTAGTTCCATCACCACGTCTATATACATCAATCTCAGACAAACTAAAATGACCTCCACGTTCATGAATAACTGAACCACTTTCCCCAAAACCTCCTAACAACAAATCTCTTCGCCTCTCCGATAAACCCACAGACTTAGTCACTCTCATTGTTTAGACTATTGTCCAGTGAATTGTTACTGTTTAGTATCAACCATCAAATTAATAGTGTTTTTTAGGAGAATTGCCATTGGAAAAAGCCAATTCCCAACTCATAACCACTCTCATTGTTTAGACTAATGTCTAATGAATTGTTACTATTTAGTATCAACCATAAAATTAATAGTGTTTGCTAGGAGAATTGCCCTTCACTACAAGAAAATTGACTTTTTACGGCATCATGTTTACGACATGCATTAAATGCATGTCGTAGTTAGTACATTCTACGGCATTTTTTTTTTTGCAAGCCGTTAATGTTTTGTCAATAACAGCATACATACCATGTAAGTCGTTGATTAATATATTTATAGCGTGCAAAAGTATGCTGTTAAAAATGTATGTTTTTATGACTTACAAAAATATGTCGTAAAATATTTGCATTTAAGACGACATATATTTCATGTTGTAAAATATTATAACTTTACACGGCATACATTAACATGTCGTGAAAACTTCTACAAAAAAAAAAAAAAAAATAATCAAAATTTTTGTTATGGCATGCAAAAACATGCTGTAAAAAATGTATATTTTCACGGCATACAAAAATATGTCATAAAATATTTATACTTAAGATGACATACATTTTATGTCGTAAAATATTATAACTTTACACGGCATGCATTAGCATGTCGTGAAAACTTTTATTAACAAAATTTCAATCCTTTTTTTTTTTTTTTTATATATGTTTCTAAAAGCTAACAATTTCCAACCAAACTTCTCACCTTAAATTTTCCTAATTGAGGACAACATAAAAAATAATTTATACATTATTTTATAATTTAATGTCTCTTTTAAGGGGATAATTGCACCTAGTGAGATTTTGAAAAAAAAAAATTACACATTCATCAAAACGTTTATAATTTTAATGATTAATATTTATATGGCTTCTCACTAATGTGTAATTATTATTTTTTTAAATTACCTTGATTTGATATTTTTTCTTCTTTCAAATAATTTATTTATTTTTTATTTTTTAGATGTGCCTAATTTGAATACAACTAAAAAATAAAATATTTGTAAAAAAAATAATAAAATATAATATATATGAAATGTATTAAATTTTATATTCTTTTGAATTTAGTGATTTTTTTTAAAAAAAATTAAAAAGTAAAACATTATTAAAATAAAAATAAAATATTTCTTTTAAGTATATATAAATTATTTGAATTTGAAAAGTAAAAAAAAAAATTATTTAAAATATTACAACTCTCTCTCTCTCTCTCTCTCAGGCCCTAATTTCATTGTTCATTTTGTTTCCTTCATCTCTCTCTCTCTCTCAAGCCCTAATTTCATTGTTCTCGGTCGTGTTTTGATTTCAATCCCTCTCTCTCGCTATCGAATCCCTAATTTATTGTTCTCGGTGGTTGTTGATTTCAATCCCTCTCTCTCGCGATCGAATCCCTGATGGCTGTGAGCACAAACTGATCGTAGTGTTCTTCTGATCTCGTTGATTTCAACAATTAAGGGATAACATAGCATCTCTCTCCACTATGATTTCAGCATCCAGGTTCGATCGATTAATGGATTTCAGTCTCATAGATTTGGTTTTTGATTTCAGCATCCAGTGTGATTAATTGATTTATCGGTGTGGTGTTTGTGTTGATGATGTATTATCATAATATGATTCGTTTTTAATTCGTATTTGTGAGTGTTAGATTCGGTAATTGTGGATATGAAATAGCCGTAATTGTGGAGAGAGAGACAAATGCAAAATTTATATTTGTGAGTGTTTGATTCGTTTTGCATTTTGTCACAAAATTTATATTTGTGAGTGTTTGATTCAAAATCACTTCATTTTGAAAGTAATATTGAATTCCTGATTTGTCTTTTAGTCTTAATCATAATAAGACAACGGCTCTGTTTGGTTGATTGTTGTTGCTACTGAATTTCTCTCCCCCGATACTGATGTAATTGCTATTTAAATGCAAATAATATATTCTGGGTTGGATGGAAGTCAGCATCGTGATTTGATGAATGCTTAGGAAAGAATAACCACTTGGTATACTGCTATTCTTTGCAAGGGCTTTGTGTCCACCATGTTTGTAGTTCTTGAGGGCATAGTAGCTGCCTAACTGTCAACCAATGAAAAACACAACTCTAAAGCTCTCTGTCTCGCCTTGTGTCTGAATTTTTCTTTGTCCTTCTTTCATTGTATTAGATTTCTAATAAAATGTAAACTAAGCAATCTACCTGGTAAACAAAAAATCTTAAATAAAGGAACACAAATATTTTTAAATATATATACATATTTACATCTCCTCATATTTTTAAATCGAGGTTTGCAATATCTGTAAGTGCTACATCGATTAAGGTTTAACAACTGATAGATAAAATCCAATTTCATTATCAACCCTTAATGCTATTAACACTTAAACATTTAATTTGGTTTATAATTTTACTCTGGACAAACTATTGGTTCATCTATCATCTGGTGGTAATTATGTTTGCAGAGGGTTATGTGGCAATTCTTTAACTGGAACCCTGTCCCCAGATATGTCCCAAATGACTGGCTTGTGGTATTTGTGAGTGTTCACTTCCTGGTTATGCTTGCTTTTGGCTTTTTTTGTGCTTCCTACTTGCTTTCTGCTTCATATCCATGGGGACATTGAAATCTTCCTTGATCTCTTTAGTGATGTAAGAGGTAATAACCTAACTGGAACAATCCCTGATAACATTGGCAATTGTACAAGCTTTGAGATCTTGTAAGTTTCTTAATGATAACTACCCTACTACGGAAATACACTATTTCTTTTCATTTTTGGTTAAAATTGTAGTGTATGATTTCATTTTTGGAAAATCTGACATTACTATTGTTCCATTCTTGCTGGTTAGCTTCTATTGAATTACATCACAGTACCAAAACTTTCTTTGTGATTCTGCACAATTGAGCTGGTCACTGCTGGACAATGTTCTTTTCGTCATTTAGTACCCTAGTTAACTTACCAATTAACCTAGAGAATGTGAACTTCTAGTCTAACTGTTGATCTTGAGTTATAACAAGCAAAACCACCTAGGAAATTTTCTGGAGCTTAATTTGCAAGTTCTTCCATTCCCTCACAGATGCTCTTGGCTCACCGTTCTACATTGTCAGAGAGTTGCTTGTTGTGGTGTTTTATGCCCTTGGAGATGGAAAATGACCTTTTCTTGTTAGTGTGGGTGCTACTGCTTTAAATGCCATCCTGGACTAGCTTTTTCATCTCCAAGTTCTATTTTGGAGCTCAGGGACTGGTATGCTTCAATTTTATTTTCTTCTTATAACTGGAGAGGAAGAAATGCAAAGAGAGAAATTTGTTACGTCCACGAGTTGTTTTTTTGGTTTCTTTATCTTGACAATGTTTATTCATTAACCAAGGCACTTTCAGCATCTTTCACAACTGCTTTGTCGGTATTAATTTTGTTCCATCTCCTTCAGAAGAAACTATCAGGTAAAATATAATTGATAAATGCTTGTCTATGTAAAGCGAATTTGCCACTAGTGATTTGTTTTTTAAGTAACTTCTGGAAATGTTTACAGGTGTAATTGATTATGCAGCATTACTTTGTCCACTCTTATACGCTTTCTGTTGCATTTTATCTGGCTTCACTACGACTGTCGCCTGCAAGATGATTTGCAATGTGTTGTCTTCCGTCTTCACCATAAGGTTGTTTTTCTTTTTCTTTTTATTAAGTTTTCTTTTTCATTATGACATTACTGTGCTTATGGTTCTTGTTAAGTTTTCTTTTTATCACTTTTGAATACATATGCAGATGCATACATCAAGAAAACTTAATCCACTGAGGTTTCATATGTAATGCTCATATTTTCATACTAGTCTTCATATGGCATGTTCTATTGCTTGCGGAAGTGGAGGCCATAATTAAGGAATGCGGTGCCATGATCATTTATTTGATGTTGTCTTATGCACATGAAACCCAGTTATGACATCAAAATTTAAACAGTGAAAGTGATCCTTACTTGAATTTATCGTTGTTCTGTTATTAAAAAAAAAAAATGTTAATAGCTAAACCTAGTTTGAGCTCACACTTGACCTCTTGATGTGTTTCAATGTGGACATTGATCAATCTTAAAATGGCTGCTTATGCATAAAGCCAACAAAACCCATGTTTTAGGCTCCCAAATTGGAAGGTTTCCAAAATTTTATAGTCTACATGCTATTGTTAAGCCCTATATAGTTTACAGTTTCAACATCTTTTTATTTTTTGGAAAAGAAGGCCCTCTTGATGTGTAAAGTTGTATGTATTGATGTTTTTTTGGAAAAGAAGGCCATACCATTTGTAATCTAAGATGTAAAGTTGAATTTTTTTTGTTTTTGTATTTGTCGAGTAATAACAGGGGCAAAATGGCTTCTTGTTGTGTTATCCGCTACAAGTGAAGATGGTGATGATGATGATAATTCGGTGACAGAGACTTGAGATGTCGACACCATGGTGTCAGATAAACAAGAAAGTGATTATTCTGACTAAGTGATAAGTGTTGCATTGCCAACAGTTGTGAAGGATGGTGATCATAATCATCTCTGGGCACTATTGGATCCCAAAACTTGTACTTGGACAGTTCTTTCATAGTGTAGATCATGTGAGTTAAAACTCTGGATAAATGCATAATCAGATGGGAAAAGTTTGCCATCTTTCATAGTGTAGATCATGTTGATAAATGAATCTTATGATTTGGATACTTTTTTTGATTTGTATGTTTGAGGTTGTGATCAACTTGATATGATAGAAGTTGAGAATAAAAGTTAGTATGCAGATTATTTGGTGTATAGATATTAGATTTTTTTGCTTACTGCATAGTTGCTGTCTCTGCTTGGTTTGTAACAGGTTGCATTTTATAAACTACTGTCTACATATGGTTAGGCAAGGTCATATTCTTATATATATATATATATATATTATATTAAAAATAACTTTCTACGGCATGCAAAATTATGCCGTGAAAAGTGTAATGATTTATGGCATGTCAGAAAATGTCGTAAAAGATTATATACGGCATACAAAGTATGTCATAAATATATTAAAATGACCTTCTACGACATACAAAATTATGTCGTGAAAAGTGTGATGATTTATGACATGCAAGAAAATGTCGTAAAATATTATATACGGCATGCAAAGTAAGCCATTAATTTTTTAAAAATAACCTTCTCTGACATGCAAAATTATGTCATGGAAAGTATGATGATTTATGGCATGACAAAATGTAAGTAAAAGTTATATCGACATACAAAGTATGTTATTAATGTTTAATTTATTACTTTTTACAACTTTACGCATCTTAGTAAATGATGCTCAACTTTCCACGGCATGTCATATAACGGCATTTGTGTGCATGCCGTGAAAGAGTTTTTACGGCATGCATCGCTAGTTGTAAAAATTCAATTTTGTTGTAGTGATTGGAAAAAGCCGACGATCTTGTGTAGAAGAGAGGGTGAGGAAGGCGGTGGTAGAGCGGAAGGTGGTTAGTTTTTTTTTTTTTTCTTCAAAGACCAGAGAAACATTACTCACTACAACAAAATTGACTTTTTACGGCTTGCAATGCATGCCGTAAAAACTCTTTCACGGCATGCACACAAATGCTGTTATATGACATGCCGTGAAAATTTGAACATCATTTACGGCATGCAAGTAAAGTTATGAAAAGTAATAAATTAAACATTAATGACATACTTTGTATGTCGTATATAACTTTTTACGACATTTTTATCATGTCATAAATCATCATACTTTCCATGACATAATTTTGCATGCCGTAGAAGATTATTTTTAATATATTTATGGCATACTTTGTATGCCGTATATAGTATTTTACGACATTTTCTTGCATGTCATAAATCATCACTTTTCACGACATAATTTTGTATGCCGTAGAAGATCATTTTTAACATATTTATGACATGCCTTGTATACCGTATATAATCTTCTACGACATTTTCTTACATGCTATAAATCATTACACTTTTCACGGCATAATTTTGCATGCCGTAAAAAGTTATTTTTAATATAATATATATATATATATATAAGAACATGACCTTGCCTAACCGTATGTAAACAATAGCTTATAAAATCTAACCTGTTACAAACCAAGTAGAAGCAGCAACTATGAAGTAAGCAAAAAAATCTAATATCCATACACCAAATAAACTGCATACTAACTTTTATCCTCAACTTCTATCATATCAAGCTGATAACAACCTCAAACATACAAATCAAAAAATAGATAGCACAATACATTAGTCAGAAATAATAATGCATTTCTTTTTTTTGAACGAAAATAATAATGCATTTCATAACATTCAAAAAGTGTCTAATTGCCATCTTCAAATAAAAAAATACAAGCTACAAAATTGCACCCAAAGAAACACAAACAAAATTTAACAGGTTTAAAACTAAACTGCAGAGCAACATCAATGTGCACTAAGCACATCTCATATTTGACTCAAAATTCCAAGCCCCCAAAGGCAAAGGTACTACTACATTCATTCGTCATCTTCATCATCCACCTCCTCATCAGCTCCTGCTGCTGCATTGAGGGCATTCGGTCGCTCAATCAAGCTAGCCTTCCTTTCATCATACGTCAGTTTCTTCAAGTTGTACCTGGTATACAATACAAGGAGATATAGAGAACTTACTAAACTATCCAAAAAATTGAATCACTTTCAAAAATCCAAGCAAAAAAGATGAGATTGCAATTACTGCACTCAACTAGTGAATGAATGACAGAATACCCGAAAAAGACATAAGAAACAATTCAAGAAAAGGTGATAATAGCCTGCTAATTCACTTATTTCTTTTTTCTTTTTTCTCATAAGTCAATCCAAAAACAATATATGCTGGCCCATGGTGTGAATTATGAAATTTTAGGTGGATATGAGTCATAAACAATGTATGTTGTCATAAACAATGTATGTTGTCAACACGATGCTCTACACACTTGCAAAAGCATGGTTGCCTATAACAAACTGGGTAGGAGGGGTTCTTGCAGTCATTAAGTTTAAACACTAAAGCATCTTCACATACAACATGGTCGACTCCAAAATCGAGTCAATAAATGAACAAACAAAAGTATTCTTGAAGAAAGATCCAAACAAAAGCCCCAGTATTTTGTCAATACAATTCTAATATTGGATGCACAAACAGTCAAGTCAACAAATGAACTATATCCAGCCAACTTTTGTGTGCTGCTGAGCTTTTAAATTTTCAAAATTGATATTAAACTATCAGAAGAAAGAACTCAGATGAGTAAGGCGACCATCAAATCCAGCCACAAAAACCACCAGCAGCATAAAGCTGGGCAGTCAATGGGCACAGAGTCTGTCACATTATTTCTTCATGGTTCACTATGCACAGATGGACTTAACCAAAATATGGTTAATATGACTACTGAAATGAATATCCAATACAAAATTGGAAAAAATATACAAGTCTGGATGCAAAATCACTGAAGATAAAGGTATAAATCTATGTTACACCAATTAAAAGCTCCCTACAAACTAAATCTAGAGTAAAATTCCTGAGTGCCAACTGCTAAAAAGTTGATCAATACATCACATTAATGGAAAATAAAAGGTTATTTATATTTCATACACAATGTAAATATGTCTTAAACTCCAAAAATAAAATAAAATAAAACTAACCTGATAAGAAACCACCAATCGAGATTCTGATAAATTAGTTATTGGACCCATATCCAATTCGTAACTTTACAAGCATCATCATGTAAATAAAGATTTGAAAGTTGAGCCTCAGGAATTATACAAAAGCACAATTGACAAACAATGAATTAAACAAATTAAAACAGTGAAAATACTATAACCCTAACAACACATGGATTGGTTAACATAAGAACACACTTAACACCTACGTATACACTAATGCTACATATGTATGTGCATTACATAAACATAGACACAGAGACACACTTGGAAGGAAATTGGGTTTCAAAAATAATTCAAACACACAACTATGACCCTCGACGAAATAAACCATCAAAACCAATTCAGTAGAAAACTCTCAGTAAAATCTGTGATTAACAAAGAAGATGTTAGCTAGCTACTCTGTTTCGGAAAACCTAAACCCTAACATCCCTCTGTTTTGGCTTCGTTGGTCAAGAGCGGCGCTGATACAGGAAAATACAGGTAGAGAGGAGACAGTGATGTTAGGGTGCTCCATAGGTATTGATATTTCACCTCCAGAAAGAAGCGTCCATCTGGAAGTGGCTCACACCCATAGGAAAAGAAATAGAAAAATATTTGTGATGAATAAAAGAATGAAGACTATATGACAAAACAATTAGTGATTCATACAAAACAATACCACCTACTCAGTAATCTCCACTTCACAAGCAAAATCAGCTATTGAACCTGTCATAGTGTCAGTGATAACCTGCAGCATTAACGGCTGATGACCGGTGATAATGAGGAAAGAGAACATTTTTATTTAGAATTACTGGTACACTGACAACATAGTTTTGCATTCACTTTAAACATAGGCCGTTGGATTATCACATGGAAGAGAACATTTTTATTTAGAATTTGGATGGATTTTGGTCTCACTCAAATCCATTTGCAAAATTGCAAAATACAATAGTTATCACTGATACTACCTCTCCAGCACACTGAACTGGATTTGGTAAGAAGCATGCTCCTATAAAAGAAATAGTTCATCAAAAGCAATCACAAGTTCCAATGTCTAGTATGTATGATACTAGTTGGTTTGCTAGGCATATAAAATGCAGGATTAAAGACCGTTACCTAATAAAACAAATTGATACTAAACATTAGAAGATAATGAGACCGATGGTACCACGGTATCATATTTAAAATGATATCACTCCTACCTCCACTAATTTCTAAAATTAATCACTTACTCCTTGAAAGTAATAATTTTGGTAACTGTTTGATAACCAATTGTGCATTACACATTCTAGTAGAATAAACCAAGACATTGCATACCTGATTAAGCATCCGCTTGAAGCCAACTATAGCCAAACAATGATTCTCTGAGGCACTAACAAAATTGTAAACTCTATCCATAGTCTTCACAATTGATGAAACCTCAACTCTATTTCACAATGAATATCGCCTTCAAACCCGACATTAATTACTTTGAATCAAAATATAACCCAAGCAAATCTAAATGCGATCCAAATTCAAAACCAACGGTAAAGATTCTCAGCTACCTGCTAGACGCTGGAAGTTTTCAGTAATGCAATTAAGGAATTTGGCATTTATCGATGCCATAATCATGACAAGCAACTTGTCAACGAGATCACTTAAAAGAGTAATTTAGCAAACTTCTACAAGTGTCAATGGGGTAAGGGCTGTCGCTGTTAACACAATTTATGTTATCACTTAAAAGAGTAATTTACATGCTCATGTAGAATTATGATTCCAGCCTAAGTTAATGTCGCAGTGCAAGAACTTCCACAGAAAAACCAGTAGTGTTCCTCTCAGCCAAAGCAATATTGAAGGATAAACTCTAGAGATACTTAAAACAAGTGCTAGAAAGTGCACTATACATGTCCAATCTCATCTCATGTCTCAGTCCCACGAAGCAAAGGGCCCTCATAGAATGTCTTATCTTTACTTTACATAAGATATATATACATATATTTTTTTTTCCAGCTGTGAGTGCCATGGATACAAGTGGAGTGTCATTGCTTAAAGATTTGAGGAAGGCAGTGGAAAACAAGGGTCTTGAGGCAAGTACACTACAGCTGCAATCTCATCTCTCTCTCTCTCGCTCTCTTTCTTTGCTCGTTAACTCACCAGTAGCTTATTTTGATACTTTCAAACTGATTGTTCGTTGCCTCTGATGATCAGCTCGTGTTGTTGAATCCACTCGGTGAGGTTATGGAAAAATTGCAGCGTGGAGACAAGCCCATGATGTTTTCAAAAACGGTGCCTTTTCCTGACAGTTGGAGAGGCTGTGGCTTCGCTCCTTTCAACCGTCAAGGCCTAATCATCAAGTCATGTATGAAAACTTTGATTTTTGATTTTTGATGAAGGAAAAGGGTGTTTGAAATCAATGTTTGTTTCTCTTACTGATAATTGTTAATTTAGAAACATTTTCAGCATATATAAAGTTATAATATATAAGCATTGTAATCCTGAATTCTCTTCTATATGCCACATTAATGTGGTTTTTAGTTTAGAATGTATAACATTCTATGAGGCTTACTTTGAACTGGACAAATATCACTTGTTTCATAGGAAGAGTAATCTTCGATTTTTCATAGGAAAATTATATTCGTTACTTGATGAATTTCACTGTTTTTTCACCTCCTATGCTATTCACATCTATCAGGCAATTAAAAATTTGGTACAAAGAAAAAAAAAAGATTGGTGTCATCTGTGGGTTTTTATCATTTTCAAAATGGATCAATTGTAGAACTTCATAAATTTAACGCACATTAGATAATATTCAATTGATTATATAGACAAATAATTATATGAGCAAATTAGAACGAGAGAATGACTAAATTGAGATGAGCACTGATCCTCTCTAACTTTAATGTATAATTACTAGCCAGTCCTAAACATCCTTATTTACCAATAAGTCTTGTTAATACATAAATAGCTACTAGAATGTGTTTACACCCCTCTCAAGAATCCTTGTTGCCACTCAAGAAGTCTTGCAGGATCGAACAAGTAGGCTTGTTGATTGAATTGAATTGAATACGAGCGTGTCAGAACTTGTGAACCTAGTTCAACGTGTAAGAATGTTTAACCATTTATGACTACTAACACAGAAAAATGATTGTGTGTGGCTGAGAGGAAAACTACTGGTTTGGATCTTACCCTAATGAAGAAAACAAAAGAAAAACAAAAGATGATTTTGAATCAAAAAATAAAAAGGAAGATGATTTTTTAAATGGTGAACGGATTAAGAGCAAATTCATATTCTAATGAACAGAGCAAAGCCAAAGCCAATCATATCTTATTGTGTTCTATGGTCTTACGATTAATGCGAGCACGAGATGTTGAAATTGAGCCGGCCATTTTGGGAAGATGTACAAATAAACAGAGCTCTTACAGTGTTGCTTCAGAAAGCGGAGGTCGCCTTTTGTTCATAAGCTCCTGTCTCCCTATGAATCCTTGCTGCTTGAGATCATAAAGTTGAAATGAAACTGCAAGGGAGAAAAATTTAGGTTAATTGAATAGAAATCAAAATCAAAACTCTAGAAATCAAATCAAAATCAAAGAGAGATGAGAGAAGAGAAACTGAATTAATCGAATAAAGGATGCAATCCAAGGCTCTCACCGAATTGATCCAAGGCTCTCACTGAATTAATCCAAGGCTCGGAATTAGAATCAAATGTCAAGCTCGGAATCAATCGATTGGTGCTTGTGTAACTAACATCATCGGAGGCGTGGTGGTGGTGGTTCTTGGCGGTCTTTGGTGGTGAGTGGTCGGTGGTCATTTGGAGAGAAAGGAGAAGAGAGAGAGAGAGAGAGAATGTGTGAGCTAATGGATTGTTATTTTTGTATTTAAAAAAAAAAAAAACTGGGATGCAAATAAATCTGCTCAAAAAAATTGTTATTTTTGTATTTAAAAAAAAAATTGTTATTTTTGTATTAAATAAAAACTGGGTGAGGAGAGAATATACACCTGACAACCCTCAATATTTGGAAATGATTAATTTTAACAATATTAATAAAAAAAAATTTGGAGTAGAAAATTTTAGAAAAAATAATTTAAGTATAAGTTTATAAATTATTTTTGTATTAAAATTTTTTTTTGATAAAAGTTTTCACGACATGCTAATGCATGCCGTGTAAAGTTATAATAATTTACGACATGAAATGTATGTCGTCTTATGTACAAATATTTAATGACATTTTTTTGTATGCCGTGAAAATATACATTTTTTACGGCATGCTTTTGCATGCCATAAAAAAAATTTGGATTGCATTTTTTTTTTTTTGCAGAAATTTTCAGGACATGTTAATACATGCCGTGTAAAGTTATAATATTTTACAACATGAAACGTATGTCGTCTTAAATGCAAATATTTTACGACATATTTTTGTAAGTCGTGAAAACATATATTTTTTACGACATACTTTTGTATGTCATAAATATATAAATTAACGACTTACACAGTATGTATGCTGTTATTGGCAAAACATTAACGGCTTGCAAAAAAAAAAATGTCGTAGAATGTACTAATTACGACATGCATTTAATACATGCCGTAAACATGATGCCGTAAATAGTGACTTTTGTTGTAGTGACTGGAAATTGGAAAAGTTGTTTGTTAACATGTCTGGCGAGATGTGCATTGGTTGGACTACAAATCTATGAACTAACTTTAGATATAGATGGGAAATGAAAAAAACTACCACAATTTTTAATATCTGATACTGTGGTTGAACTAACTTTAGATATAGATAGCAAATGATAAAAACTACAACAATTTTTAATATCCGATACTACGGTTGTGGCGTTCCAATCTGATTCAGATAAATCAATTAGGACATCTACCAAAACTGGAGAATTTGTGAAGATGGAGATAGCAAGCAGCCCTTGACATCAAGCCCACAGTAAGGCATCCAAACAAGCTCTGGCCTTAGCAAGAAAAGGAGAAGGCAGGTGAAGCCGTTTTACCCTGTGAGCTATCTGGTCCTGATCTTCGTTATAGCACACCCATGCAAACCCAGCCTTGCATCCCTCTGCTCTCCAAGAACCATCTATAGCAATAGTCCAAACTTGAAAATCATCATAGTTAGAAATAGAGTTTGATAAAATGCAGCAGGTGGTATATGTCTTTGTATGGTCTTCCAACGAAGCATCAAGGTCTAAATCATGTGGGGCAGTGTGGTTAGACAATTTATTAACCATATCTTAAGCTAGGCTAATAGCAGCAATTGTCGTTAGACCAGCGTTCTGAAAATTCATACTACTCCTTTGTTTCCAGATAACCCACAATAATGAGATGGACCAAAACATCAGGTCTTGATCATGCACCCTTCTCAACCCAATCTCTAACTCAAAACACCAAAACTCACAGAATTACCACAAGTGAAATCCAACCCCAAAGAGCTACCTCTCCAAATTCTTTGAGATTCAGGGCAAGCAAAAAAACTATGTTCCAAAGTCTATAGCATTAGCACAGCGGTGGTTAGGGTTTAAAGGTTTTGTTTGAAGGCTGAAGGTGAAAGTATTCTTTAAATAGTTTGGGTTATATTCTGAGCAAAATATTAAAATTTAAAATCAAGTAGGGTATTATGTATTGAGAGAAGAAAATAGAAGCTCCTTGCCTCATATACACAAAGGTTTGTGTAAAGGGCAAATTAAATCTATAGTTATTACATTTTATCACTTGTGTTATTTTGATTCTTACACTTCAATTGGTTTAATTTTAACTCTCAATTTTAAATTTTGTGTCAATTTGATCCAATTAATAACACTATTAGTGTTTTTTTGATAAAAAATGATCACTAAATTGGTTGAGGTAACTCATTAAGTTAAGCAAATTTATAATTTTGCCTCTAAAAGTATGACATATGTCACTTAAATTCATATTTTTTATTAACAAATATAACAATTGTAAGCAATTGAACTAAATTGAGATAAAATGATAAATTCAAAATTAAAATCAAACCAATTAAATTATAATAACCAAAATGAGACAAAATAAAAATATATAGACTATCGACGTAAGTTGCCCTTATGTAAAAGACATGGGATTGATTAATTTTATTTCAATACATTATTTCTGGAGTTTCTTGTGACAGATTGTAATTTATCAAAAGAAGGGAAATATTTTGCACATTTATCTATACAATAAAATATGACGGTTTTTAAAAATATCTAAGAGATACAATTGGTTATAATGATGTGGATTGACTTAATTAAAGATTGAACAGTTGAGATTACTTTATTCAAGATAAACATTCTGCCCAAACAATTGTTAACTTTAGTTTACACAATCTCACATTGGAAAAAGAAAAAAAAAAGTGATTTATTTATTTATTTATATAAAGTGGACTCTTTTTTTTCTAAAGATCGGGAAGAAAATCTTCATTGCAAAATCAAAAAAAGATCAAATCAATCTAGTATAGCGGTATTACAAGATCTCAAAAAGAGAAAAACAATTTTCATAGAAACAAGGATCTTAGCCTCCATAGAGGAGAAGAAAACGCTCTCACGTGGGAGGGAAACACACAAGAAGAATTATTAACTAAAAATTAAGAAAATCAAACACAAAAAACCATATCCAAATCGCCGAACTCATCCAAAACTCCATTGCTTCGCAACCTTCAATTTGAAATCTGAAGACCCCACATCCCCTGGTCAAAATAGAATATTGAGGTTGAGGTGGTCGCCTAGTGTAAAACAAACACATTCTCCAGCAATAGCTTTTGGACTGTGAGAAGATCTGAAACAATATCTTAAAATTTTGGGCTCGAGAATGGAGAAAGTAAGGCGGTGATAGCTGGACTAGTGAGGTAAATATTATATCTAGGTTAAGAGGAGGATCGATAGGAAGGAGGGAGATTGGAGAGGTGGGGAACCACTGCCGTCTCCCTTTTCCCTTGCTACAAAATCTAGAGAGAAAAGCAAGAGAGATTTAGGGAACTTTATATTCCTGTTTAATATTGTAGTGATGTGCATGTTTTAATTCAAGACAGTTTAAATTTTAAAATTTTAATTAATTTATTTTTTGTGTAAATTGGTTGAACTTTTGACCTAGCCAATTAGGCTAATTCGCTGGTTTAACTGCAATTTTATCAAAATAATAATAAAAATTAAAACCGCTAACCAATATATTTTGAGAAGTTTATTTTGAATAAAACAAATCTAACCAATATATTTTGAAGAGAGACAATAGATATTGGTTAGATTTATTTGATTCGAAACAAAATTTTCACTTAAACAATTATTAGCTTTTAGTTTACACAATCCCACATCGGGAAAAAAATAATTGAGTGAATTATTTCACTTATATAAAGTGAATTTTATACTCCCGTTTAATATTGTAGTGTTATTCATATTTCAGTTCAATACATCTTAAATTTTAAAAGTTTCAATTAATTAATTTTTATATGAGTTGGTTGGTCTTCTAACTCTGCCGGATAGGCTTAATCGTTTTTTATTTGACTTATTTGCTAGTTTAATTGTAATTTTTAGTTGTTTTATCAAAATATATTGGTATTCTTTAGCGTTGAAAATTGGGTCGGGTTTGACTCAGTCCATAACCTATGGAGTGTCCACATGGGTTGTAAATGATTCACACTATTTAATAAATAAGATAATTAAGGAATTATCTAGTGAAGTGCTTGAGTTGTTTTGGAAGTCTAAAACTCCACTTCTATTTGCAAGATATATATCATATATCTGATATAGGGAAAATATAGTATTATTGTTGTGGGAGTTTACCCAAAAAATCTTTGTAGAATTTCTCTTTCTGTTCTTCCCTCTTAAGTCACCATTATAGAACCTAGGGATTTGGAGTGTGGATATAACATTGAGAAACTTTGGTAGTTTCTCAATTGACAACGAAGTGTTTTTCGGACGAGACTTGTAATTCAAGCATCCGATCCAAACCATTTCCTCTTCAGATAATATGATTACCCGCATATTTTCCTTCATTGGTATTAGAGAAATATTACTTGTTTTCGCCTTATGATTTGCATGTCATAAATTAGATTTATTCATGTTTCATTGAGTATATCATGGCATGTTAAAAAGTTTTTGAAAACCTTAATTCTTATAAAACTTCATTAGGGCAGATATTTTATTTCAAAAATCAGTAAAAAAAAATTGTTTCAGTGACCGAAATTTACAGATTTTAAAAGTACTTTTCGTGAGCTTTCCATCCATATAAAATGAGTTTTGATTAGAGTTAAATTGAAAAAGTTAGGACCTTTTAAAGATTTTTGGGTTAAAATCGTTGTTTTTGAGAAATTTTGAGAAGAAATAGAGGGTATGTTTGGTTTGTGTTTGGGAGATGTGTTTTAGAGATAAAAAGTACGAAAACATGTTTGGTTTGGTTTTTTTCAAAAGATGTTTTGAAAAATAATTTTAAGGGGAATTTTGAAAAAAGTGATTGATTTGATATGTGTGTGAGAGAGATTTGTTTGAAAAATATGTTTGGTTTAAAAGTTTTGGAAAAATTTTTTGAGAAACATGTTTGGTTTGAGTTTTTCTGAAAACTCATTTGTAGAGAAATTTTCTCAAAAATTTTTCAGAGATTCAAACCAAACGAACCCAGAGATTCTGGAAGTCGGAGTGACGCTAGCATGACGTTAGTAGAAGAGGCGACTAATCGGCGAGGCGTGGCACGACGCGTTGACGTCAACGTGACGTCAACAACAGGATGGCTCAAGTCAGCACGGCTGATGTCAACAATATGCAAGGGCGCGTGTCGTGCACATTCCACGTGGTGCGCGTGCCACACGCAGAACAACAGCCTTTGGGTGTGTGCTAGTGCGTGGACATGATTTTTGATGTGCGTGTGATGTACAGGCGGCGCGTAGGTGGTCCTTGTAGCCTATTCTATTTTTCTGTGTAATCTGTTTGGCCACTATTTTTCAGAATTAATTTTTTATTTTAAATTTACTTAGATATTCTTACATATTTATATATATTTTAATTCTGAAAATTACAAAAATTAAAAGTATATGTCTGAATATTGCAAAAAAAATTAAGAAAATTTTGAAAAATTATTTTTCTGTTTTATTGATTATTTTGTATAATTTATTTATTCCTTTTGGTTGTTTTAGCATTTATTTTTGTGCTACTAAATTATTCAACTAATTTGTTAATTGTTTAATGTATATTAGTCGAGAACTAATATATATATTGAGTCCTAGATTTTCATTACTATACTTTTTTTCTTAGTAGGAATTGTAGTTTGACCTCTATTCTTTGGTCATTTATTTATTGTTGATGTATGTTTGGATGGATGGAGGTAATGTTGGTAATTGTTTTACACATGTTTGTTTATTTACTTGTATTGTTAGAGGTAGACCCCACAAATGTATTGGTGAAATGGCGTTCTCATGTTATTTTTTTATTTTTTTATTAGAATTAATATATTAAGATTCTTTTGGGTTGTAATTAACTATTTATTTTTGGATGTATTTTTTCCATAGCCATGTAAGGGGATGTGTTTCATTGTCACTAATATATTTTAAGGTTGCCTTAACATGTTGCAGCATATTACCAACAGGGCTTCAAGTGGAGCCCAAGCACAAAATTGTATGGTGCATTTTTTGAACTCATATATATTATGCATGATTTGATATTGTGGAATTAAGATATGGTTTTGCCTCTTAAACAATTTTATTCACAATTAATTAGGTGTCATATTTTAGCTCACAGAGGGAGAGATGATTATGAGCCTAGCGAAACTTTCAATCTCCCTATACAAGTGAAAATATTGTATTCCAATTGTGTTTTTGGAATAATTTTTAAAAAAAAATGTGTGCTAATGTCAAACACTGTGCAATCAATATAGTGAAATGGCCCTTAAGAATGTTGTTACTAACCTCACCAAAGATGAAATTCAATATTCGCTTAATGAACAAGAAGTCATAGAAAAATTGATCACCCTTAAGATCCGATCTAAAGAAAGGACCATTGCCCAACACAATCGTGACATGGAGACCTATCAGAATTAGGTCAAGGAAGATCAATGTGAGCGCTATACTATACTTAGTAGCATGCACAATGATCTTACGGGGGAGTTTAAGACAAATCCCATTGCTCATGACATGTGGAATCAACTGAATATTACTTATGGGACCACATCTGCAATCGAGCTACGTGCTTTTATTTTGAAATTTGAGCAATTTGGGCTTGAAGCAGAGCACCTGGGGTCGCACCGCAACACTGTCCTTGTCTCCCAAGTAGGGCAGCGTCACACATTCAGGCCTAAGCATAACAAACAAAAAAAACGTAATGGTACAGCTGGTAACCTTGGTCCTAAGAGAGGTAATATGGGGAAGTGTCGTCGAGGCTAGCATGCTGGAAATAAAAACAAGACCAAAGTCAAGTGCTATAACTATGGGAAGCGAGGTCACTTTGCTTGGGAATGCCTTGATGCAAAGAAGGTAGACCTTTCACTTAACTCTTTAAATACTTGTGTTTGTTCACATATATGTGTTGCTAATTCTTTCTATGATTGGATTGTAGAACTCAGAAGCAACCCACCACATAGTCAAAGAAAGAATTGAGTTTGTGAATTATAGAAAGATACATGTGGGCAAGTAATACATTACTTTGGGTAATGGAACTCGAGAGGATGTTCTTAGAATTGGTTTTTATCAACTCAAGACGCGTCTGGTGCGCACTTTACTCCTCCATGATGTGCTTTATGTACCTAGTGTCTAATGTAATTTTTTTTTTATCAATTATTGCTTTGCTAGGATTTGGTTTTAGTAGTAGTCATTTGGATTCCTAGTTGAATAAAAGCTTGTATAGAAAAGGTTTTCTTTCCAATAGTTTATTTATGATATATTTGGATATTTCCTCATATTCTTATGTGTCTTATGATAATGATACATTAAATTCTGTTAATTGGCATACTAGACTTGGTCACATTGGAAAAGATAGAATAACTGGACTAACTAAAGAAGGCCTGTTAGGGCATCTTGCTAATGTAAGTCTTCATGTGTGTGAGCCTTGTTTGGGAAGAAAAACTGTGGGAAGCCTTTTAGAAAGACACCTAGGGCTTTATATCCTCTAGAGTTAGTTTACTCTGACATTTGCGGACCTATAAATGTAAAGGCACACCATAGCGCTTCTTATTTCCTTACATTTTGTTGATGACGACTATTCGTGATTCAATTATGTCTATTTGATCTCACATCGCTTTGAGGCATTGGATTACTTCAAGTGCTTTATGATACTGGTTGAGAATCAGACAGATAGGTAATTGAGCATTCTTCAAACAGATTAAGGACGTGAGTATCTATCACATTAGCTTCAGGGACTGTGTGAGGAAATAGGGATACGTAGGCAATTAATGGTTCCAGGCACTCCGTAACAAAATGTAGCAGAGAGATGGAATCGTACTTTACTTGAAATGGTTAGATCGATGATGGCGCAAGTCAACCTCCGTATATCTTTTTTGGGAGATACTCTTATGATTGCTGCCTACATCCTTAACCGTGTGCCTTCAAAGTCAGTTCCAACGACTCCATATGAATTATGGAAAGGCACATGACCAGATCTGGAGCATTTGTGACCTTGGAGTTGTGCGGGTTTTGTTCATAGTACTTCTTATAAACATGAGAAATTAGGCCCTAGAGCAAACAAACAAGTGTTTATTAGACACTCATAATGCTCAAAGGGTTATGTAAAGTATAGTGAACATCTTAATAGTGGAATGACTGAAAGTAAGTAGCAAGATGTCAATTTCATTGAGAATGAATTTTCTAGTGTTGGTGAAGTAAAGAAAGATCTTGTGCTATTTGAGTTGCAGGAATCTGAGGTAGTCACACCATTTTTTGGTGAGGGTGGAGAATTAGAGACTCATCCTAAAATCACCAAAGATGGTGGGAGTGATTTACCTTCTAATGGGAGTGTTTCACTAGAAAATGACTTAATAAAGATCCCAGTTACATAGAGGTGAACGTGGAATCATTCCTTGTCGTCTTATGAGATTGAGGGGAAATCTTTCTTGTATGCTCCATTGGATCTTGATGAGCCTGCTTCCTATGAGGAAGTGTTAGTTTCACCGAATACAACTAAGTGGATAGTTGCTATGAAGGATGAAATGAGTTCTATGGCTCGGAACCAAGTTTGGGAGTTGGTTGACCTTACACCTGGGCACAAGACCATTGGCAATAAGTGGGTCTTAAAAGTTAAGCGCAAGGTTGTTGGGTCAAAAGTCCGTCTCATAACGAAGGGTTATACCCAAAGAGAGGATATAAACATTCTCCCTAGTGGTGAGATTGACCTTTATTCGCCTAAATTCTAGCTATTGTCACATATTTGGATTTAGAATTTTTCCAAATGGATGTTATGATTGTATTGCTCAATGGATAATTGCATGACGAGATCTACAGGGTTCAACCAGAAGGCCTTGAGGTTAATAGACAAGAACACAAAGCATACCAACTCAAACGTTCAATTTATAGCCTAAAGCAATTGTTTAGATAATGGTATTTTAGATTCCATAAAAACCATCGTTTTGACTGGGTTTGAGATAATGGAAGAAGACCATTGTATCATTGTATGTTGGCGACATGTTGTTAGTTAGAAATGATATGGAAATGATTGTCGCCACTCAGAAATGACTGTCCTTTACTTTTGAAATAAATGATATGGGAGAGACAAATTATGTGCTCGGAGTTAAGATCCTGAGAGATTGCTCTAAGAGACTTCTCTGTTTGTCTCAAGAGACTTACATTAAGAGGATCTTAGAATGGTCTTAGATGCACTATTCCAAACCCATTGACAATTCGATTGCGAAGGAACGTAATCTGAGCATTGACTTTTGCTCTAAGAACAGATGAGAAAAAAAAAAATGGCAATGGTTCCTTATGCGAGTGCAATTGGTAGTCTAATATACACTATGGTGTGTACTTAACTGGACATATGCTTTATAGTGGGTGTGGTTAGTCGTTACTAGAGAAACACAAGACTTGTTCATTGGCAAACAGTGAAGATCATTTTTTTGCCATCTTAGTCCATGATGGAGTTAGAGTACATTACTTGTTCAGCAACAATACTAGAGGCTGTTTAGCTGAGGAGATTCCTATAATGCCTAGAGATCATGGCTCTTGCAGATGAAATCGTTATGATCCATATTGATAGTATGATGATTTTGGCATATGTTAGGGATCCTAAGTGTCTTGGTTAGGACTAAACACATCGACATTCATTTTCACTTTATTCAAGGTGTGATTACACAAGGGGAGGTAGTCCTACATCATATCTCCACTAGCAAGATAGTGGTTGATCCACTGCTAGAGATACTTTCCAAACTCATGTTAAGAGTTTAGGATTTCATAGGATTTGATATATCTTGGATACCTCATTGACTATGTTGGATATTTTTATAAGTGCCATATGCAAAATAATTAATTCATGTGGTTTTATGGCGTAATTGATATTATTAGCACACATTGTATATGTTAGCTTATTTATTTTGATGATTTATTTAATTATGTTTTAATTTATTTAAAAGAGAAAAATAGAATCCAAAATTTATTTTGATAATTTATTTAATTATATTTTAATTTATTTGGAAGAGAAAAATAGAATCAAAATTTATTTTGATGATTTATTTAAAAGATAAAAATAGAATTAACATTTATTTTGATGATTTATTTAATTATGTTTTAATTTATTTGAAAGAAAAAAATAGAATCAAAATTTATTTTGTCCCATTATTTCTCACCTAAACTTTTATCCTAAATGTTGTTAGAATGTATTTAATATTTGATTAAATCAGGAGTTCAAACAGCCCAAAACAGAGGTTCAAACAGCCCAGCACAACAGTAGTTCAAAATGTTCAAAAGGTTCAAGTGGAAGATATTCAAATTTGTAATGATGGAGTGGAAGATATTCAAATGAACACAACGGCTATAAACTGCTATAAATTCAAATGCATGCAATGGCTATAAGTTTCATTATATATACCAAAACTTCTAATGTAAACAAGTGACAAAAAAAATAAGAAAATATTCTTTGATCTAAAATCACTCTCATCTATTCTCTGAAAATTTTTCTGAGAAGTGTTCTTCAATTTTTGTTTACATCCTCTCTCAGAAATTATACATTAAGTCGTATAGCTTTAAGCCCATCTTTCCTGCGTAAGGTTTACAAAAAAATCAGAGTTTCATTTTTATATCTATTTTTGAGAGATAATTCTTGTAGCTTTCTGTGAAAGCAAAAACACATTCTTTTCAACCTTATAAGAGTGTAGTACACTCAGTGTTCTTGACTTAGAAAGTCTGTGTAAAATCTGTGGAAGATTGCTCCATCCGTGAAAAGGTTGCTAGCACCCTGTAAAGCTAGAGTATAGTGAAAAATCTCAAGTGAAGCTTGAGGAGTGGACGTAGGCCGAGTTGAAGCCGAACCACTATAAATTTGTTTGCCTCTCTCTCCCTTATCTCTTTAATTTATTTAAATTATCATAGTTATATTTCATATTTTTATTGTGCTAAAATCATTAATTGACATAGTTGTTAGAATACTTGTTTTAATTATTTTTATTTCATTAACTATATTTATCTATTGTGCTAGTCATAATTTTTATTAGGGTATTATTATTTTATTTGTAAAAACCTAATTCACCCCCTCTTAGGTTGTCTTTTGAGTAACAATTGGTATTAGAGTCTAGACTCTTGTTTTAGATTTAACCATCTAGGAGTTTTGATCCATGACAACCTTAGATGAAGGACAAGCTACAAATAGGTCACTATTGTTTGACGGAAACAACTATAGTCATTGGAAGGATAAGATGACCATATACCTATAAGCCACTGATTATGCCATGTGGATTATTGTCACCAAAGGTTCAAAAATTCCTACCAAATTAATAGACAATATTAGTGTACCTAAAATTGAAGATGAATGTAATAAGAGGGATCATAAATTATTGCAAGCCAATGCTAAAGCCAAACTCACTATTGTTCGTGGATTAGACTCTAAGAAGTATAATAGAATTTCAAGTTGTGATTCGGCAAAAGAAATTTGGGACAAACTTGAGGTAACGGATAAAGGTACAAACCAAGTGAAGGAATTTCGTATTGATATGCTTGTTCATAGTTATGAATTGTTTAAAATGAACTTTGATGAATCTATTTCAAGTATGTTTACTATATTTACTGAAATTGTAAACTCTTTGAAATCTCTTGGCAAAACTTATACTAACAGTGAGTTGGTGAGAAAAATTCTTAGGTGTTTACCAAAGAATTGGGAAGCAAAGGTCACGGCTATTATAGAAGCCAAAAATCTCTCCACACTTGGATTGGATGAGCTTATGGCTTCTCTTATGACTCATGAGATCACCATAAAAGGACATGAGGATGTTGAAAATAAAAAGAAAATTGGAATTGCATTCAAAGCCTCATCAAATGAAGAAGAACATAAAAACTCCAGTGAGGATGAAAGCTATGCCATATTTGGTAGAAATCTCAAAAAGCACTTCAAGAAAAACAATTATGGAGGAAGAAGACATTTTAAGAAAGAGTACAACAATGATAACAAGAAAGAGCCTATTATTTGTTATGAATGCAAAAATCCTGGACATATGAAGATGGATTGTCCAAAATTGAAGAATCATGGAAAAGACTACAAAAGAAACAAAAAGACCATGGTAGCAGCTTGGGAAAAAAGTAAAGATGAAAGCTCAAGTGATGAAATTGAAAATGAAGTATCCAACTTATGTCTCATGGCTCTTGAAGATGAAGACTCTACTCAAGATGAGGTAATTACTCTTTATGAAGAACTTGAAAATACATTCCATGAACTACAAGATGAATTTAGAAAAGTTCGTGCCAAAATAATGTGTTGAAGAAATCTGTTGCATCTTTATCTATTAATGTAGAAGAATTAAAGAAAGAAAAAATTGTTTTGAAAAATGATTTTAATATTATCTCTAATGAGAAAACTACTTTAAAAAACAATATTGATGATTTAACAAAAACACCTAAAATTTTTGTAAAAGGTAGAAATAATCTCAACATGCTTATTGGAAATCAAAGATGTGTTTTCGATAAAGCGGGCATTAGATATGACCCTATTAAAAAATAAAAGAATCTCAATACAATTTTTGAAAAGGCACCTCTTATGACTCACCCTCATATTACTTGTTATTATTGTAGAAATAAAGGCCATTATATATCTTCTTGTCCATTCAAAAATAATATAAACATAGGAATTAAAAAGATTTGGATTGTTAAGGGATCTAACAAAACTAACCAAGAAGGACCCAAGAAACTATGGGTACCAAAAACTAACACTTGATTGTCATATTGTAGGTTTACTTTAAGTCCAAAGCTAAAGAAGGGAAGTGGTACCTTGATAGTGGATGCTCCAGATATATGAACGGAGATAAATCCTTCTTTACTACACTAGCATCGAAAGATGGATGATTTGTTACTTTTGGAGACAACAAGAAAGGAAAAATCATCAGTATTTGTAGCATCGGTATTTCTGCTAACATTTCTATTGAAAATGTTTTACTTGTTGATGGACTTAAGCATAACCTACTTAGTATTAATCAATTATGTGATAAAGGTAATCGAGTTATTTTTGATAAATCACATTGCACAATTGAAAGCACAAATGATCATAAAGCTTTATTCGTTGGTAATCACCATGATAATGTTTATATTTTTCATCTTAATGATCTCTATGCTAGTGATATTAAATGTTCATGTGTTAATAATGAAAATAGTTGGTTATGGCATAGAAGACTTGGTCATGCTCATATGGATTTAATTGCTAAACTTTTGAGAAAGGATTTGGTCGTTAGACTTCCAAAAATTAAATTTGAAAAAGATCATCTTTGTAGTGCTTGTCAACAAGGAAAACAAATTAAAACATCATTTAAATCAAAATCTCATATTTTCACATCTAGACCTTTACAACTATTGTATATGGATTTATTTGGTTCCTCAAGGACATCTAGTCTAGGTGGTAAACATTATTGTCTTGTTATTGTTTTACATGGGTTATGTTTTTAACACACAAAGATGAAACATTTTCTTCTTTTACAAAACTCTGTCATAGAATTTAAAATGAAAAAGGCTTTCTAATTACTAATATTCTAACCGACCATGGTAGAGAACTTGAAAATGAGAAATTTGAATTGTTTTGTGATGAGTATGGTATTGGACATAATTTTTCAGCACCTAAAACCCCTCAACAAAATGGTGTAGTAGAAAGGAAGAATAGAATTTTAGAAGAGATGAGTAGAACAATGCTTTGAGAAAATAATTTTCCTAAATATTTTTGGGCCGAATCCGTTCACACCACATGCTATATTTTAAATCGTGCATTAATTAGACCTATTATCAAAAAGACTCCTTATGAACTTTGGCATGATAAAAAGCGCAACATTAGACACTTGCATATTTTTGGTTGTAAATGTTTTGTGCATAATAATGGTAAAGGTAACTTAGGTAAATTTGATTCAAAATCTGATGAAGCAATTTTTCTTGGCTATTTCTTAACTAGCAAAGCTTATCGTGTTTTTAATAAAAGAACTCTTATTGTGGAAGAATCTATACATGTGGCATTTGATGAAACCAACATTTCTATTCAAAAGCAAATTATTAGTGATAATATAGATTTGGAACCAAATGTGGAAGATTCAAGTATCTATAAAGAAGAGAACCAACCATGTAAGTTGAACAAAGAGATTGAACAACCTATTCTCCCACTTCAAGAAGAACGAGGAAACAATGATGATTTGCCAAGAGAATGGAAGTTTGTTCATAATCACCCTAAGGATTTAATCCTAGGTGACCCTACAAAAGGTTTTGAAACTTGCTCTTCACTTAGAAACATTTGTAGTAACTTGGCTTTTCTCTCACAGATTGAGCCTAAAAACTTTCAAGAAGTCGAATTCGATGAACATTAGATGATAGATATGCATAAAGAGCTTAACCAATTTGAGAGAAACAAAGTGTGGGAACTTGTGCCAAAACCTAAAGATCATACCATTATCGGTACCAAATGGATCTTTCGAAACAAGCTTGATGAATCTGGCACAATTATAAGAAACAAGGCTAGACCTGTTGCACAAGGATACAATCAAGAAGAATGTATTGATTTCGATGAAACCTTTGCTTCGGTTGCTAGATTAGAAGCCATTCGCATGTTACTTGCATTTGCATGTTTTAGAGATTTCAAACTTTATCAAATGGATCTAAAAAGTGCCTCTCTTAATGGTTTTATAAATGAGGAAGTTTATGTTAAACAACCCCAGGTTTTGAAGATCATGCTTTTCCAAATCATATTTTTAAACTATTAAAAGCTTTATATGGTTTGAAACAAGCACCTCGTGCATGGTATGAACGATTAAATAAATTTTTGATTGAAAATAATTTTTCTAGAGGAACGATTGACACAATAATTTTTGTTAAAACTAAAAATGATGATTTACTTATTGTGCAAATATATGTGGATGACATTATATTTGGTGCTACTGATGAAACCTTGTGTAAGGAATTTGCTAAGTGTATGCAAGGTAAGTTTGAGATGAATATGATGGGGGAGCTAAATTATTTCCTTGGGCTTCAAATCAAACAATGTAAGGAAGGAATTTTTATCAATCAAATTAAGTACACAAAAGAACTACTCAAAAAGTTTGGTATGTATGACTCAAAAATAGTTGGAACACTTATGAGCACATCCATTAAGCTAGACAAGGATGAAAAAGGTAAGTCCATTGATCAAACAAAATATCGAGGCATGATCAGCTCACTTCTTTATTTAACTGCAAGTAGACTCGATATTATATTTAGTGTTTGTATGTGTGCTAGATATTAATCAAATCCTAAGAAATCACATCTCAGTGCTGTTAAAAGAATTTTTAGATATCTTGTTGGCACTCAAAATTTGGGACCGTTTTATCCTAGAGATATTGCATTTGATTTAATTAGTTACTTGAATGCTGACTTTGTCGGATGCAAACTTGATAGAAAAAACACCAGTGGTACTTGTCACTTTCTTGGTAACTCATTAGTATCTTGGTTTAGCAAAAAGCAAAATTCTGTTGCTTTATCAATGACCGAAGTTGAATATATAGCTTCCGGAAGTTGTTATGTCCAAATACTTTGGATGAAACAACAATTGAAGGACTTTGATTTGTATTATGATCATATCCTTTTTAAATGTGATAATTAGTGCCATCAATTTAAGCAAAAATTTGGTTCAACACTCACGAACAAAACATATTGAAATTCGACATCATTTTTTAAGAGATCATGTTCAAAAAGGGAATATTGTACTTGATTTTGTAAACACCGACAAGCAATTGGGGAGTGGACTTAGGCCGAGTTGAAGCCGAACTACTATAAATTTGTTTGCCTCTCTCTCCCTTGTCTCTTTAATTTATTTAAATTGCCATAGCTATATTTCATATTTTTATTGTGCTAAAATCATCAATTGACATATTTGTTAGAACACTTGTTTTAATTATTTTTATTTCATTAACTATATTTATCTATTGTGCTAGTCATAATTTTTATTAGGGTATTATTATTTTATTTGTAAAAACCTAATTCACCCCCCCCTTTTAGGTTGTTTTTTGGACAACAGTATATGATGTCACCAGGCTTAGATTGGCCTTCTCACATTGGTGATCACTTTGGCGCTTGTAGAGCGAGTGGGATGAGACATTAGTTATCTTGGCATTTAGAGAGCGAGCGAGGTAAATGTTTTGTAACTTGAGAAATGAGCAAAACTGATTCATTATGAGATGTCGCCTTAACATTGGCTAAGATAAGACTTTAAAAACTCGAACATGAAGTTATCCAAAGCTTCATGAAACCTGAATATAACCGAATGTGAGATCTTAGATAGGTGCTTGATGAGCGAATATGCTAATAAATGTAGGTTAGGCGCTGATATAATGACTAGACTAAGATTCATATGGTGTTAGAGAGTAACAGACCCAATCTAGTGGGAGCTTCGCCGTAACATACATATCATACTGTATGTACTACCGTCTACCACTTAAGAGAGTAGCTAGGTGGATCCTTGCTCTAACATTGTGTGAGCCCTGTTAGGCCAATAATAGGCCTATACTATGCCCTTGAACCTGGAACTATGTCATGAAGTGATGATTTGATGTCGTTACTTTAGCATGTCATCCAAGGATCACGATGAATACAATCCAGAGGACCATGTTTAGGAAAGCGGTCAAGTTTGAGTGAATTGATATGAGTGACTAGGAAAAATTGTTGGAAATCACACCCTTGTATTGTAGCTTATTGCCTGGGCGATTGTGTCGGATTTGAGATCACGATATAATCATGAGTACATATAGTGAGAGGTTTTAAAATGTTTGATCTGGTGTGATCCAACGAATCTGGGGTGTAAACAAGATATTTCGAGTGATATGCTATGTTAGTTTATGGTGGCTTAATATAGCACTCCTATTTTATATTTTCTCGTCAGGTTCAACGCTCTATGTTTCCGTATGAAGAATGGACTTAATGAGAGATTGAGAAATGACAGTTGTGAATGTAACCAATGATGTGGACAAGTAGGAGATGCTGTAAATTAGGTCGGATTTGACCCGACCCTTGACCCGACCCATAACCCATGGAGTGTCCATATGGGTTGTAGACAATTCACACTATTTAATAAATAAGATAATTAAGGAATTATCTAATGAAGCGTTTGAATTATTGTGGGAGTTTACAATTCCACTTCTATTTGTAGATATATATATATATATATATATATCATATATCTGATATAGAGAAAATATCCGTATTATTGTTGTGGAGGTTTACTCGAAAAATCTCTGTAGAATTTTTCCCTCTATTCTTTCCTCTTAGGTCACCATTATAGAACCTAGGGATTTAGAGTATGGATACAACATTGAGAAGCTCTAGTAGCTTCTCAATTGATGACGAAGGGTTTTCCGAATGAGGCTCATAATTCAAGCATCCAATCCAAACCGTTTCCGCTTTAGGTAATATGATTACCTACATGTTTTTCTTCATTTAGGAAACGATTTTAAAGTTTAGTCTCACTCTAAAGAGAGATAGTTGACGGGCTATTCGTTTGATTGGCTGATCTGGTCCCATTTTAATACATTGATACACACTACCATCACCACTACTACCACTATCTCTGTCTCTTATTCCTCTTCCACTATACCCATTCTTATTGCCACTATCATTTCTGCCTCTTCCTCTTTCCTTACACTCAACCTTACCACCAGAACTATGATTATGTTTTTGGGTGTCAATTAAATTTTGTGTGAAATGGTATGGTATTATTTGATATAATGAGTTATTTAGGTTCATTTAGCAATTTGGATTTTTGAGATTCACACAATAATTTCATGATGCTTTTACAATGGAGAGATTGAATATACTACAATTAATTATTTAGGTGTGCTACCAATTATTACATGGATACCGTTAAATTGTTTTTCTAGTAATGTTCAATTTAAGAATGTCATAGGTATGAATAATTATCTGTTTACGTATTATTATGTAATATCTTAATTTTTTTATGCTATAATTTTACTGATTTGAATTTGTCAAGTTGTTAGATGGTTATAGAATTTTTTTTTTACTAATGTTGATTCGTATAGGTTATAACTCTTGTAATTATAAATTTCGTATTAGAATTTGAGGAATTTACCATATTAAATTAGATACAATGGTTGAATCATTTGAATTGTCATGCATTTATTTTTTTAATTTGCATTACTGTTAGAAAGAGATTGTTGGTTTTAATTAGAGTGCCTTTAGGCACGATTCATTCATTTGGGATTGATTTGTGCATACTAGTGTTTAGTCATGGATAACTATATGTGGCACTATCTAGATGCACACCTTTTGAGCATATAAATATCCTTCTCTCCAAAGATGGGCCAAATTTCACCACAAATATTGTTTATCATGAAGTTTTATTATAGTATTCTTTGTGGATCATTTCACTTTTTAGCAAATGGTACAATTTATTAATAAGTTTATTTATGTTAATTACATAATCTTCAAATAGTTTCAATTAATCGACATATGAATTTTTGTAGGATTGGGTTGAAAAAAATATGGAGTTCACAAGGAAAATTATGACAAAATTGCTCCAATGGAGATGTAATGATGTGAGTTCATGCTTCTCACTAGGGATATATATAAGTTGATACAACGTTGGAAAGTGAATTTTGGAGACGAACAAGTTTGAAGACATTGGGATTTTTTTTTTTTTAAAAGTGAATTTCGAGGAAACATTGGCTACAACCCGTTTTTTTTATAAAAATACATATTTTGACTCATTTATTGTAAACATACATAGTTCGAAAAGTCTTGAATCTCTTAAATATATATATATATATATATTTATAAGGTTTGACTTTAATTTTAATTTTATTTTTTGAAATGATAGAACACTAGTTGGTGTGCATTGTTTATTGTTTAATTTTTATTTTTTAGGATTGCAGAGTACTTGCTAGTGTGCATTATTTATTATTTACTTTTTATTCTTATATTTTGGAATTGTAAAGCACTGGTTGGTGTGTATTGAGATTTCTATAACATTTTTTGGTAGCAAATGTATAATAAATATGAAATGTTTATGATTGAGTTATATATAGAATGTTTTAAAAGCATTTTTTTTTTAGCAGCCATATAATAAAATTAAAATGTATACTTTTAAGTTTTGTTGGGAGTGCCTTTAAACACGGATTATTCCTAATATTATTATATAAGTAAAAAGGGAGATTTACCAATAAATCCCAAAATTTGAACTTATGAACCAATTGGTCCCATTTTTATTTTATTAAACCGTTTAGTCCCATTAAATTGTGAGGGACATAAATACCCTCGTGTAACCCTTATTTGATGCGGTTAGGGGGCTTCAAGATTAATTCTTTAGGCGCGTATGTGTCTCACGTGCGTGTGTGGCTCATGTGTGGTGTGTTACATGTGATACACTGTGAAGGTGTAACAAAATGGGAAACCGCTGTAAGGGATTTTTATTTTTGGGCTGGGTTGGTGTGTTTGGGGGTTAGGACAAGGCCCACACACCCACAACCCGTTCAAGGTTTCTCCGTTTTGTCCATTTATATTTACTGATCGTTGTGGTCTCTTAGTGCATCTTGTATGAAACCCTACTTGTGACGATCGGACGGTGTGGCGTTGCAAGAAGTGGCCGATAAAGGAACCCTAGTTGAATAATCTCTCTCGGTGATCGACATAGTTCTTTCATGGGCCAGGATGGGTATGTTTAAATTTTGATGTTGGCATTTGTGTTTTAGTGTGGTTCATTACATTTTATGTGTTTTCCTTGTCGATTTAGTTCGTCTTTAGTAGTGGTTATGAGTCGATTAAGTATGATGTTGGAGGGTGTGTGTGTTAGGTGTTTGGGGGGTTTTGTGTGTGTGGATTATTGTGCTGCGTGTTGGGTTTTTGGGGTATTTGGGTTTTGGTGGTTGGTGTGGGCCATCGTACGACTTTCTGAGGCTTGGGATTTTTTGTTCCTTTGTGTGTTGTGTTGTGTTATGTTGTTGGTTGTGGTTGTGGGGGGTAAGGGGTTGAAGAATGTTATTGAGGGGGATATTTTTGTTGGGGACCACACGGGATGATCAGAAAAGGGGTCTGCTTGTGTGGGATGGGTGGATGTTTGCATGTGTGGGTTAGTGTGAAATATTTGTTACACTACTGCGTGTTTGGTTTTGGGGGTATGTGGTTTTTTTTTTACTGTGTGCTATGGTACTTTTGTTTTTTGTGTGGGCCATCGTTGGTTTTTTGTGTTTGTGTGTGAGTGGGATTAGGTTCAGGAAAAAAATTGGTTGTGGGGTTGGTTGGTGGGGGCACATGTTACTGTGAACATGCAGGTGTGGTTTGGCTTTGGCAGGATTTGTGGTTTTTGTATGTGGTTTGTGTGGCTGTAGTGTGGGTCATAGTTTCATGTGGGGTATGTGGGTGCTGTGTGGTGGGGGTTTTGGTGTCTGTCTTGTTGGTGGCTGTATTGGTGTGGTAATGCGATGGGGTGTGATGCAATGAGTTCATTTGTTGAGTAGGAGTGTGGTGTTGGTATTTTTGTCTGCAGCAGCTGGTTTTTTTGTATGGGGGGTGGCTGTATGGGCTTATTTTGTTAGGGGAGTAGTTGTATTAATTGTTGAATTGGTTTGTTTCTGGTGTTGTAGATAGCAGTACAGTACGTAGTCCGTGGACCCGTTCGTGTGAGAAGCGAAGGCTTGAGGAAGCGTCTGGGTTGAAGCCACACAAAGTAGGTGTGAAAATGGAGGGACACATCCTTTTCAAATAGACGAAAGTTGTACATAATACGGTGGGACGTAATATGACTAAAGTTAATTACTCCCCACAGCGGCAGGCCCACACAAGGATTAACTACAGGTCAAACGTTGCTAGTATAATTAAACTTGTTAGTTCTGCAAAACTGATGGAGGCACATATGAATCAGTTGAAGAGAACGCCATTTTGGATTATGATCGAGGCGATCCATGTCAACAAGTTGAACCACAATGAATTCATAAAGTGTGATGATCTGATTGCTAAGATTATAAGAACGTATGATTCGCGTGAGAATACGTTCCGTATTGGAGGGGCAATGTTGAAATTTGCTAGTAGTGATGTGAGGCTGATTTTTGGTTTGCAATGTGGGAAGAGGCGGTTGGATTTATCCCCGGGGCAATGACCAGTGTCAGACTTCATTCAGCGTAGGTGTCGTGACACGTCGCGGTTAACATCGAAACTTGTGAAAGTTTGTTTTTTGAAGCTGTTAAAGGGCAGACCAGGCAAGATGAGGAAGATGTGGCGAAGCTATTGGCCTTGTACATGTGTGGCAAGCTGTTTTTTTCAAATTCAGGTGAGACAATCAGTTGGGCATTTGTGCGTTACATGAACGACTTGCACACAGTGAGGATGTCTGTTCGATGGAGCAATAATGGCGACTTGATGGGGCGGTGAAGGAGTTTCATCGAATACCGTGGAAGGTGACAGGCTGCATGGTTGCGTTATTGGTATGCGAATGTCCAATGTAATTAGTCGTTGTAACAAACACTTGTGGTAGACATATTAGTTGGTTGATATTTTGTTTTTTATTGTTATGTTTAGTATTGGATATGTGAACATTCGACAATAATTGAGCCGGAAACGGAGAACATGTTCCCCAGATTCATGAAATTGGACATTGGAAAATTGTTGAGCAAAGGTCAAGGGGTTGATCTGTCCGGACCAGTTAATTTTCAGGTATGTGTGTTGGGTTTGGTTGTTATTTTAAGGCGTAGTTTTGAGTTTTTTTATAATTCGTGATGGTAATATGTTTGTGTCTGCGTAGGTTAAAGTAGACCAGCTTAGGTCGTTCGAAAATGAACGTGAAATGATGGGTGCGGATGTTGTCGTGTTTGGAGATGTTCAGTCAGATGTGGTTGATTGTATTGGAGGTGATGATGCTTTCGTGGATGAAATTGAAGGTGATGGCGCACACAACGTTGATGTGATGCATACGGACGACTTGAAATTTGGATTTGGCGTTGTACATGAGGAGTGCAGTTCGTGGGAAGGGCAGAAAGGAGACATCGCAGTGGGGGGGAACACGACAGACGTGTTACGTGGTTCCACATTTGTGAAGAACAATGAGGGGGTGAAAGTCAGTAAGATTAATGAATATGGCAGTGCAGTCGCTAAACTGGAGTTGGAGAATAAAAGAAAAGATGAAATGATTGCATTGCTTGAGGGAGAAGTTGCTGGTCTGAAAAACAAACTGGAGGCACAAGCTGTGAACATTGTAGGAGGGTTTGAGTGTGTGTTGGGAATTAAGAATGACGAGGTGGACAAGTTATAAAAAGAAAATATTGAGTTGCGGAGGAGTGTGTTGGTGCTTGAGGATCAACTCGCTGATCGTGATATACACGCGGTGATGCAAGCTTTTCGAGATGTGGAGGTGTGTCGGGACGGCGTTGGAAGTAGTGATGCTGGGGTTAAGGTTGGAGGTGACATTGTGTACAATGTGTCGCCGATTAGAAATGGTATAGAATGCGTATGTGTAATGAGGGTGTGGGGTCGAGTGCAGGATGCGCTGTAGTTGATTCAGATGGTGAGCAATGTGGGAAAACTAGTGGTGGTATTGTGAATGTTGATCTGTCTGATATGGATGAAGGGGTAATTGTTTCTGGGGAGCAAACATCGTTTGTTCGTAACATAAAAAATAAAGTTAGACAAGAACGGAAATTGCCGGATTTTGAGTACCCCATCTTACATGGGCGTAATAAGAAGTTAGTCACAGACGCTGGCATTGTGGTTCGAGGTGATGACTGTGTTAATAATGCCAGAGTTATTGATGTGGACGCTATGGTCGTGAAGGGTAGTAAATGGTCCGGCTTTGATATAAACAACAGGTTGGGGGTGTGGAAAATGATGACGGTGGAGGAGAAGTGTAGAATCAAGCAAGGTTATGATAGGCATGGTGATCGGTACGTAAATTTTTTTTTTTTGATTTGTTAATACTTATTGTAATGAAATTATTTTTGTGGGTACTGATAATTGTTGGTGTGTGTAGGGCGGTCATGTGGGAGGATTGTGATGCTGGTGTGGTGGTTGACTTTAGTGATGTGAAAAACCTCATATACCAGAGTAGCCTTTGTGGAATTGTGAAGAGTTATTTGTATTTGTAGAAAAATTATTTTGCTTTCACATTTGGGGAATGAACTCTTGTGGGACAATATACGTGGCATTGGTGTTATGTGGATAGATGGTTTTTATTTGTTCATGTTTATTGCAGGTGATTGACGGGTATGTTGAGTTGCTGAAAAGCGAGCATGCGAGGATGTATGGAGATGATGAGTTGGCTGATAAGTCATATTTTTTTAGTAGTGTGTGTTTGGTGAGTTGTGAAGTTATGTAGTGCACGAAGCTCGTTTCTGTGTCTGTGTGTTGTTCTGATGATTTTTAACTTTTGCAGGATATGGTGAAAAGTGATGATGTGCGTACTAGGGAAAAGTTTGTTCGTACGAACTTTTCTGCTGTGACCGATTATAGGTTCATACACTTCCCAATGTGTTATGATGGACATTGGACACTTGTAGTGTATGATACGGAAGATGGGACTTGGAAACATTACAATCCGATGAGGCAGCATGGAGACAGAGCTGATGTGCATCACAATGTAGTAACTTTGCTGGTATGGTTTTTGAGTTTAATTTTTGTAATTTGTTTTGTGATCATGTGATTGTTTTCTGGGTTAGGTTTCTGAAGATTGTGTAATTGTTTTGTTTGAGTTATGGCAGAAAGAACGTGTTACTAAGGTGATGAAGCAGACTTTGCGTGAATTCGGGTTGGATGAGCAAAGCATACTGGCGAATTTTAGCAGCTCGCTTGAAGCTGTGGCAAAGTGTCCGCAATAGAAACCGGGGACGTAAGTTAGTTGTGTTTGCGTTTTGTCTGGGGGGACTGCACTGTTTAAGGTTCTGTGTAGCATGTGTTTGGCTGCTGATATGTAAAATTTTTTGTTTGTACAGGCCTTGATTGTGGGGTCATTGTGTGCGCTATTATGCGACAGTATGTTCATCGGGCTGACGTGGAACGTTCGTTGCACGGAAGTAATTGCATCATACTACGTGAAAATCTGGTTAAGGCGTTTGTGAATGATCCAGCACATGGTTTGAAGGAATGAAATCATGGTACATCGTTGGAACATAAACATGGTAATTAATTAGATGGCAACAAAGACTAGTGTATGATGCACTGGTTTTTGGGTTGTGTTTTTTTTTTTTGGCTGAACATCAGTATGGTAAATGTTGGAGTGTTGGTTTTTGAAATGTAATTAGAATGGTGATATAGTAATTATATTTTGCTTGGAAACGTATGGTTATATTTGACAAATGAAATTGTTTTGTTTGAGAATGGTACTTGTCCAGCTTGTTTTTGTGTGGTGGTGCATGTTATGTGTGATTGTTGAATGGAATAGTGGCAGGTGACTGTATGGCAATGCTAGTGTGTAATGTTTTTCTGTGGTGTGTGATGAGAGTGTTATGTAGATGTAAGGTTCGCATGGTGTGGGTGTGCGATTACTGTGATGGTGACCGTGTACTATTAACAACATAGTCGGTCGGCGTTGAAGTCGTGCCGCTAAAATCTTTACATATTACATGTTTACTATTTTTACATATTAACAGCGTACACGTAATATAGTATGATTAAAAATGACAACACTTTTGGAACAAAATAAATGTAAGAAGTTCAAAAGTTAGTAATGGTAACGGGGTATGAATTGTTCACCCGTCACTTATAAACCGGAAGCTGTAAATTGTTTGTTGCAAACTTGTCTTTCATACAAGTCTAGGTTATGGATGTGCATACCTGCACGTTGAACATGTTAACAGCATCCACATAATAAAGTATGGTTAAAAATGAGAATACTTTTGGAACAAAATAAATGTAACAAGTTCAAAAGTAATCAATGGTAACGGGGTATGAAGTGTTCACACGTCACAAATAAATTGGAAGCTGTAAAATGTTTGCTTTGAACTTGTCTTTCATACAAGTCTAGGTTATGGCTGTGGCATAACCAATTATTTAGATAGAAAGCAACTGCAATAAAGCTAAAGTATGGAGTTCGGATATTTGTGTGTGTATGTCAAGCTAAATTGGTTCCTTACATGTTGTGCGATTGTGGTGACCCATGCATTGACACCGGCCGCATCGAATTTGTTGCACTTCTTCACCTTGGGCAAGAATTCTTTTTTTTTTTGGGCTAGCCTGGTGGTCGCTTTACCGAAGGTGGTTGTATGACGAAATCCTCAGGATTGAATGCTGGTTTCTCCACAGTTGGAATGGGTTGTATGTTTTGTTGGTATGATTTGCGGTAAGCACTGACGTGGTAAAATTCAGCAACTAGATCGTATAGGTCGAGGCCGCTATTCCGGATAGCAACAACTGCGTGAGAGCATGGAAATCCATTTATTTGCCACTTGAAACAGGAACATGTATGTTTGTCAACGTCAACCATGACAGATGGGAAATAGTGGACCTCAAACACTGTATCGGTGGATTGGCTAACAAGCCATGCTCTACCTTTATTGTACACTTTGACCAAACGAGCTTCCATTTTTGGGCAAATAACACTGGGCCACGCTTGTGCTTTTATTCTGCGTTTCGCCATTTGGCGCATAATCTTAACTCGAATACTGTCAACCAGTTTAGTTATTGGTAGGTATCGTGCTTCCCGTATCCATGAGTTAAACGATTCAACGGCATTGGAACTCATTTCACCGTACCGTGAACCGCTGATATTGAAGAAGTATGATATTAGTGAGGACGTAGGCAAATGGCATGAAAATGTGAAAAGCATAAAAATGGGAAATGCAGTATTAACAGAAAGCAAAAAGGAAGACTGAAAATACATACCGGAAGTAAGCGTTAGCCCAAAAATGAAGGGTTAAGTCTTTTAAGAACGAGGGAACAACCCTCCGTCCACATTTGGTAAATTCCTCAATGCATTGGGTGAATGAAGACATAGTGGGTGCGTAAGCACACGCCCGGAATTTAGTCAACATTCCAACTCGATATGAAGTGTTAACATATCGCAACTTATGTTGCAAGTTACGTTGCAAATGTTGTAGGCAGAATGCGTGGTGGGCTGTGGGAAATATGATGGGTATTGATTCCAATAAGCCTACATGTCAGTCAAATACGAACGTAAGGGTCCTATGACTGTTGACAACATTTGCGAGATGTCCCAAGAACCATGCCCAGTTTGCAGTGTTCTCTGAATCAACAATCGCGATGGCTAAAGAGAAGAGACCTAGAAAGAGATGTTGTGAGTTAAGTTTGCAAATATGTTGGTGGTATGTTTGTGAGACCAATTAACATGTGAGTGACATTGAATGTGCAAGGGAACATTATGTCAGCAATAACTAATGAAATTATAATTGTACAACGAAAATGATTTGCGTCAACATTATTACAATACCTTGATTGCTATCCTTCGCAGTAGCAGCTAGCAAATGGCCCTTGAATTTTCCCTTCAGAAAAGTCCCATCCAAGAATAGTAACGGACGGCAATGATTGAACCCATCGATGCATGCTTTGAATGATATGAAAAACCTTAGGAAACGGTTGTTGTGTTCATCACAGTCAATATTGACATAAGTTCTAGGGTTGTTTTCAGTGACAGCAGGCACCAATAATTGGTCGAACGAAATGGAGTGTGCACCAAACATCTCCCCCCGAGCTTTTTCAACATCTAACCACGCAACCCGGTAGCTAACCTCTAATCCATAATCTTTTTTCAGGTCATACACCACATCTGTGGGTCGCGTAAGTGGCTTGTCACGTACCCGTTCAGAAATAACATCGCACACTAAATCTGAACCAGCCTGCAGGTTTTTGGGTGTTCGAACAGCTACGCCACAGATGTGCTCCTTATTCCATTTGCGAAGGTAGAAAAATCCGTTAGCATGCAAAACGCATGCGTGCACCGACCACATGCATCCCTTCGATTCCCTCATCATGCATACAGCTGTGATCCGCACAGAATCTTTTTTGACATATTTAAAACAGAAACCACATTCGACAGCATACTTGCGAAGAGCACTCCGGAATTCATTCGCTCCGCCTTCAAAACTTTGGCCAATACATTGAATCTCGTTAGCCCATTGGGCAGACAAAAACACCTTGTCAACATGAGGGCAGAATTTTGCCAATAAATCCTCTTCGTCATCCACGTCCGACTCGTGAAACACATCGGTCGGCTCACAATGAGCTGTCTGTAATTGGCTGTTTCCATTGTCGTCGACTAGTGCACGATGTACTTCAATTAGTACATCAACGCATTGCAATTGAAAAGACCGTGCAATACACACCAAGTTCACCACATCAACATCATTCTTCAATATGAAATTGTTATAACCGGGCATCTTGAAGTAAAAACATGCATCGGCAAGTGTGAGCCCTTTAAACTTTTCACAAACACCACGGACGACGTCGTCAAATTGAAATGGAACTTGCAAATTAATAGCGACATTGACATTACCGTAACAACATATTAGCATAATTCCATTGTCCATCCTCCTGCGAATGTGAACATATGATTGATGAGGGGGCAAGGACAAAAAATAAAAATGGAAAACACTACAAAACGGGGCAAGACACACACTCGAAAGTATGACTCCCCACCCAAAGTGAAACACATGTCTCGACGTTGATCAAACAGGGCACATCCTATCGGGATAACGTGGTACTTCAGAACCAGGGTTAACAGCAAAAGAAAGAATAACACCAATAACACACCACACACCATTAACGACAACTCCTCTAACACACAGACACCAGTAACACCATGATCGGCCAAAATCCAGAAACAACCCACATACGTTAAAACATGAAAAAAACACAGACCACAATGTAAATACGTACAATCCATATCAAAGCTGAACGACCCAAGGAGAAATAAGCATACCAGGTAAAGAATGGCGTGTACACGGCAGTGTTCTGAATCTCTACGGGAATATCACATAGCCGTCAGCAAACAAACCACACATTCAACTACGAAAACCCTACATTCAAAAGTTTTTGAATGTATCATCAAAATTAGACAAAACGGAAGGAGAAATGTTTCCAAAAAAAGAATTGACCCCACAACGAAATTGCCACATTGACCCAAGGGCACGTTCGTCCACACAGACCTACCAGAAAAGGGAAAACCAAGAAAAATGACCAATTAAACCCACCAGCAGGATTAAGTAGTATAAAAGAAAAAAAGTGGGACTATTTGGTATAACAGATTGTGAAGTAGGATTTATTGGTAAATAATCCAAGTAAAAAATCATTGTAAAATTATAATTTTCTCTCAGGTTATAAATTTTAAATGTCTATTTTGTTCATTTAACGCAATGTGTATAATTTAAATAAGTAAATATATATATACACTTATTATATAGAATAAAGATTGGGACCCCATTTCCCCCACCCCCTTTTGACCCTCTTTCTTTTTTGATTGGTCACTTTTTCTTTTTCTTTTTCTTTTTTTTTTTCCTCCTCCAATCACCACTCGCTACGTGTGTGTGAGGGTGGTGGGGGTTGAAGTTTGAGGGGGTCTAAATCACTACTGTATTATATATTATGTGTGGGTCAAGTGTTAAGAATGTTCTTCATCATACTCAAGGTTTAAGTCTCATTATTCTCATTTATATAATTTTTTTTGTTGCTTTAAATAGAAAAATGAGGGACACATCACATAGGATTTGGGGTGCTTGCTATGCACCCAAGCACAACAAACACTGTTATGAGTCAAAACGATTGCGCATGACACCCTTTTGGTAATGGGTTGCTGCTGCCATTTTGCCAAAATTTTTTATAGTTCTAAATGATGTTATATACTATTTTTCTTATAACTAAGTCGATGTTTGACATCCTCTAAAAAAGTCAAAAAGTCACTGAAAAAGTAAAAAAGTTAACACTATTCTCATGTTTGGGCAGGAAAAAAATACTGGATAAATAGAGGGCAAAAATATGAATTTGCCCTTTTGAATTCAATAGCCAAAAGTGCATGTTAGTGTACCTATCTTTACACATTTTACCAAATGCACTGACGTGGCTAATTGTAAGCCACAAATTCCCAAAGTCAACAAAATTGAACAATGCACTCAATAAACACAGTATGTGTCAGGAAGGGTACAAGAGTAATTTTGATATTTGATACAATATTTTATTACATATTTTTTCGTAAAAAGTCAAAAAATTATTCCAAATATACATATTTTTTCTCTCTACTTTTTTAGCCAAAAAAAATCAAAAAGTGCACTTATATAGATCATCCCAAACAACCCCTAAATATTAAGGAATTTTGGAACCATGTTAATAAATATAATTAGGAATCATTATATGTAGGGGATCCAAAATGAGCAACAATAATAAAATCACTTAAAGAGGCAAACTTATGTCAATGAGTTAATAACCTGGGTTGATCGGAGAGTGAGTACCCAAGTGAGGATGGAGCAAGTGGTTCAGAAGAAGGAAATGACAATGCAATCAAATAGGTACCTGTAGACACCCCATTTTGACCGGCCCTAAGACTTGGACGCTTTCTTTTGATTACCCGATGATGAAAATAAGAATATGCCATCTCACAAAATTCTCAACGAAAAAATAGAATTTAAGCTTTAATCCCGACCTACACCTGTTTTAACCAAATTATTTTAGACCATATATTTGATTAATATTGTACATATTTTAAATACTTTATATTTTATAATCAAATTTCAGTGGTGCATGCCACCACCATGCACTCGATATATATATATATATATATTATATTGTATTATATTATAGTAATAAAAAAAATGATAATAAAAAAATTGATTGATATGTTTCTAACTTTCGGTGGTGCATGCTAGCACCATCCCACCATTATATATTATATTATATTATATTATTATTTTGTTTGTTTGCTATGTCCATTCTCTATAAAATGGGAGAAGAATTTTTTTGGGGGGGGAGAGGGGATGGAAAAAGAGAGAATCAGAGAGAAAAAAAAGAAGTGGTGCGAGAGAGATTGAAAGGAAAAGAATTAGAAAGAAGGAAAGTTAGTTTTTTTTTAGAAAGAGGGGGGAAAATAAACTATTTTCTTACATATTTTATTTTTCTGAACTAAACTTTTATTCGCATTTCATCAATATGCGATTCCAAAACCAACCACCAAGGCTGTAATTCCAAATTTTGAACTGAGAATTGAGAACACATTCCACAGACTTGAGGGTAATCAAAAGAAAGTTTGTGAATCAAAAAATTCATCATTTCTCCAAAAGGTGAGTTTTCACCAACTTTCATTTAATTTAAAAATGTGATATAACTTGCTTAAATATTTCATTTACTATTTTTCATAACTGTTTTTTATCGCTTTAATGGGAAGGCTGCACCACCCACATATCTGTTGTAATTTATCTTTTTATTGTTTTAATGGGAAGGCTGCACCACCCACATATCTGTTGTAATTTATTTATTTTAATTGTTTTAATTGGAAGGCTGCACCACCCACATATCTGTTGTAATTTACCGTTGTATATAAACTGTTGTAATTTACATAAAATGTTGTAGTTTACTATTTATAAATTGTTGTAATTTTACTACTTTAAATGGTCGGTCGAACCACCTAATTTGTTAAAAGATGTGACTCTATCGGATGAATAGTGATCGGTGATGAATAGTAACCTCTGGCGGTAAATAGTAACTTCCGGTGGTGAATAGTAACCCCGACAATGAATAGTAGCCCTGTTGATGAATAGTACCTACGGCGATGAATAGTAACTGCGGATGAAAAATGCCCGGTAAGATAAATAACGATCAAGAAAGGTGAATAGTAATTGCCATGGTGAATAGTAACTTTCGGTAGTGAATAGTATCTCAGGATGAATAGTGCTCTTGCAAAATAAGTTTCCCTGGACAGAACAGAGCAGTCTTTCTACGTCAAGCATAATATTTTCTGGCACACATTAAGTTTCTTTATTTTATTTTTTATTTTGAGAGTTTGTGAGGATTTTTTATAGCTTGCTGTACTATTTGTTTTCCTCATTCTCCTCCTCCTTCTTTATTTGGATATGTAATAATTCAAGTGTTGTAATAATTCCCCATCCCCGCTTCTTTCTATCCCATTCTTTTACTTGCTTTCCTTATTTGTACATAAACATCATATTTATTCTTCATCATATTTATGCTTTGCATCCATGTTTCATGTATCTTGATTCGACTAAGTTTGCATTTGTGGATTTAATCAATTCTTATATGATTATGTGCGCTACTTCATGTTCTTGAGATGATTCACATGTCATATCTTAGAAGCCGAATCTTTAGTTGCATCTCATGAGTGAATTGCATTAGGATTTTGTATATAAGATCATGCATATTTTACTAACTTTGTTTTGTAGCTTGTTCGTGGGTCGTCAAACATGTAAGTTTTTATGCTTTAGCATCCCGTTTGTGTGTGTGTGTGTGTGTGTGTTTTTTTTTTCTTACTATGTTTAGCATTATATCATGAGGCTATTTGCTTATGTGATATAACTCTATGAATGCCAGTGGATGAAGGTTGTATCGCTTAATTTGGAATGATGTTGACTTTCATATTTGTAAGCTCAATTTATTTGGGTTGTACATTTTCAAAATTCTTTCAAAACTACATGAAATCAAGTTGTTCCAAAGTAGGTGACATAGTCTATACTTGTATGTTTCATATAGTAAATTTTAGGATTTATTAAATAATCAGAATATGAACATATAAAGAAAATAAAAGTTATATCATGGTTTAGTAAAGATTGATCTTCTGATCGGGTGAGCGGATGTGCTCAATTAATGACCTTCCCCCTTCATACCTAAGGTTCCGAGCCAAGCATCATTGGTTACGACGAACAGTGCCATTGGCACGAGTCATGGGTTTCCTAATTTCCAAAAAATATTAGGTGGCGACTCTGAGATCTGATGACGCAGTCCATTTTTTGACAAAATTGCAATAAAATGAATTTTTAACAAAAGTTGCCAAATCTAGACTCTTATCTACGTTTTACATTGCACTCGTGAGACTAGATCAAAGAGATCTCGGGAGTCCGAACTGTTTAACGAGCACGGGTACCCTCGGGCATGTTACAGTACCGTATTTCCCCAATCCCCAAAATATTCTCTCTTAAACCTTAGGAATTAGGCCCTATTTATAGGTTTTTTCTTGATATCAGAATATACTAAGTGGCCGTGGGATATTCTTTCCTGAACTATTAGGCCTTGGTAGACACATATTTCTTGACATGTACTATCTATTTGGCACAAAACCTAGGGGTGCAAACGAGCCGAGCCGAGCCGAGCCTTGCTGGGCTCGAGCTCGGCTCGTTAAGCTATCGAGCTCGTTTATTGAGCTTGAGCTCGGCTCGATAAGGGACTGGGCTCGAGCCCGGCTCGGCTCGTTAATTTTTGTCAAACTCGAGCTCGGCTCGGCTCGGCTCGATAAATTTTTTTTAATATTATTTATATTATTTAAATATAAATTTTTAAATAAAAAATATTATTTATATTATTTAATATATAAAAAATGCATTTATATTATTATTTATATATATATTTATATATTTTTAATATATAAATAATGTATTTATATATTATTTAATATATAAATAATATATTTATTATATAATTTAATTATAGATAAACGAGCCGAGCCTACCGAGCCGAACACAGGCGAGCTCGAGCTCGGCTCGTTAACGAAACGAGCCCAATAATCGAGCTCGGCTCGTTTACTAAACGAGTTGAGCCGAGCCTGTTCACGAACAGCTCGGTTCATTTGCAGCCCTAACAAAACCTCAGCGAGTGCCATTGTACTATCTGTTTGGCACGAGTCTCAGCATATACCTTTTTGGTACGAACCTCAGCAAGTGTCCTAGTTGCCGCGACACCTGCTTTCTCAGTTCGATTTTCCCAAGACATGTATTCTTAAGACTTTACGACCTGCTATCAGCCGTATTGGTGTCTACCTTAGCAACTCCTCCATCCTTAGCCACCTAACCATAAACTCTCCAACTTCTCAAGGTGTAGGCCATAACAAGGGTTGTGTCTTGTACCAAGCCCAAGGGGGCTTCCTTGGTTCCTCTTGTACAGCCAAGGCAGGTCCTTGACTTGGATATATGGAAAGGGAGTCCCTTACTTTTGGGCTACCCTACACTTATCTTGACGGGGTGGCCATGGTATTGTAGACACCCCATTTTGACCATTCCTAAGATTTAGGTGCTTCATTCCGAACACCCGATGATGAAATGTTACACTGTGCAATCTTTCGAATCTTTAGCAAAAGAATTCAGTTTTGAGTTTCAAACCCAAACCTTGCACCCCATTTGGACCAAATTTTTTTTTTTTTTTTCTAGCTTGATCACTCAAAGAGCAGCAAGAGCAAAAGATGGCCAGTAGGCCACAATATTTGGGCCGGCCGGCCATGTTCAGCGCAACAGATATATTTACAACACAGGATGCTCCCATGCACGGGATTTGGTCAGCTGTTCTCTTTTGAAGATAATTCTGTTGAAAGGTGGTAGAAAATCTATAAAATAGGCCATCTTGTTTCAAAATTAAGGGTTAGAGAATTGTTTTACAAGCTTAAAAGTTCTTTCAAAGCTCTCTTTCTCTCTCTTGATAATCAAAATAGATACACTATAGATACACCATTGAAACTTGAATTTGAAGTTTTTGGCTGAAGTTTTGAAACTGATTTCAGGTACTTAAGAGTGTTTGAATTGAAGTTTGTGAATCAAGAAGCTCTTCCTCTTTTCTAGAGGTTGATCTTTCATTACCTATTCTTTTACTCTCTTGTTCTTCAGCCTTTGTTTTAAATACTGATTTTCAAAGTGTTTTTAGGCTTTAAAATGTGATTTAAACCTTGTTAAAGGTGAAAGGGTTAGCCACATTTCCATAGGTTTATCCATTAGTGATGTTCTATTGGTGTTCTTCATGTTTTTTTCTTCTTTTTCTTCAAATTTAGCATTGTTTTAGATAATTTTGTATGAATATGGACCATATATATGTGTTTAAAGCCTTAGATAGGTAGCTTGATTCTTGACTCTCTCTCTTTTCTTCAAAGTTGTTGTAAACTCTCTTCTAGTTCCATCTTTGAGGCATGAAAAAGGATGTTTTATCCTTATTCCATGAGTAGGAAGATGAGCATACAACAACTCTTTATCGCTTTCATTCCTTTGCTTAGTCTTGTTTTGATTTTGCTTTGAAGCCATATGAGAGCTTTTTCATCGGAGGTATTAAAGACTCTCTTCTAGTTCCTTTTGAAGCATGGAAATGGATTTTAATCCATCTACCATAAGTAGAAAGAAGAGTCTCTTTGTTTTCCTCAATGATGTAATCTCTTGTTTGTAAGCTTTATTTTCAAGAATGGCTTTCTCTAAACCTATTCTCCCTAAATTTGAGTACTCACTACCTCTTATTTTTCATGAGATATAGTAAGTTTCATGCCATCTCTTTGAATGCTTCCTCTTCTTAATTTGCCTTAGCTTTGTATTTATTGATTTTCGTCCTGTTGCTTCATTAATCATCATCTAAATACCCTTGAGATGTTTGATGATTTGTGAAGCAAACCTACTCTTTCCTTGAAAATCTTCATGATAGGAGGGAACATGAAGGATGAACATCCTTTGGAAACCCTCTGTTTTTGTTCTGTTCCAATCCTGTTGCAGTAGGTTTTCTTCCAAAAACAGTGGCCGACCGGCCATCAAAGTGTACGGTCGACCAGTTCATTAGGCCAGCTGACCACCTTGTTTGTACAACAATGGTGGTTTTTCAGCAAAACAGAGTAGATCTTGAGGTCCAAACAGAACTGTTTTCTGACTATGAACATGGCAGTTTCTAGCAATAAGCAAAGGGGGTTTTTGGAGGATGTTCTTGCTTATGCGCACGCGATTCACCGCCTCTCATTCAATTCATTTAGATTAGTTCCTTTGAAATTCATGTTATGTAATAATTAATTTATTTATTTATTCGTGTTTTGTAATAATTAGTTAATTAAAACATTCAGACCCTGTTGTGAAGAGAACAAATTTGTAACACTTGATGTATGTCTTCTAACCTCTATTTCTTTCTCCCTTTTATTTACATGCTTACCGTGGTTGTACAAAGCATCATGTTTTCACTTCATATCATTTCCATGCATTGTATCCATTTTCGCATGCATTAAAGATTCGGCTCATCATGCATAATGCTCTTACAAATTCCTAAACGATTATGTGCCCTACCTTATGCTTTGAGTTGCTTCACATGTCATGTTAATAGCCAAATCTAATAGTAGCATTTGTGTATGCGTCGCATTAGCCATTTTGCATATTAAGATCGTGCATTTTGTCTAACTATCTTCTTTTCTTTGGCTTGCCATGGTTGAATACTAGGTGAGTATTTTTGCTTTTAGCATATCATATGTGTGTTTTTTACCAAGTCGAATATACTACCATGAGGCTACTCGCTTATTTGAAATATCTCTATGAATGCCTGTGGGTGGAGGCTAGTTTGCTTAAATTGGAATGACTTTGATTGTAATACATATGAGCTCATTTTATATATTCAAAAATTCATTTCAAGAAAACATGAAATCAAAGCATTCCAAAAAAAGTGATGTGGTCTATATTTGTTTGCTTCACATAGTAATGAATAATCAGAACATAAGCATATAATATCTATAAAATTCACATCATGATTTAGTAGAGGCCGATCTTTGATTGGGTGAGTGGGGTACTCAATTTTATGACATTCCCCTCTCATACTTAAGTTTCTGAGCCAAGACAACTTTGGTTATGACGGACAAGTGACCTTTGGCACGAGTCACGGGTTTTCTAATTTTTCAAAAATATTAGGTGACGACTCTGAAATCTGGCAATGCAGTCTATTTTTGGCATCTCTGATGATTAATGGATTTGAGATTTGTCGGATTTGGACTCTCATTCGTTTTTCTGTTTCACATTGCACTTGTGAAACCAGATTTAGAATCACGGGAGGCCGAACATTGCGTCTGAGGAGACCAAACCCCTCCGAGGAGCGCGAAAAACCAGCTATAGGTATACTGGTTTTTTTGGTGCCTACTATCAGCTCTAATTAGTAAGTGTTAGGACCTGCTATGAGCCCTTGGCTATTAGTGCCTTGGTGTCTACTATCCGCGCGAAGTGTTTGTGCATTATTTTGTATGAACTAGGCCCATCTCGAAGGTTGTTGTGCCTCAGAAGGTACTTGCAGAGATTGGAGTTGCCACGAATCCCCTTCCTTGATCAAATGACAAAGGTGACGCCATAATAAAAATGGCGACTTTGAGGTAGGGTCTACCTTAGCAGCTGTACCTTGGCAAGTAGTACCTTAACAAGTTCCCTTGGACTTGCTCACGACCCATTTGGTCCAAGCGGGTCAGATTTGGTTCGATTCTTTGGTTGACCCATTTCTCTTGGGTTTTGACCCCTATCCATTTAATGATCCTTATTTGCCTAATTAAGGTGAAACCAATAATTAAATCAACATCTTAATTTCTCCCCTTCTACACATTATTTTGTGTTTAGCGATAAAAAAATATGATAACAAATTTATTTACAAATAACTTTTTCTTAATATTATGGTGATCATATTTATGTATCATTTGATGTATCACATTCATAATAATAATTGATAACAAATATGAGTGGTGTTTCAACAAACTAATGGAATACCGACACATAATATGGTGAATGGAATATAATATGTAAAGATAAAAGAAATGTTATATATTACCTATTTTTTGTCACCGTATCGTAGGAGCACTTATATAGTGTATGTTATATATACTCATGATTAGTTATTTATTTAAAAACAATCATTAATAAAATAGTGAAGATAAACAATATAGTGTCATGTATTCAATAATACAAAACAGCGAAGAATAATGCGTGATATATAATAGTCCTCGTAATATTATTATTATTTGAATTATCACTCCATTGTTGTAGATATGAATGATAGATTCTATTTGAAGTAATATAATAATAACACATGAAATAATAAATAAAATATAATACATAAATATATATAAAGTTGGATTCTTTCAAGTTTAAATTTGAACTTAAGAGAATTTGACGAGTCCATGAAATTCATAACTTGTCACGTTTTGATGATCCAACCCGTTCATTTTGTAAATTTTTTTTTTTTTTTTTTATGTATATCATTCATGAATTATTATTTAAATTATTTAGTATTTAATGGAATACACTATTCATATTTGTTATTAATATAAATGTAATACATTATATGATACATAAATATGATCATCATAATATTAATAAAAATTGTCATTTATAAACAATTTTTACCATATATTTTTTTTCTCACTAGATACAAAACAACGATTCTTAATTATATTTATTAATATGGTCCCAAAATTTCATCTAGTTATAAGAAAATAGTATATAACATCACTAAAACTATATATATAATTTGGCCTTGTGAAGTGTTTATAAAATAAAAAAATGCAACTGTTCAAGAGTTGATTTGGGATGTTCTAAAAAAATATATTTTTTGATTTATTGACTTATATGGGTTAGATTTGATGTGATGTATTAGAGAAGTGATGTGATTTAAATAAGATGATATGACTTAAATAAGATAGTAATTTTTTAATTTTTTATGTTATTTAAATTATGCCAAACTTGACCTTAATAGCAATCGACAAGGTATCGCCAAAAGGGTCACGCGTTGTTGTTTAGGCTCATAGTAATGCCTGCCGTGCATGGGTGCCCAATAGGCACATGCTACAAGGAGAAACACATTCAGATTTGGACACCAAGTTGAATATTTATTTTAATATAATAATAATAGTATCAATAAATAAATAACATAAAAGTATAAATAAATGTTACTAAAATTGTAATGTAATAACGCTTTATAGTTTTCTAACCAATTGAATGAAAAGAGTAATGTTAGACATTTTAAAAGGTTTATCAAAATTTTTATCAAATATTTCATATAAGTGTGAGATCCACATAAAACTCATATGGTGTGAGTCTCACACCTATGTAAGACATTTAATAAAAATTTTAATAAATCTTTTGAGATTTCTAGTATTTTTTTGAATGAAAATGGTCAAAGACACCATTACTCACATTCACAAATAATGTAAAATACATTAATCTCATTAATATTTATTCCTTAATTTCTAATTTAATATCATTAAGATTTATTCCTTAAATCTCTAATTTGTTCTTTAAGGTAATGTTATTAAGATTTGTTCTTTAAATAATATTATTAAATTTGAAGTACAACTTGTCTTCAATTCAAAAAGTGGGCTCGACAGTATTGTTTGGGCCTGTGGAGCTCATTATAAGTCCCGTTTCGATAATTTAAACTGTTTATTTTTAAACCATAATGTATAGATCATTCAAGAAAAAAATCAAGTCGATACAATAATCATAACCACGTTAGTTTATTACATTTATTTTCAAAAAAATAGATAGTCTATTTTCACATAATATTTATCATTTATTTTATTACAAATAAATGTTATGAATTAACATGATTACGATTATTGAATCAACTTAATTTTTTTCATAGATGATCTACAGGTTGGAACTTGGGGTTGATGTTATGTCTTGTAGGCACATCACCGTATTGTGAGCCCGTGAGGGCGTGTCACAAATTTATTTTAATAATCTGATTCATAGTATAAGATTTGTCAAATAAATCATTTATGAAAAATTTAGGTTAAATAAACATCTATAACCCATACTATGATTACGTTTATGTTTAAGAACTTAAATGGTTATCATGATTTTGATAATTTTTTTTAAAAAACAATTAAGGCTTGGTCATGGAGCCTATACTTGTCTGATGAACCTCTTTTTTTTATGTTAATAATATTTTCAACAACTTTATAATACGAATGAGTCGGATCATCAAAACATGATTATAACCTCACGGGATGTGACAGTACGAGTGTTGTCACAATACTCACCCCAAATCCTAGTTTAAAAAATGAACAGTTTGAATTAACAAAACATAAACCATGATGGACCCTATAGACCCAAACAACATGGTCCTGTGACTTTAAATTTGAAGTGTAATATGTTATTTATAGAAGGGACATTTATTCATAAATCCTTATTTACTTACTTATGTTTCATTTAGTCTAAATTATTTTTTTATATTCCAACGAGTCCTATGTGTAACATAATTATCAAAATACCTCTAATAATAATATTTATATTGACTGTGCGAATGTTCTATAAATATTCACACCATCAATGTGAACATTCATACGTTAATATGAATATTCATACTGTAAAATATGAATATTCACACTACTAAGTTGTTAACTATTCAAAAAATATTTATAAAGGTAAAATTAACTATAAAACACTTTAAATAAGAGAATTAAAATCAGCTGAATCAAATATTCAAATAATATGTTTTACTCGAATATAAAAATATGTTATAAATTAATTAAATACAAGTATTCAAAAAAAAATTCTAATAGATCCCCCTTTATAGGAACCGCTCACTTTTCTAACCAATAGAATCAAAAACTTCAAAATCACCGTCGTGCTCGAAAATAATTAAAAACTTAATCTATAAAGCAAAACACACTTTTACTGCAAAACATATTAATGCAATAAGCAGTTGTTTAGGTCATATTACTTTTTTTTTTTTACACATCTTTTTATATAAAATTAAAAAGTACACTAAATAAGTAAATTTAAATTTTTTTTAATTTATCTTTGTGCTTATTTGGTATGTGTTAAAATAGCACATGCTATTTTATCTTATTTTAGTCACAACTATTTTATTTGGATCATATCATTTTTTTACTACATCATTTCAAATCCAACTCATATTTCATATTTTTTTTATATAAAAAATAAAAAAATATACTAATCTAACACTTTTCAAAAGTTTGTAAGATTTCTAAAATATGTTTCCAAAAATTCAAGCACCACACCACTCAACATGTTAACAACTATTGAATAAAAATTAAATAAATATGAGACCCAACAAATTGCTACCTCCATTAGATATATACATATGTATAGATATATACAGTTATTAAGAGATACATAACTTTAAAACAATTTTTTTCTTAAAAAAACTTTTTTAGAGCAAGTTTGGGCTTCTCCGATCAATGTATTGGATGTAGTTGTTTGAGCCTGTGGACCTATCACGAGTTCTATTTTAATTATTCGAATCGTTCATTTTATAAAATATTTTATGTATGTCATACAAAAATATATTAGGTCGATTCAATAATTATAATATATTCAATTTATTATGTTTATGACTCAAAAAAATGATTTATTTCAAAAATACACACTTATTCTTATTTTTTTAGATACAAATGCCATAAATTAAATAAGTTAAGGTCACGTTTGTTTGACGGATTAAGTTGAATGAGATTATGAATAAGTGGGAATGAATGATGAGGATTAGTATTATGATGATATTAGATTGGAGATGTAAGATAAATAGTATTTGTTTATACACCATTGAATGAAAGCAACAATTGATGGTAAAAGTGTATTTCAGTCTCTTGTCGTTTGGTAACGCTTACGTTTTTAGTTTATATTTACAAAAATTTTAAAAACTCAAATAAAAACTTGTTTGGTAATTTTTTGATTTATAAATCAATGGTCTTAGTTTATAAAATTTGGCCAAAAAATGTAAACTCAAAAAATGAGTTTATATTTTGAGTTTTGAGTTTTTTTTTTTTTTTTTTTACCACCCAACACTAGCCACCACCCGCCATCATTTTCCACCACCGTCTTCCACCACCACCACCCACTACCCACCACCACCACTCACCACCCACCGCCACCCAATCGCCACCACCACCCATCCGCTACATCTGCTGCTACCACTACCACCACTACCACCACCCACCACTACCATCCACCGCTCGTCGCCACCACCTCTTACCACTTACTTCCCACCACCATCTACCACTTGCCACCACCAACCAACCGCCACCACCAACCACCTGCCACCCACCTGCCACCACCATCTACCACTACCACCACCACCACCACCACCACCCACCCACCCACCACCACCACCACCTACCATCCGTCACCCACCTGTTACCACCACCCACCAGCCCACTGCCACCACTACCACCACCTGCTCGTTACCACCTATCACCCGCCACCGTCACCCTCCCACCCACCACCACCACCACTACCTATTCGCTACTATTTTCTACCACCGTTTTTCGCCGCAACCACTTGTCTCCATCCCACCACCTGCCACCACTTGTCATTTCTCATTCTTTTTTATATTTTTAAACATTTTTTCTAAACTAAACACTTTTATAATTTATGTTTTTTTAAAAATAAATAAAAATTAATTTATAAAATTTTTATAAATATAAATTAAAAACATAAGTGTTAGCAAAAGAAAAAAGATTTGTAGCTCGAAAATTTTAGCCCCGAATCCCCCTAATCCGTGAAACGACGTCGTTTCACGGATTTAATTTTTTTTTTTTTTTTCCTCTTCTTCTTCCTCGCGTCTGAGGGGAAGAGAGAGGAGAGGGAGAAAGAGAGAGGAGAAGCAGAGAGGAGAGGGAGAGAGGAGAGGAGAAAGAGGCGCCGCCGATCTGCCTGCCGACCCGATCGTCATCGCCCCGTCGTAGCCTTGCCAGCCCCGATCGTCGCAGCCTCCGACCACCGCCTCCGGCCCGCCTCCGCCTCCTCCTCTCCCAATGAATATGCCCCCTCCAGTCCCCCTCCTCCTCCTCCTCCTCCTCCCTCCTCCCTCCCCCTCCCCCTCCCCTCCCCGCCCCTCCCCCTTCTTCGTCTTCTTCCGCTGTAAAAAAAAAAAAAAAAAAAAATGGATTCGGGGGATTCGGGGGAGCTCGGATTCGAGCTCCCAATCGCGGTTGGTTAGCAAAACATGTACTTAGTGATTGATTTTTCAATCTCATCTCCTATGAGGGAAAGCTAAGCCGACTGTTGTGTGGGACTAACAGTCTATGTGGAGTAGCAATCCCACTTAATAATAAGGCTACCAAATAAGTCAATGTGGGACCTATCTCATTATCGCTCCAATCCCACTTCCTAGTCAGCCGATCAAAACATGGCCTAAAATTATTAGTTCGACATAATTTCTTTACTCAGATGATATATATAAAGAGTCCTATAAATAAATGATTTAAATTATCGAAATAGAACTTATAGTAAATTGCACAGACCGAGACAACCCCTCTAGTCCAAGATCTAGATTGAAAGGAAGCTAGGGTTTTTGTTAGGAAGGATTGAAAAAGGGGATTGGACTCCATGTCCATTTCAGAAGGAGTCTATTGTTTGGTTAAAAATTTGTAGGTCAGATTATGAGTTCAATCAGACTCTATGTCCTTCATATGTGAGATTATTATACCATAGGGGAGGTGAGATACACATGGTGGGATAAACAATCTCATGGAATTAACTTGTAAAAATACACTTTTGCCCCCAAGTACATGTATTTTAAATTTTGGGTGAGTTATACTAACAGCCCCCCTATATCACTTTGATCTCTGATTTTTTAATTTTCATACATTGAAATTTAGGTTCAATATTTAATGGTATACTTCAGTCCATAAATCACGTGGGGTTATGTGGTCATTTCCTAATGTTAATGGGTAAACCACACATGGCACAAATCACATGAAAGTTATTTGATAAGTGCACTTATTTAAGTCATATCACCTCTATATTTTTTTACGTATATTTTCATAAAAAGTTAAAAAGTGCACTTAAGCAAATCTCAAAATGCTTAACTAGACATATTAGAAAAGTCAAAAAACAAAAGTCTACTAAAAACTTTGGGCTCCGTTTGATTTAGTTTTAGAATTATCATTTAAGTGTAAAATTATAATTTAAGTGTGAAGTTGTGAGTTGAGTTTTTAAAAAAAGAAAATTTCTTTGGTTATGAGTTTTGAATTTTTGAATTTTGAATTTTGTAAAGAGTTTTGAATTATATTTTGAGTTTTGAGTTTTAAAATTTTGAATTGTATTTTGAAATTTTTTGGATTTATTTTTTTTAAATATTTAAAAACATTTAAGAAAAATTTAGTTTAATTTTTTTTTATAAATTTAAATATTTTATTTTATTTTTTAAAATATTTTAAACTCAAAACACAACTTTATACTCAAGGGGTTGTTTGGGATAATCTAAATAAATGCACTTTTTGACTTTTTATGAAATATGAGTTGGGTATGGGTTGAGTTTGAAGTGATGTAATAGAGAGGTGATATGACTTAAATAAGATGATGTCACTTAGGCCAAGTTTGGGAAGACTAAATAAGTGCACTTTTTGACTTTTTATGAAATATGAGTTGAATTTGGGTTGGGTTTGAAGTGATGTGTTAAAGAGGTGTTGTGACTTAAATAAGATGATGTGACTTAAATAGGATAGTGATTTTTTGACTTTTTGGATTTTTTTGAGGATGTCAAACTTAGCCTTAAATAGGATAGTGACTTTTTGACTTTTTTAGATTATGACAAACAAGGCCTAAATCATAACCAAATACATAACTCAAAACTCAATTCAAAAACTGTTTTCAAAACTCATAACTAAACATATAATTCAAAACTCAATTTAAAAATTCTCTTCAAAACTCATAACCAAATTTTTTTCAAAAAATATTTTTTATTTTGTTCTTTAAAATTATTTTTTATTTTACATTTTTTGAAATATTTTTTATTTTATTTTTTTGAAAAATGATTTTTGTTATTTTTTAAGTATTGGTCAAATAATTTGTTATGAATAAGATATATATGGCGATCCAATTTTTTTTTTTAAATTAAAATTTTAAAAAAATTAAAGAATATTTAATATATTAAAAAATAAAAAAATATATATAATAAGATAAAATAATTAGAATTAAATTTTTTAAAAAATATTTAAAATAAAAAAATAAAATTTAAATTTTTTTAAATATTAAAAAAATAAAACTTAAATATTAAAAAAAATACAATTCACAATTGTATGAAATACAATACACATTAAAAACATACAACTCAAAACTCTTTTTAAAATTCAACTCAAAACTCATAACTCAAAATACAATTCCACACTCAAATTATGATTCTAAAAATAATTTTTAAAAACAAAATAAAAAAAAAATTTGAATTTTTTGAAAAAAATAGAGTTTTGAAAAAATTTGAGTTATAAGTTTTGAAAAGAATTTTAAATTGAGTTTTGAGTTGTATGTTTAGTTATGAATTTTGAAAATAGTTTTTCAATTGAGTTTTGAGTTGTGTATTTGATTATGAGTTTTAAAAAGAGTCTTGAATTTTTTTTTATTAGAATTACAATTTGAAAAGAGAACCAAACGGACCTTGATTTTTTGAAAATTTTATTTTTTAGATCTTACTACACTAGAAACACCCAAAAAATATTTTTTACACCCAAAAAATATTTTTTGATACAATTTTTTTTTTTTAATTTTAAAAAGAGTAAATGTAACGGAAAAAAAAAAAGAAAAAAAAAGGGGACTTTTTTATACTTGTCCCAAACTCACCTTTAAATAGTTTCCATCCCTTGCACCCTTAAAATTGTTGGCGAAGCAAAGACAATTTTCAAAAAATTACTATATGTTTTTTAGGATTTTTTTTTATTATTATTACAAAGGTAGCATTAATATGTTAGTATAATTAGATTACAATTTACAATTGAAATGGTTCGTGGTTATTTCATCAGCTCGAATCTTTGACCTCCTTCTTACCACACTTGATAGTTCGCCGTCGTTCTATTGGGCCAATCCCCATTGTTTGTTTTTTAGGTTATTTTAGTCTATAATATTTCAAAGGATAAATTACATTGTTAAGATTTGCAAAAAAAAATATAATAAGTCTTATAAGTTTAATATAATTATATTAACTTCTTTTAATAAGGTTAGAGCAGATACAACTAATGGAAATGGTGTGTAATCATATGAATTATCAATAATAAAATGTATATTAGTGTAAAAAATATGATAATATCATTTTCTCATTTATACAATTAATATATTATGAATGACAAAGAGGTTATGTTACGTGAATTAAAATCATAAAAGAACATAATTATGTTAAATTTGTGAGCTTTGCTATAATTTATCCCATTTTAAATGTGTCAATTTCATCTTTCAAATATATATGTTTAATTTTAACTGGTCTTTTGGTTTGACACCATACCTTTTATTTGGGGATATAAGGCGGAATATAGTATGGTCGCATATAATATTCCTCCAAAAAGGGAGCTATGCAATACCACCCCATAGTATTATTATCATCCACTATTAGATATAGAATTAGCCTTCATTTGACGGTAAAATATAATTACTTACTTCTCGTCTCATGCTATATCCTATAAGCTATTTATATCTATATTATCATATAAACAAAAACGCGCGTTTGTTTAATATACACAATTCAACTAGTTTGTTTAATAGTTCCTTTGTGCTTGAAGTATTTTTATTTCTTGTGAAATATATAGAATTCCTCTGTAAATTAACAAGAAGTAATTATATTTTTTTTAGGATCCAAGAAAGATATCAACAACCATAATAAATGAAAGAAATTCCTCTATATATTATCGAAATCGAAGAAATAAGGGTAAATTGAAACCCTAATAGAGATTTGGGGGTTATATATGGGGTTAGGGGCGAACGATATCAATTTCGGATAGATTTGGCACAAAAAATTGAGTTCTCCGTTAGTTCAATATACGGAGATGGATGGAGGACGTAGATTGTGACACAAAATGAACTTGGAAGATTTAAATTGATGAAATTGAAACCTTGAGATTTAATTTGAAAAACATGCGAAATCGTAAAGGTTTTTTTTTTGTGTGGTAATTTGCCCTAACTTATATAGATATTATTTTAATAAATTATGTATAATTCACACTTCAAATAACAATTTTTATAGATTTTTAAAGTGAGTAATGTGATGCAATGACATTTAACATAAAGTTTTGATAACCATGTAATACATGACACTAAAACTACATCATAGATTCAAATATGGTCATCATAATATTGCTAAAATTTTATTTTTGATTTTTAAATATTTTAAATTTTAAATTAAATAACAAATTAGGTGTATGTGTAGATGTGTTAACGGTTTTATGGTAAATATATTTCTTAATTTTAAAAAACAAAAAGCAGTTTGATAATATATATATATATATATATATAATTTGAATGTAAAAAAAAATTGCAGAATAAATTTTGAAAACTAACATTGATGATCATGATTATTATGTATTATATGGGTTCACGTTTACCATTGTAGTAATAAAACTAAATTTGGTGAAGTAATTTTCATTGTTGTTAAAATTTTGATTTATTTCTATAACAATGCCATAGAAGAATCGTTTGTTTAGATTTAAAAGGTAATAATTTTAAAATTTGAAATATATTATCATAATAATTAAAAGGTCAATAATTAAATTAAAGTGAAATGACCAATGACTTTATGGCACATGTATTTTTATATTTTATTAATTCAAAAAAATCTAAAAAAATTGAATTGAGTGCTTTAGTTTATTGACCTACGCACTTTTGTTATGAATTTTTATGGTACAGGTTAGGTATTTTTATAATAAATATCACATGTTTTTTTTTTGGGTAGAATTACAATAATAATTCATGACTTAAAAATGAAATTACATATTACATATTTTATGATAATGTTACATATTATTTTTATTTAACCATTTTTTAACTAAAAAATATAGTATTAACATTATTACAAAATAAGTAACATTATCATTAAAAATACATAATTTTATTTCAAAACAAGTAATATTATAAATACTAATTAGTATACCAACTAATACACCAACTAGATATAATATTATATTAAGCGGTGGAATCAGATTTATATCTTATGTCTTAGTTTAGTATGTTAGTTGATACACTAATTAGTGTATTTAGCATTACTCTTTTCAAATTACAATTTATTATAATTTCATAAAAAAAAAAATTCTAACATACACACCCTTGAAAATGGTGTATCATATACACATAGTTATATTATTTCTTTTTTTAGTTATGATTAATTTTATTTTTTAGTTGTAACATTATCTTAGTCATATCTCATATTATATTTAGGCCTTGTTTTGCAAGTGTTTATTTTAGTGTAAAAGTTAAAAAGTTATTAAAAAAAAAAATCTATAACCTACACTAAAAAATCAATAGCTCTGTTTGACAGAGCATTTGAAGTTTAATTATGCGCTTTAGTTTGAATGTGTTATTTGGTTATAGCTTTAAAAAATTAATTTTACATCCACTTTTCAAAAAATTCACTTTTCAGTATTATGTCACATCATTCAACTCAAATTCTTTTTAAAATTCATAACCAAACAAATTTTTTACATTTAAATTATAATTTCAAAACTACTAAAAAATAAAAAATTACTAAAAAAGTCTGTTCTCAAGACCTAGTTATGATATATTTTTAGTAATAATGACTTAAAAAATATAAAATTGTATTATTTTTTTCAACTTTGATTGGTAGCTCGAATTTCACTCCCCCTAATCCCCCTAATTTCCATTTTCAGTAAACTATTTTTTTTTTTTTTTTTTTTTAACTTACCTTGCATTTTTTTTTTTTGCCAAAAATGGCAATTCGGGGGAGTTTCGGGGGAAGCCCCTCGAGCTCCCGTGTTTTACCCTATTTTTTTAATAACTATACATATATACACATCTTCTAATATTTTATAAAATAAAAAAAAATAAAAAAACATAACTTGATAGACACATGTAACCGAGGGCGGCAAATCGTTAAGGAGTAACCAAACAGGAAAATGAGTTGCCCCGCGAACGAAACACCTACCTACTATTAAAATTGTCTGTTTTGTCCTTTTCATTTTCGCTTCGGTTGCGTCGCGTCGCGTCGCGTCGCGTCTCTGCAGAGGCATTAGGTAGAGAGACAGAGGACAGAGCGGTACACAGAGAGGGAAACGAACAACAAAGGAGAGAGAGGTGGTGGAGGCTTTCGGTTTTTTGTTTCAAAAATCTTAAAGAAAACCCAAAAAAAAAAAAAAACAATTTCGCTTTCTCCTAAACCGACCCGTCATCTGATTTTGTTTATTATTTATTGTTTTTGGGTATGAAGTGAATCCCAGAATTTGACATGTATATTCATGCAATCTCTATATATGCGCCCTTTCAGACCTTTCCCTATCAAACCCATTTCCGCCTCTCTCTCTCTCTCTCTCTCTCTCTCTAAACCCCCCCTTTTTTCTCTCTACAACTGCAATTCATCTACCATGGTAACGCCCTCTCAAACCCTTTCATGACTGTTTCATCTTTCAATCTCTCTTCTGGGTTTTAGTTTATATATAATTCTCTTTCTCTCTCTTTCTTGTTGAATAATTTTGAGGAATTTTTTATCACATATGGGCGATCTTCGAGTTTGTTCTCGACAGCCTAATGGCGTCGTGAATGAAGATCGCCCATTTGATCCCTCCTCAATTGGGGAGGATAATTGGGTCATAGCTGAACAAATTACCCAAGATGTGGTCTGTTTTATTCACCCTACTTTGGACTCTGAGGAGAAGAGGAAGGATGTCATCGAATACATTCAGAGACTCATCAGATGTTCTCTTGGTTGCGAGGTGAAATTCAATGCATCTGTTCTACTTCTCTCTACATACAGATATATTCAATTTTCTATGCGTAAATACCTATCTGGGTTGTGCTCCTTTTTTTTTTTTTTTTTTAAAAAATTTTTTTATTTAAAAAAAAAAAAACCAATTTTATGTTGCCCATCTTTAGTTTCTCAATTTCCATATGTTCTTTTGGCAATCTGTTTCATTTCTGGAGGAGTTAGAAGTATTGTTGTAATGAAGCAATTTCATTTTCGAGTTGTTCAGGCATGGTTGTTTTACAGTTAGGAGGCTTGATTTCAGCTTTTGGGAGTGTTATGTATGTATAGAGTTTTTTTTTTGGGTCTGTTGTTGTAGTGGGGATTTGGTGACTCATTTCCATTTAATATTATTGCTTGACTAGATTCTGGCAATCAGGGTTTTATTTTTACTTTTGGTAGGACCAGTCATGTAATACCATGCCAAGAAACACCCACACTTCTAAGAAGGTGGCGTGGTGTGTCCAACACTGTTTTGGATATTGACACGATGGGACATGATATTATCGAATACTTCCCGACACTTATTGGACGGACACACGTTTAAACATGTCCTACTATTTAAAAAAAAAAAATTTAACTTGGACCCGCTTTAGACATGTGTACATCATTTAAACACATATAAAACATATTATAAATTTGAATAAAATAACTTAAATAGAAGAAACAATGTAAGTATATATCTATTTTCCTCGTGTAGAGTATAAAAATTATAATAATAGTTTCTCCGTGTGTATGTCATCATATAATTAATATATAAAATTATATTTTTTGTGCATATTTTCCATGCATCGTGTTTTACATTTTTTGAAAATTTCTGTGTCAGCGTATCAGTGTCGTGTCACGTGTTTGTGTCCGTACTTCTCATATACCATGAATAACCACTTAGGAAGCATGATAAATTATATCTTAGAACATTTGAAGGCATTTGTGCAGGCACTGGCATAAGTAAGACTTGTTGCATCTGGCATTGCTTCTAGTAGTTTAATACAATCTGAGGGATTGAGTGATTGTGGATATCCTTTGAATTGTGGTACACCTCCATTGCATTCACTAAATTTGGCAACCCCATTTTTTCCCTTAGTTCTCAGTTTTTCCCTTCCTTTCTCCTTTTGCCAGCAGCATAACATGTTAGTGTCCTTGGATGTTTCCTTAAATGTAGGCCTCCAAAAATGAATAGGAAAACTAATTCATGTCAAAGATAATATATCACATAACACTTTTTTTTCCTCTCTTTTTTTCTTTTTTTTTCTTTTTTTTTTTTTTATGTATAATATTTATGATCTTTATTTAATGTGGAGTACTCCATTTTTTCATATTCAACTAAGTACAGCACTGTATTCTAATATTAAATCGACATGTTTGATAATCAGCTACCCCCATCAGACCATGATTCAAGGTGATTGGTGAACCACCTTATTTTTTTTATTCCACATAGTAAACAATATGCATTCTCTGCCACGTTAGCCAGGGCTTCTTTATTTACTGCCTAATCTTTGTAATTTGGTTCTCTTGGGATTGTGAGTATCACTTCCACTGGTAAATAACATGCAGTTATGTGGGGTCCTATTTTCAAATGAAGACTTTTATGAGAGGTTTAATTAAACATTTTGCTTTCTTTTTCATATTTTAAGTGTACCCCAGATGTTGGAAGGGTAAATTTTTTGGATATCTTAATATACATTCTCCGGCTGGAATGTTGCTAATATATTGCTTAGTGTTGGTACTGTGACCTCCTATTTCTGAAATGTTTACCAGTTCTGAAATTTACTAAAAAAATCCCTTTTTTAAAAAAAAGACAACTCCTAGACATGCTGTTGTTGATGAAGGTACCAGAAAACAGGGTGCTTCAAAGCTCTCCTTTGTTCATTTGACTTTGTTCACATGTTTGATAGTTTTATTTGATGGATTTAATCATACGTCTGTAGTTATGAAAATGAGATGCAAAATGTGTTTGTGCCTCTTTATTTTTTAAAGAACACGCTCTGACACACATTTTTATATTTATAATTCAAATAGAAATTGAACTGTGTCATATAGAAGGGGAAATGATGTGTAAAAAGATCTTTTAATTGTTTGTCCATTTTTAACCTATTTGAGAGCTAATATCCATGCAGATTTCTAGTCAAAGTGATGCATTTAAACTCTTATGCAAATTTTTAAAAGGGGAAGGTAACTTGGAGTTGTATTTTTAATGTCATGAGGAAAGAGACAAGTGGCCTATTATGAAATATGTTAGTTGTTTCAGATCCTTCCAATTTAGATTAATTTTTAAATTTTATTTTTTATTTTTTTAATGTTCATTGTTTTGTTAATTAGCTAGAAGGTTTAAGAAATGAATGTGGATGCTATTATTTGAAAGCTAATATCCATGCAGATTTCTAGTCAAAGTGATACATCCTATGCAAATTTTGAAAAGAAAAAGGTAACTGGGAGTTGTTTTTTTAATGTCACGAGGAAAGAGACAAGTGGCCTATTATGAAATATGTTAGTTATTTCAGATCCTTCCAATTTAGATTAATTTAAATATTTTTTTTAATGTTTATTATTTTGTTAATTAGCTAGTAGGTTTAAGAAATGAATGTGGATGCTATAATTTGGAGTTTGGTTTCATACTTTCTGCCCTGCTTCAGATAAGTTTCATATAATCTTGTAAGTTCTTGTATTAGATTCTCTCTCTCTCTCTCTCTCTCTCTCTCTCTCTCTCTCTCACCCTTTTTCTTTGTTCTTCTACTAGCTTTAACTTCTTTGTTAAATCTCTTAATATCGATTGTTTCATTGGGGTTCCTCTTGCTTCAATTAGGGCAGTTTCTTGAGCATTCTGCATCTGTTTACCTCTAATCTCCTATGCTCAATTTCCTAGACCTCAGCGATTGTTACTTCAACATGTTACTGATTATACTTTAAATGTAGATGATTTCTTGTTTATGTCCAGCTTTCTGAATTTGTCAGTTACTAATCTTCCTAAAATTTACAAATTGTGGTACATCATTAAAGTGGATAATTGTGAGGAAGACCTATTGTTTATGAGATCAGGTGTCTTGTTATTAATGCCAAAGGATCCTTCCATACTTAAAATTAAGATTCATATCTCTGTAAATTTGCTGGCGCACTTGTGTTGTAAAATAGCTTTACACGAACAAGCCATGTTGGGAGGGGACTGTAGCGTCATTTTATTGAAGTACCAATAAGCTGACCTTTACTGATTAGTTTACAATTTTGTAGGTTTTCCGTATGGTTCTGTACCACTAAAGACCTATCTTCCTGATGGAGATATTGATTTGACTGCCCTTAGCAGTCATACTGCTGAGGAAACTTTTGCTCGTGATGTACTTGCTGTTCTGCAAGGAGAAGAGCGGAATGAAAATCAGTCTGAAGTGAAGGATACACAATTCATTGATGCTGAGGTTTTCTCCACTCTCATGGTTTGCTAGGAAGTTTGTCTAAGATTAATATGTTTTCACTGTACATGAGGGATTTATACAGCATTTTCAAAATTTTCCCCAAATTGTGGTTATATTTCTAGTTGCCATGTCTTGGGCATATTTGAATGTCTTGTATCAACTTCTAGATGACAAATCTTTCCTTTTCATGACAAAGTAGGATTTTTTTATTTGATTCTTACTTCTAGTGACTCACTGAAAGCTCATCACCATGTGTTTTCTTTTAGATTACAGGTTAGCAGCTTCCCTCTTTCTAGATTATTGGAATTGTGCTTTTTGGTGTAGACATACTGTATAATTTCCATTTTCAGCAGGTTCATTAGTTTACTATGTTGTGCACGCTTGTTACTTGGTCTTTTTGTGAGGTGGTGGGAAACGAATCTCCATGCCTGCCCTAAACTCCCTAGACTCCCTAAACTCATAGCAGATTTCTCCTATGACGAAGCTGCTTCAATTCTCTTCTAATCTGTTGAGTTTTTGTTTGATTTGCAATCTTTCACTTGAAAACTAGTTGTAGACAGAAATAAAGTGTTTAAGCCAGCTGCTAATGGCAAAATCCAAAATTCAGCTGCACACATAGTGGAACCTCAGGATAGTAGACATATCCTCTTGTGGGTTGTTGACGACATGTTTATCTGGTTTTCTAAATTTCTTAAAATCATTTCTAAAGTTTCTATTTGCATGGAAGACATTAAACCTTTCTATAATCATATAACTCTCTCAATTTATCAAAAAAATAAAAAATAAAAAAATAATCATATAACTCTCAAGTCTTTCTTCTTGTTGTTGTTTTTTGTTTTTTTTTCCTTGTTTTTGCCTTCAAGCTTTGAACTTCAGTATTTACAAGTACTTGTATCATTGATGGCAGGTTAAACTTGTGAAATGCCTGGTGCAGAATTTTGTAATAGATATCTCCTTCAATCAGTTAGGAGGACTTTGTACACTCTGTTTTCTTGAGCAGGTAGGATCTAATACTTCCTGTTAGGATTGGAAATGTTGCTTTCTATGCATACTTTAGGTTTTTAACTCCAGTTATACTGCACCAGAAATTATCTTATTTATTTTGTGCAAAATAAGTAATAAAGATAATTTTGTTTTCAATGTATTTTAACAAGTTTTTTTTTTTTTTTTTTGGTTCAAGGGTATTTAAAAAGTTGATATTGCTGTATTGAAAACCCTTCTTAGAATTTGAAGTAATGGCACCAAAAAAATAGAGTAATAAATTATTATTATGTTATTTAAAATTTTGTTTTCAGAAGTGGTGTGTTTAAAACGACTTAAATTGATTTAAAACCTATCTAGTGTATGGGGTTGGTTTGTACTACATCTCTTTGCATTTTCCTGTTGTGCAGAAACAAGTGTAATTGATTTTAGTTTGCGTTTGTTTACTTCTTGCTACCTTCTATATTTAACATCCCCTTCTTTATGGTTCCTACATTAAAATCTTGACACACAATGTTCACAACATTGTAGTTAATGTTTATTATTGGATTAGATAAACGCTTTAAAGTCTAGTCACCAAGTCATTCATCGTGAGCAAAAAGTTAACAGCTGACCACGTTTTGCTCTCTCTGTCTCTGTCTCTCTCATGCAGGTTGATCGCCTTGTTGGCAAAGATCATCTCTTCAAACGTAGCATTATTCTGATAAAGGCTTGGTGCTATCATGAAAGCCGTATTCTTGGTGCTCTCCATGGTCTAATTTCTACATATGCTTTGGAAACATTGGTCTTATATATTTTCCATCTCTTTCATGCATCATTAGATGGGCCTCTGGCGGTAACTGCTCGTGTCTGTGCAAACTGACTTTGTATTAGTTGACACAATGCACAACTGATTTGACTTATTATATTTCTTTGCATGCTCAGGTTCTTTACAGGTTTTTGGATTATTTTAGCAAATTTGATTGGGAAAACTACTGTATTAGTTTGAAAGGTCCTGTTAGCAAATCTTCCTTGCCTGATATCGTTGGTAAGCAAGATCCCTTTCTGTCCGGGAAGTTAGTATGCTCCATTATGAGGACATGCTGCTCCATGTATATTTTTTTCTGTATGATTCTAATGCATCTGTGTGTGTGTGTGTGTTGGTGCAGCTGAGATGCCAGCAAATGTGGGGGACAATTTGATGCTTAGTGCAGAATTTCTTAGAAACTGTATGGACATGTTCTCAGTTCCATCAAGGAATCTTGATACAAACTCACGAGTATTCCCCCAAAAGCATCTAAATATAATTGATCCACTGAAAGAAAATAACAACCTTGGGCGCAGCATCCACAAAGGTAAAGAACATTTGCTTGCTTTTACTTTGCTGTTGAATTGGGACGCTGACAGGCTGAGTCTATTAAGATAATGTGCACATGCACACAAAAAAAATGTCATTTTTTAAATGTGTATATGGGTGGGTGATTTATTTATTTCTGGATTCAAGGGAATTTAAATTAGTCATGGCAAATGACTGTTGAAAACCTAGTTCAGTGATGTATTATAGGTTATTATTTTTTTGCCACATCTTTAAATGACAAAAGTTTTTAAATTTAACTTGATTGCCTGGGATCGAGTTAGCTTATTCCCCTCCTCCCCAGCCACAAACACGGACAGGGACCCTTCAGAGAGAGTTTATTCTATGATTCGGTGGAAGGCCATTTTAGAATCATTTTGGTGTTCTTTGAAGATGAATAATAAATTTAAAAAAAGAATAAAAAGGAAATAACAAAAAATAAAAAATAAAAAAAATCAAAGAAGTTGTTTCTCGATTTTGTTTTACGTAGGATCTAGGCATATAATGTAGAATATGTAGTCTTTATTTTCTTAATGTCTATGAATCACCATAGTTATCACTGTCAGCAAGGATGCCACTGAACCAAATACAATATCGTTACCACTGTGAACACTATCATTCGCTGTAAATACCACTCACCATTACCCCTACCACTACTCTTGCAGTCTTTTTGTGTGATAATTGTTCATCTTACTTTCTGCTATTCAAAAGGGGTAAAATAAACAAAGGCATTGTTTTTCTTGATTTGTGAAGTACTTCCAATAAACCTTGATCTTTGGGATTGTGTCGTATCATGATAATATGGCACACATTGGTTCTTGTAGGTAATTTCTATCGAATACGTAGTGCTTTCAAATATGGTGCCCGCAAGCTTGGTCAAGTCCTTTTGTTACCAAGAGAAAGAATTGCAAATGAGATCAAGAGATTCTTTGCGAACACTCTGGAGAGGCATGGACATAATTCTTGCAATTTGTTCTCATCATCACATTCCAGAATGTTCTCTGATGAAAAGATTCAACTGAACTCATTGAATCTTGATTTGGACAATAACATTCCTGGGGTAGGAGATAATGAACTAGACAGATGCTTGATGAAAGACAATTCTCTTCAGATTGTGTCAAAATTGGCCCATTCAATAGATGGGATTGCTGTTTCAGGATCTCACCTAGGGGGAGAGGCGCATTTGAGAATTGCATATGGCACATTTGATTGTTCTCCATCAAGTTGCGACTTGAGGTATTCTCTTTCTGGGTTATATTACTATCCACCCCATTTCTATTTCTCTGGATTACCTGTGGAAAATGGGAAGCTGGAAAATGGGATGTTAAATGAAGAAAATCTGACAACTGTTGATGATGATAAGATCAGTGTTGACTCATGGATGGAACACAGAGAGAACCATTTGAGGGCTGGTAATAGAGTCTGTTCGTGTCATAATAATCATGATGGTGCGAGCTCTAGTGGTTCAGGAATGTCGAGTCCGAATGGCATTGTTTCGGAAGGTTTGGCCCTCGATTTTAAGGAAAGGGTTTTGGCTGATATTGCTGGAATCCCAGAAACTCCGAATCCCTTGTCAGACCTTAGTGGGGATTACGACAGTCACATAAGGAGTTTGTTATATGGTCAGTGTTGTCAAGGGTATGCTTTATCTGCGCCGGTACTACCCAATCCTCCCACATTCCCTTCTCAGCCCCAAAACAAAAAGGCAGGGGATACTGTATGTGGATCCATGCCGCTCAAGTGGAATGAATGTTCTCAAATGAATGCAAATGGTGTGTCCTTGGGACCAACACAAAACCACATGAAAAACAATCCCACACCATCGAATTCTTCTTTGTGTTTGGAAGAGACGCATAAACCACGAGGAATTGGCACATACTTTATTGATTTGGTAATTGCTTTGTCAAATTTCTTGCCATTTTTTAGTGTATATATATATGTATATATATTGGGTAAATTACACTTTTAACTCCCATAGTTTGACCAAAATTGGTCTCTATTGTTTCAAATTAAACAATTTGGTCCTTACACTTGAGCTTAGTTTCATTTTGATCGTTCAGTTCAAGTTGGATTTTAAAATTAATGATTTTAGGATACTGGTCAGTCTCCTGAGATATACACATAAAAAAAATTAACGGAAATTTGGATGAAAAGACCAAATTAAAACTAGGCTTAGAAGTGTAGGGTTCAAATTGAAATAATAGGGACCAAAATTAAATTTGAGTCAAATTATAGATGTGAAAAGTGTAATTTACTCATTTTTAAAAATGAAATAACATAATATTGAGATGAATATTGGATTTATTTACTGCTGCAGATTGTTTTCAGTTATCTTACACAGGAAATTTGTAGAATGGTTGTTCATGCAGGGAGAAGTCCTCACAAGGGAGCAGAAGGAATCAAGTGCAAGAGAATCACCGTCAGTTCCAGAGACATGCTGGTAACAATGGCTTTGCTCCGGCATTGCCCGAGAAGAAGTCATTTGACGAAGATAGCCATGAGGGCCCACCTGCACGGTCCCGGTTTTACATCATGGGAAGTCTGAATTATCAGCAGCTATGGACGCTTGTGGCAGTTGGGGATCCAGTCCGAGCCTTGTGGCTCTGGAATTGCAGAGTTCGAAATCAGCAGTATTGGGAAGTAAGCGAGAAAGGTAGGGGAATTTCTAGCATTGGAATATGTCAAGGTGAGTAGAGAACAGATTATTAGGATGTCGAAGTTTTCTGCTTTCTTACTCACTGGTTTTGTCTAAAGCTTGGTATGTGGTTTGGGTTTCAGGGTTGGAGAAAAGCAGCCATTCCATCTTAAGAATGAAGATGATTTCCCTCCTTTGACCATCCCATGAAAGAGCAGGCAGATAATATGTAGATGCTAACATATACACCAGTGCAAGATTTAGAGAGTAAACCATCTTGAACTTTCCTTCTTTCTTTCTTTTTTCCCTTATTTTTATTTTTATTTTTTTGTTTGGTCAAAAATTTTGGTGGTGGTACAAAAATGTTAAGGTTGTACATTCTTCTGCCTTATTCCTTCGCTCTTTTCATTCCCATTCACTGGCTTTTTGGTGACTGGGAATTGCATATCAGGTTGTGATCTTGTAGATCTTGTAGTTGTCCGGAATGCTTCCAAACATGTTTCAGTTTTTCTTGTTTAAAATACAGTGTCGAAAAAGTTCATACAAAATTTTGAATAGTTTTAGTGTTGAAGATCGGATATATTTGTAGATAGTGGTGTGAAAGAAATGCATGTAGAATTGTGCATAATTATGAGTAGTGTATGGATGTATGCATGTACATATATGTGTGTTTGGCTGACTGATTACTGAGCCTTTGTTTTTTTGTTTTGTTTTGTTTTGTTTTCTTATTTCTTCTCTCTTGATAAGGTTTTTTTCCCAGTGTATAGGTTTACCTTCTCAGATGAACATTTTTGCTATGTTTGGATCATGAATTTAGATAAGGATTTGAAAATGAAAAAAGGAAACTTTTTTTTTCTCATTTAAAATTCTTATTCAAATTCATTAACTAAACACAATCTTCACAGAATATTATTCAGTTTGTTTGGTTATAGTTTTTAAAAAATAGTTTTTGGAAAATTTATTTTTATATTTTTCGTATTTTAATATTTTCAATAAATTTTTTTAATATTTTAATCAATTATTTTTAATTTTTAGACACACTTAACATAAATACATTCAAAAAGTATAATATTTGTAATTTTTTTTTTAAAAAAAATACTCTAAATATCAAAAAATAATATGAAAATTCAGTACATTTTTAGTATTTTTGTGTATTTATTAATTTTTAAAATTTTTTTTACAAATATTTTACTATTTAGATACATTTAAGTAAGGTGTATCTAAAAAAGTAAAAAAATTATTTAAAATTTTAAAAATATTCACTAAAAACAAAAAAATGCAAAAAATAAAAAATTTAATTTTTAGAAAATTAAAACTAAACACACTTAATGATAATAAGAACATTATTTATTGCAATAAGTACATTAAGTAAAAATGACAAAAAAAAAAAAAAAAAAAAAAGAAGACAAATTTGGTACCCCCACCCAAAATAAAATTGATGGGAATGTCTAATGCGGCAATTTTGGGTTTGGCATGCTTTAGCAGAAAAATATGAGATCACATTTTGTTTATCTAAATTCTTTTTTTATATTGTCCACCTCCATTTCAATTCAGAGTGTTATTTTTATCCATTTATGATTATATATATATATATATATGTAATCTTTTGATTTTGAATAATTTATTAATGGTGATTTATATGTTAAGTGAAGGTTTTTTCGTAATTACATAAACATTCTTGATCAAATATGCAACAGGTTTTTTCGTAATTATATAAATATTCTTAGTCAATTATGAAACATGTTTTTTTGTAATTACACAAACATTTTTGATCAATTATAAAAATTAAACCTTTTAATTTTTAGCAAATTACAAATACACTCATAAAATTTGTTTAAAATATGAATCAGTCCGATAATACTATAAATTACAACTATCGTTTGTTATAAATTTTAATTTAACACAATTCTCAAGGAAAAAAAATTATTCTCCTATGCAATAATAAATTATCAAAATTGTTTATTGAAAAATATTTCTCACATCATTAAAAACTATTAATTAACTTAATGATTTATTTATTAAAAAAATGGTTACCTAAAAAATATTTTTCATATTATTAAAAATTATTAATTTACTTAATGATTTACTTATTAATAAAATTGGTCATTT